>CM021110.1:232952834-233528952 GCA_007115665.2 Sequoiadendron giganteum | reverse complement strand
AGCCAAGACACCAACTTCTTTCCCAAGAAGAATGCACCACCACTTTTACTTTTCCCATCATTAACATTGCTTGCCCAATCTACATCTGTAAAGGAATTCAGAGTAAGATCATCTTCCTTAGGATACCAAAGACCAAAATCAATTGTTCCTTTTAAGTATTTGAAAATTCTCTTTATTGCAGTCACATGTGATTCCTTTGGATCAGCTTGATATCTAGCAACCATGCACACAACATTCATAATTTCTAGTCTGGTTTGAGTTAAATATAGCAATTCACCAATCATTGACCTATATCTTGTTTATTTAGCCTTAGGAGAATCATCATTTTGTGTTAGCTTGCATCCAGTTACCATGGGTGTACCAACTGGTGTTGAGTCCTCCATGCCAAAAAAATTCAGTAATTCCCTTACATATTTGGACTAAGATATGAAAATTCCATTATTTAACTAAGTTATTTGCAATCCTAAAAATAATTTCAACTCTCCTATCATTGACATCTCAAATTCACTTTTCATTTCATCAGCAAACTTCATAGATAAGTCATCATCACCTTCAAAAATAATGTCATCAACAAAGACTTCAATGATCAACTCTTTATCCTGATCCAACTTGAAATACATATTGTTGTCAACAGTACCTTTATTGAATCCAAGCTTCAATAGGTCTTTATCCAATCTATCATATCGGGCTCTAGGTGCTTGCTTGAGTCCATATAGAGATTTATTCAATCGAAAAACCATATCTTTTTCATCAGTTAGTTGAAATCCATTTGGTTGCTCAACATAAACTTTTTCTTCTAATTCACCATTCAGAAATGTTGACTTCACATCCATTTGATAGACTTTGTAATTCTTGAAAGTAGCATAAGCAAGAAACAACCTTACATCTTCAATTCTAGCAACAGGGGCAAAGGTTTCTTCAAAATCAATAACTTTCATTTGTGAGTATCCTTTACATACCAGTATTGCTTTATTCCTGATCACTTCACCTTGTTCATTTAGCTTATTCTGAAAGACCCATTTGGTTCCAATCAAATATTTGTCTTCGGGTCTAAGAACAAGAATCCACGTATCATTTTTCTCTATCTGCATCAGTTCTTCCTTCATTGCTTTCATCCAATATTCATCTTTACATGCTTCACTAACATTGCCAAGTTCAGTCTTGAATATCAGACAATATTATTTTTCAATTCTTCTTCTAGTTTGCACATGTTTGTTCTTGTCTCCTATGATCTAACTTTCAGAATGACTTCGCTTTACATACTTTAGAATTTTGGGTTCTTTTATTCTTTCTTCTACATTTCCATTGTCTTCTCCTTCATGATTTTTCTTAATTCACCGAAATAATTTGAACTTGATTCTATGTCTGCGCATTCTTCCCATTCTCAGTAATATCTTGTTGGTCATCTAAATCATATCCACAATACCTAGATGATCTGTCAATATCCTCATCAACTTTGACATTTGCACTTTCAACAATCTTCTTCAATATTTTATTGTAATACCGGTAGGCTTTGCTCTTAGTAGAGTAACTCAGAAAGATTCCTTCATCACTTCTAGCTTCAAAATTTCCTATATCTTCATCTCTCTTGATATAACATCTACTTCCAAATATTTATAAATATCTAATAGTAGGCTTATAACCAAACCATAGCTCAAAAGGAGTCTTACCAGAATTACTATTAACATTCACTCGGTTGATAGTGTACACAGCAGTTCTTACAGCTTCTCTCCAATGGGTATGAGGAACATTTCCTTCCAACATCATAGTTTTGGCAGCATCTAAAATTGTTTTGTTTTTTCTTTCAACAACTTTGTTTTATTGTGGGGTCTAGGGAGTAGATAATTGTCTTTTTATTCCATGCTCTTCACAAAATGAATCGAACTCTCGAGAAGTGAATTTGCCACCTCTGTCTAATCTCAAACATTTGATCTTCAAACCTGTCTCATTCTCTACCATAGCTTTGAAGCTTTTGAATTTCTCTAATGCCTCATGTTTTTCTCTTGAGAAAGCAACCCAAACCATTCTAGAATAATCATCAATAAGCAACATAAAGTACCTTTCTCCTTGTAGACTTCTGATTCTAGATGGACCACATAGATCAGTATGTACCAAATCTAGTACTCCATTGGAATGATATTGTTTGCTCCAAAATTAAATTCTTATATGTTTTCCCATCTGACACTCCTTGCATATAGTGCTAGTAGGCTTCACTAACTTAGGTAAATCTCTGACTGCTTGTGTGGAGCTTATTTTGACAATGTTATCAAAATTCACATGACACAGCCTTCTATGCCATAACCATCTTACATCAACTTCAGAAATCAAACAACTTTCACTAGCAGCATTTAAGTGAAAAATATTACCTCTTATCTTTGTACCTGAAGCAATCACATTTCTTGAGCTTCTCAATATCCTGCACTTACCATCTTTGAACTAAATATTGTAACCTTTGTCAACCATATGTCCAACACTCAACAAATTGTGCTTCAAACCTTCAACATATAGGACATCATCAATATTGCATTTACCACCAAGAGAAATAGTGCCTCTACCACAAATCACACCAGCATTGTTATCTCCAAATCTTACAACACCGCCATCATATTTTTTCAAGCTTAGAAACTTGCTTTTGTCACCATTCATATGATGTGGGAATTTTTTTTCAATCACCCACTCATCCTTCTCATCAATCTTGGCTACAAGAGAATTCTCAATATTCTGATTACTAGCTGATTCAATGGACACTGGACCATTTTCCTTGATAGAAATGAATACCCATTCATCTTCATTTCTAGTTTCTTTATCAAATTCATCACTAGTAACACCTTCTTCAGCATAATAACATTTCTTTTGAAATCTAGTCTTGTTAGGTTTATACTTAGAGACTCTTTTAGGACACCTTGATGAAAAATGACCTATCTTACTACAAGAGAAAAAATTAATAGGAAACTTTCCTTTGTACTTACCTTGTCCTTTGGCTTCTCTGTTCACAATCAGTGCTTCTAGTTCTTCTAGCTCTCTTTCTTCATCTTCAATCAGTTTAATTTCTTCTTCATACTTGAATTTATTCCTCGAACTCTCTCCCAGATCATATCTATGTTGGATTTTTCTGGATATAGTAGCTTTGAATGCAAACTTTGTCTTAGGAAAAGATTCACCAAATTCACTCAACTCAAAGGCAGCAAGTTTTCCAATCAACATGTATCTTGTCACATTTTTTACTATCCTAAGCTCTTCAATAGCATGAGCTTTTGTTTTGTAAGAAGTAGGCACAGATCTAAGTATTTTAGCCACAATCTCATCTTCTTCCAAGATTCCACTAGCACATCTAATGTCCATCACTAGTTCATTTATCTTTTGTGCGAAAGAAAAAAAATCATCTTCACTCATCTTCATGTTCTCCCACTTGCCTTTCAAACTTTGTAGCTTATCAAATTTCACTAGTGCATCTCCTTCATACAATGTTTCCAAATTTATCCAAATCTCATGTGCAGTCTTCAAACCTATCACATTTGTCATCTTTGAATTTTTCAAAGCACTTAGCAATGCTTCTATAGCCCTGGTATTATTTTATGCTTCTTTGATCTCATCAACAATAGAGGGACCATTCTGAGGAATAGTATATGCATTCTTTGTAATCTTCCAAAAAGGCTCACCAATGCACTTCAAATGACACTCCATTCTGAAAATCCACAGAGAGTAGTTTGTACCATCGAATCTAGGACTATCCTTATTGTATGATGTCATCTCAGATCACCTCAAGATATTAAACTTCTTCAGAGGAACTAGCTCTGATACCAATTTTTGGCCCCACAGTTGTCATTGCACTAAAAGATCAACCTGTTAATGCTTGATACTACTACCAGAGTTAATGGATCCACGGGAGGCAGCTAGTCCATATCATGAATCTGGAGGGGAGTGCTGACCATCTACCAACAAACTCCCCCTCAACGTTACCCGAGGGGATTTGAACCTGACACCTTTGGCTCTGATACCAATTGTTGGCCCTAATACATGAAAATTTCTTAATGCACACCAACCTAAGTCAGTCATAGCATAGTGAGGACCTAAATCAACATCCTCAAACACACCAAACAATACAAGATTAATCCATAAGGATCTGCAACACGCTACCATCATCATGTCGACCAAGAACATGAAAACTCGAACACACAAGGAAAAATATTCAACCATGAACACGTCGATCAACATGGACGTACCACACTAATAGAGCATGATCTAGAAACATCATTGAACGTCTCAGGAACATATAGAACAACTCAATTCATCAAAATTGCAATCTCATCTAGAAATACTTGCTACAGTAACTGAATAACTATATGAACCCAGAACTTCATAACTTTCTTAATTCTTGATGCATACCTATAAAACTTATAGACAACATACTAGATAAGCTCAACAAAAAACCCTTTAATGTGCACCTTCTAAACATCAATGTACAAAAATTTCAACCCTTTTGATCATCACAGCTTCACAGATTGCCTGCACTATAATTTTTTACAATTTCCTCAATCTCTTCGACATATACAGCCTTCAGGATCATCAATGCTAATAGTCTTGACATCAATGACAACCAAATATCAGCAACACAAGCACAACATCCAACATCTAGTATAAAGTATGGAGTCACCACACGACATGGAAAAATTATTGTCCAAGGAATCCCATCTCAATCTAGGGCACAACCTACTTTTCCAACATCAAATCCTAGTAAGTATAATCTCCTAGATCAGTTGAAGAAGACCCCCACACAGATATGAATCTTAGAGATATTAAGGGCTATGCCTTGCACATAGGGAAATATTGGAGACAACTTTGTCTGAGTCATCTATCCCCAAGGATATTGACACCGATCAGTTTCAAGCTATGGTGGGGCATATCACTAATCATCTTCTCACCTTCTCAGAACAAGGCCTACCATCACAACCATCTCATAACCATGCTTTAAACCTTGAATTTATCATTCATAAAAATAAGGTAAAAAGAGTCTTACTAGATGGAGGTGTTGGTCTAAACATTTGTACCCTACAGTTTATCAAGAACTTGGGATATTCATAGGATACTATTGAAAAAGCAAAGAGTACCACAATCAGAGCATATGATAATCAAGAACGGGTATCACAAGGCATCATTGCACTTCCCATCCAAGTAGGATATCTCATTGTATTAAATAAATGCCAAGTGTTATACCTAGATCTCTGCTACAACATCCTATTTGGTCGACCATGGATACATGCTTTAAACGTTGTAGCCTTGACCTATCATCAATGTGTAAAGTTTCCTTTCGAGGGCAGAGAAATTACCATCCATGGAGATCCCAAGCCTTTTTACTACTGCAAGAATCTTGAGGCCAAGTTCTATAAGATACCCCAAATACCCAAGAATGATGAAGGGCCTACACCATCTACCTCATTTGTTGACCCATCATCCCTTGCATCTATCTCAAGAACAAAAACACCCATTGTGCAGAATATTCTTGACATTAAAGTGGTGATTCAGGATGATGGTTGTGGGAACTAGAAGCTAATGAAGGATACCTTTGTCTTAGGAGAGCTACCTCTTTCTCCTCAATCCCACAAGAAACCCACATCTAGCACCAAAGAGCCCAAAACAATCAAGATGGCAGCTACTACCTTCACCAAGTGGGGGGATCTAAATCAAGAAGATATCAACAAAAAGGATGTCTCTAAACTCCTCTATCAAGATGAACGACTTGTCCCTATTAATCCCATGGAAGATGACAATAAAGGTTTGTAGCTAATGAAGGGATGGGGTTATAACAAGAATGAGAAGCTAAGACAAAATGATAATGAATTGCTAAAACCTATTGTTCCTGAGAAACGATTAAAGAATCTTGGCCTAGGTTGTAATACTAGCAAGGTCACCCTTATTAGCAAAAGTACTTCCACTAAATGAGATGAAGTTTCCTCTTGGTTACCTACATCACGTGATACAACCTTAGATGACTTCCCCCTTAATGTTGTTGACCTCTTTGAAAACAACTCCCTCTTCATGGTATCTATTACATCCTTTACTCCAAGCAATCCACCAACTAAAATATGCCTAGTATACCCACAAATCATTGACATGGACCAACAAGGACCACCGATTTTGGATTTATTCAAAAATGATGAAGTGATCTCAAAATTTAGGGGACTCCATGACAACCTATCATGAGCAGATCACAAAGTATGTTTTGACATAAAAATGGACATAGGGGAATACTAGTGGAGACAATTGAATCCTTCAATCACAAAATTAAGGAAATGCAACTAACATGTAGATCTTTGAGTGAGAACCACACTGTGGCACTCTCTAATCCTAAAATAGTAAAAACAAAGGACAAATCCAAAGGTGAAAACCTCTCTAAGGAACCCAAGGATGCGGGATTGAATCTCCCCTTAGTGCAATGCATCCAAAGAAGTCAATAGATCTAGCAAAAAATGACATTCCAGTCAATGTGGGAACAAAAGAAGCACCCAAGATCACTTTCTATGTTGAATCCTTCTTGGATGAAGAATAGAAAAACCTAGCAGCATTCTTGAAAGAGCGATGAGCTAACTTTGCATGGTCATACAAAGATATGTCAGGGCTCAATCCAAAAGTGGTTGTGCATCACTTAGTAGTCTATCTTGAAGCCAAGGTAGTCAAGCAGAAATTAAGGAAGATGTGTCCTCAGATAGCACTCTAGGTGAAACTAGAGTTACAAAATCTTCTTGATGTTGGATTCATCTGACTGATATATTATCCTAAGTGGGTTTTAAACCTAGTACTAGTCTCAAAACCCACTGAGGGCATTAGAATCTGCACTAATTTTAGAGACTTAAATTAATAAGGCATGCCCAAAGGATAATTTCCCTCTTCCTAACATCAATCTCATTGTGGAATTAATAGCTAGGCATAAATGCTATCACTCATGGATTATTTTTTAGGCTATAATCAGATCATAATCACCAAGGAGGATCAACATTAAGCTACATTCACTTGTCCATGGGGAACCTATTGCTGGAACATGATGCCATTTGGTTTAAAGAAAGTAGGAGCAACCTATCAAAGAGAAATGACCCTCATCTTTCATGACATGATCCACAAAACAGTCAAAGATTATGTGGATGATATTTTGGAAAAATCAAAGAAACGAAGTGAGCACATAGGAGTCTTAGGACCCATCTTTGACAGGATTGAAGAATATAAGGTACGATTGAATCCAAAAAAGTGTTTTTTTAGGGTTAAATCAGAGAAACTTCTTGGCTTTATCATCTCACAAAGAGGGATAGAAATTGATCCAACAAAGGTAAAATCCATCCTCGACATGGAACCACCGCAAACACTGAAGAAGATTAGAGGATTACAAGGAATATTGCAGCCTATCAAAAGGTTCATAACATAACTATTAGACAAAATCCATCCCTTTTCACATCTTCTACATAAATGAATAACTTACAAATGAGATGAGAAATGTGATAAAGCTTTCTATTAGATCAAGGACTACTTAGTGACAACTCCATTATTAATGTCGCTGATACCAAACAAACCATTGATCTTATATATCTCAGAAATATCAGTAGCACTAGGAGCTCTTCTAGCACAACATGATGAAGACGAAAAGGAAAGGGCTATCTATTACATCAGTAGAACCTTGGTCGGCTATGAAATGAATTATTCTCTCGTTGAAAAACCATGCCTAGCAGTAGTTTTTGCCTCAAAAAAATTTAGACACTACATGTTGTCACATCAAATCAAACTTATTGTAAAGATCGACCCATTGAAATACTTGTTCTCCAAAGAAACTCTCACTGGGCGAATGGCCAAATGGGTGATGATCTTAACTGAATTTGACATAGAGTATGTGGAGCGCAAGGTAATCAAAGGACAAGTAATCAAAAACCAACTAGCATATGCACCTATCTATGCTAAGAACCCTTTGATATTTGAGTTCCATGATGAATTAGTGTTCCTTGTCAATCTCACAAATCAGTGGAAGATGTAATCTTATGGATCATTCACCCAACATGGATCAAGAGTGGGTATTCTTTTCATCACCCCTCAAGGTGATTACATTCCAAATTCATACAGGCTATCATTCCAATGTACTAACAATATTGTTGAGTACGAAGCCCTAATCACAGGTCTAAGGATAATAGTTAAGTGGAAAATACAAGAAATGAAAGTCTATGGAGACTCACATATAGTTATCAACCAAGTCAATTACGACTATAAAACCAAGGATGACAAGCTCACTCCTTACAAAAAGATGGTAGAGAATCTCAAGGACATTTTCATAGACATAAATTTTGAGAAGATTCCTTGCATGAACAACCGAGCAGTAGACACTATGGAAATAATCAGATCATTATTAGACATGTCAAACAACATCCTTCAATGTGAATTCTCAGTAGAAAAACTTCTCATACCAAATTTTGAAATCCCTAAATCTAAAAAAATTTGTGTCATCATTGGTCCTAAATCCCTATGGTATCATGACATATTCACTTACCTTAGTCGCAGAACCCTCCCATCTAATATCACCTCCAACCTTAAAAAAGACCTTTATCAAAAAGGCATCTTGATTTGTGACCCTAGGTGATACCCTATACTGCTGAAGCATCGAAGGGACATTACTACAATGTCTTCATCAAGAGGAAGCCTTGACTACTTTAATAAAATTACATGATGGCATATGTGGGTCCCATTCTAGTGGTATGACTTTAGCTAAGAAACTGTTGAGGATGGGGTACTTCTGGCCAACTATGGAAAGAGAAGCTCATTAGTATGTGCATAAATATGTTCAGTGTCAATAATGTGGAGATTTAATTCATGCTTCTGCTCAGGAACTACTACCAATGATTACACCTTGGCCTTTTTCACAGTGGAGACTTGACCTCATAGGAAAAACCACTCCAACCTCATCTAATGGCCATAAGTTTATCATAATAGCCACTGAGTACTTTACCAAGTGGTTCGAAGCCATTCCTATGACCTATATAATGGGGAAGCAAATTGCTAAGTTTATCTTGAATTACCTAATTTGTCGTTATAGTGTTCTGCAAACCCTTATCTCTAATAACAGAACACCCTTCAAGAATCAGGATGTGAAAGAGCTATGTCAAAGATTCAACATCCAACATTGATTCTCTACCCCATATTATCCCTAGGGCAATGATCAAGTTGAGGCTACAAATAAGACCATCCTGAAAATCCTGAAGAAAATGGTCAATTAAGTTGATCGTGACATGCATCTGTAATTAAATCCTACTCTTTGGGCCTATCAAACCAATATCCACATGACAACAAGTGTAACTCCTTTCTCCTTGGTCTATGGATCAGAATCCATTTTTCCTATTGAGGTTGAGCTCCCATTATTGTGAGTGTCACTATAGAACTTGATCACCAATGAAGAATACATAGTATCTTAGTTGAATGAGCTAGAATTTCTAGATGAGCCTCATCTTGACACCCTTAATCACTTGCAAGTATATCAAAACTGACTAAAATGGAGCTATAATAAGAATATCAAATGTTGGTCTTTCCGAGTAGGGGATCTTGTCCTAAAATAGAATTAGAAGAATCTACCAGATCAAGATAGTAAATAAAATTTTGAGCCTAACTGGTTGGGTTCCTTTATCGTCATAGAAAGTTATGGATCAGGGGCATATCAATTGTCAATGCCTAAAGGTGAACCCTTGCAGGAGCCAACTAACAACTTGCACATAAAAAAAACATATGACGTCTTAAAGGGTGTAAAATCTGAAAATACAAAACAAAAATGATCAAAATCCAAAAAATCAGAAAAATGATTAAAAATTAAAAAATCATCCTTTAGTGAAAACCACTTCTTTGGCGCTTTGGGTAAGTACCTTGGTGAAAACCTAGAAAATAGGCACCTTATATAAATAAAGTGTTGGAGTTGAGAAGATACAACACCACAGAAGCCCAAAAGATCTTTGCAAGCAAATAACCTATTACAAGGAGAAGCAAAGAGAAGCAACAAAGGAAATGCTCAAGAATGTGGAGCAATGTATTCACCTGAAAATGTAAAATGAATAATGATACAAAAAATAGTTTTCAACTACATATAGATGAAAATCCTAAAAAAGAAAACCCTAGGCTTGCACAATAATAATTAATAAAGTAATTAATTATTATGTACCTAATGTTAGCTTAAGTGAAAAAGAGGTAAAAGAGAATTTTACGTAATTAAACAAATATTGTTTAATTAATAAAGTAAATGTCCAATTACTCTAACACCCCCCCTTAAGATAGACATAGGGAGAAGCTAAAACCTAGAAGAAGCTACTGAAAGCAAAAGCAATGGGTCCTGGCAACAAGGCCAGATTAGGTACCCATGTACAAAATCAATGCAAACTAAATGAAATGGGGTAAAGGAGAAAACTCAGTGGAAACAAAACTCCTCCCAAAAATAGAATGCAAGGAAGGAATGCAATGCACTAATGAAAGAAAGATAGGAGGTGGATAACATGATACCCCCCATAGACAACTTCTATCATATAATTACATGTACAATGATCTCCATAGGAGAGATAGAAAGAGAGAAGAAGACCCCCCCACAATGAAGAAACTCCTGTCACAATGGTAGATGCTTGATGTAGAATCCAAAAGGAGATCCTGAAGCGGCAAATAATATTCCTCCCCTTGGGAAGAAACGGATCCATGGACCTGTATCGAAGAAACCCTGTGAAGAATGATGAACCAATCTGTCTCAAGATGTGTGCCATGATAGGATGCTGAAGAGTCTCACTGTCTGAACTGAAACAAATAATGTCAAATCCAAACTGATGTGGAGAATACTAAAATGCAACCTCTGAATGCACGGATAATGGTGGGCGAACAGTGATAACCTGATTGTCAAGGTAGAGGAGATGAATGTCCTCAAAATAATCCTCCAAATCTGCAATATAGGACTCAACAAACAAGAAAAATATGTCTGCAACATAAGAGTCCAAAGTAGCTATGTTTGGAAGATGTATGATTCCCTACTGCACTAAATCAAGAACAACAAGAGATGTTGATGAAGTCTCAGTTTGAAGAGTAGGAACTATGAGACAAACCTCTGATCCATCAGAATAAGTAAGGGTGTCTAAATACTCAAACTCCTCTAAAGTATCATGATCAAAAGGTGTATTCTCTCTCCAAGCAATGGGTAAGAGACAATCTGAAGCAAGATCCTCTAGGAATGGACAAAGAATTGGGTCTCCATAGATCTCTCAAAGACGTGTCCAAAGTGGGTGAGGACAATCAATGTCCGATATAGCCAACACAGTGTCATGATCAACACTAGACAATATAAGTCCTACTATGTGATTTTTAATAATATCCCATGCTAATTTTCCCTCTAAAATTATCGGTTCAGGTATGAGATCGTACAAATAAGGCAAAATATTAAACCACCTACAATGTGTAAGTATACCTTTTGCCCATGACTCATAATTACCCCGTTTCAGAATTACAACTGAAGGGTGAGTAGAAAAACCCATGACAACTCTTCAAATGAAATTTTTTTTTGAGAAATCTGACCTTACAACATTTAGATCAAATTAATATAACCCATTCCATGCAAACAAAACCCATGAAGGAGTCAGAATGACCAAGTAATTGAGCAAAGTGTAAAAATACACAAAGATGAATAAAAAATACCTGGTAAATATTCTGATAAAATAGACTATAGATCTAGAAAGAGCACTGTAACACTTTTCCAATGCCTATTCGTTTGCGCAAAACGGACACTGTGGCCAAAAGTTGTAAATTTTTCAAAACCTGAATTTTAACTTGCAAGAAATGAATTTTCTAGCAAAAAATGTTTATTTCTAACTTGATTTCTAGAAAATATACTCACTATTTGTAGACAAAAATAAAAACCCAGAAATATTTTGATGCTAGAAACAAAACCCAGAAATCGTTTCTTGATCCAACAAGCAGAATATGAGAAAATGATATTTTTTTTACTTTTAGCGAGGAGAAAAATGACGCGCACCATTTTTTCAATAGTGATTTTCTCCAGATCTGTGCAAGATATGCAAAATTAAAAGATACCCAGTTCAGATTCTGATGCTGGCTACAAAACCCAGAAATCATTTTTCCTACAAATGAGTGAAAACTGAATTTTTGAAGCAAAAATGATGACGGCTCCAATAAAAAACGGCTTGCAACAAACCCTTGTAGCTCCAAAAATCTTCAAAACAAGAACAAGCAGTTGCAAATCTAAAGCTCTGATACCATATTGGAGTTGAGAAGATACAACACCATAGAAGCCCAAAAGATCTTTGCAACCAAATAACCTGTTACAAGGAGAAGCAAAGAGAAGCAACAAAGGAAATGTTCAAGAATGTGGAGCAATGTATTCATCTGAAAATGTAAAATGAATAATGATACAAAAGATAATTTTCAACTACATATAGATGAAAACCCTAAAAAGGAAAACCCTAGGCTTGCACAATAATAATTAATAAAGTAATTAATTATTATGTACCTAATGTTAGTTTAAGCGAAAAATAGGTAAAAAAAATTTTTACGTAATTAAACAAATATTGTTTAATTAATAAAGTAAATGTCCAATTACTCTAACATAAAGCACCTCCATCTATTTTTTGGCTCTTTATCCTATCATTCTTTTCCTCACCCTCCATCCATCACCTCATCATTCAACCTATTTATTCCATAACCCATTTATGTCCTTATCATAACTTGATATTGTGAACTATCGTATCCCCTTTAATACTACTTGGCTTACTCCTAAGGTCAGCTTGTCCTACCTACATCGAAGTAGTCTATTGTGTCACGTTGGGGGCAAGTAGTTATGGATCATATCAAGTTCTTGTATATCCTAAGATCATCAAAAATCTCATCGAAAATCCCCAAAACATTCATAAAATATTCATCAGAAAATCAAAAAATATTTGCATAATCCTATACAACTAAATCCAAAATTATTCAAAAAATTATAAAGGCAAAACCAAAACATCCAAAACACATCAAAAGCCCTAAAAAGGTCAAAACATCAAAAATCCAAAATAGTACCCTTTTCAAACTACATATTTCTGAGATTGAATGTAGGTAAAACCATCATGGTGTGCCCTCGAGATACCCTAGGTCAGTCCTTTAAGAGTCTGTCAAAATAAACTGACATTCCCTCAATTGATAGTATCTCATTGTTAATAAGTTGTGTCGATCAAACTACATGGTCTGCATGTATAACATAGGCAAGGCTAATCTTTGATCAACTCTCGAGGCCCCTATGATAGGTCTTTAGGTTAGGTTCTTGGTCAAAAATCTCAGAAAAATCCCAAAACATTTGAAAACGAAAAACACAAAAACACTAGAAAACCCTAAACAGCCTCAAATAATCAAAAACATAAGCATTTGCATAAACTTTCAAAAAGACTAAAAACAACCTCAAAACATTTCAAAATACCAAAAACATTGAAATATTCTAGAAAATCCAAAACCATCCATCCCATTTCGCTTTCACCTGCAATAAACCCTCATCCATAATAAATCAATCGTCACCTTCAACCTTTAGTGAAACAAGTAGAAAGCAAGTGTCACAAGTCGTAAAGGGAGAACCTAAGTTTCAAAATCTAAAGTCTAGATCATAGTTAAATGAATCAGTGAATTTTGTATCAACAACTTATCATAAAGATCGTCATCATCCTAACATCAAACAACCATCTGATCAACACGTCCTAGGAGGTTTTTTCCCACGATGGACATCAGCATCAGAAATCACCTTAGCTATATTTAAATTGGCAAGAGATATAATTAACACTGATTGTTTGTCTTTGATCTTTTCTTATGATTTATTTTAATGACCCATTCTAAGGACCTCTCGATGATGTCTACCAAAATGATTTAAAGAGAAAGGAATCAAGAATCGATCATTATCTTTCATTTGTTGTGCTTGTGGGTATTCTTGTAAAATAACCTTGGTGCATACTTGCTTAGTTGTGTGTAGGGAAAGTTGTTTGAAGTACATTGTTGACTATTTCCTATGCTTTGGTCCAATATATTCTAAGCTTCCAAATTACATGCCAACGAGGTTTCCGTATGTCAAGATGTGAACAAGAACTATCCTATTTGTTTGCAGAGTCATTCCATTACACTAGATAGAAAATTGTACTGGTTATTAATACCTTGATGCATCATGTCTATGTGTTATATCAAACAATAAGGAACTATGGAAAATACCAATACCAAGATATTATCATTATCATCATCATCATCATCATCATGCATTCTTCATCACCATCTCTAATAAAGTCTCGATGGATCATAGACTTGTTGGATCTTTTGAAGCAATCACCAAAATCAATGGTCAAATCATTCATTTTGTTTCTTCTATCTTCTCTCCATGCTAACCAGGTATTATGATAGTCAACAAAAACATCATCAGTGCATCCATCTTGCATCCACCAACCATCAGCATGCATACATCTTCCATAATCACAACATATCATAAAGCATACATCCTGCATCATCATTATCATTTAAGTTGTGATGAATAATATAGATTTTTTATTCTAAAAATCTTAAATTGTTGCATCATATATCATAAACATACATCGCATTATCATATCACAAGCATAAACATTTGCATTATCCATCCATATGCATACATCTCATCATCATAAAACTGCATAGAAAATACACAAAAATAAATGCATCCATAACATTTGCAACATAATCATTGCATAGCATCTACATATCATATCATCCATCCCATGACATGTCGTGAAAAGATATTGAAAAAGAATATAATATTGCATCCATTCTATTTCATACCATCACATATCATCTCATATCATATCGCATAGGCATAAATAAATTACTTCGTACATCATCGCATATATAAGCATATCACATCACATCATATCAAAGTGCATCCAACAATCATAAACATGAAATAAGATGAACACATCATATCGAACTTGTATTTGTATCATATATATATCAAAAAATCATTGTGACTATCATGGTACGATATCTGAGTCAGTGTATGTATATCGATCAAAAATACAATATCCACAAGACTATAAAAAATGAGCCCATGAATATATATCTATATAAAAAGAATTAGGCAACAAATCAAAAAGTGGCTATACACTCCAGCTAGCCCTGATGGTTGCTCCCCTCTTTGGCCTATCTCTTAGGTTGATCCTCTACTCTACCATGTGCACCGATCATCTGGGAATAATCAGGTTGTCTAAGCGTTGCAGGGACATCCCTATGATAGTGCATCCTATAGTAGGTTGCCTCAATCACAGCCTCTCTATATAATCTCACAGAGACTATCTGCCCTTATGTTGTAGCTATCATTGTCTCAAGTTGCTGACACCACCCGACCTCCTATCCTAACTGTACCAAGACAGTTTGTCTAATTTGTCACTCATGGTCTTGCTCTATCGTGACATCCTATACCTGTTGTTGTGCTTGATCCCTCTCAACAGTAATAGCCAAATCTACTGTCGAGCCTGATCCCGCCCACTTGTAATGATTTGAACCTATTTTTGCTATAATAAGGGAAAATAAACAAAATTATAATAGAAACAACATAACAACAGCAACAACCACAAATTTCCTAGATTATGCTAAAGATCCCAATCAATAATGAAGTGCATATGCTATAAAGGAATTCAATAAATCAAAAATTGTATCATGTAACTCCCATGCTTGCTTGACTCATCTTCATTATTCTTCTCAAATTTTATTTAAATCGTTTCAATTTCCCTCAGATCATGAGTATGCAATATTCTCTTGTATGTATTTTGACAGCAAAACTTCGAAGATTGTGGTTACCGAAAATAGGATTGAAAAGCTTCTTTTATAGAAGTCTCATAGATTCGATGGTTGAGATTGATTTGCATTTGAATGGTTAAAATCATGTGTGAGGACCTAATCACATGCTTTGATTGAATAGTTAAGTGATTTGATCAATTAGTTTCAAGAGGTGTAACTGAGAGAGTCTGTGAGCCATGAGGAGGTGACAGATCAATCAGGTGAGTGAACTAAAAGACAGTGTTAGTTAGAAAGAGGTGATAGATAGAATTCAGTGACTGAACTGAGAGAGAATTATGCATGAGATATTTACTTGAAGATATAGGATACATGTGCTCAAATAAAAGAATTAATTATAAAATTAATTCCTTTCTTTAGTGGAGAAAGTGTGTACACATGACTAAATAGTTGAGTGAACTATTTAATTTATAAAAGCACCTTAGATGAGAGGAGAGAATTATTCAATTAAACAAATAATCATTTATTAAATTAAATGTTGGAGAATATAAATTAATTTGATGTGTTAATTAAATAAATTTATAAAACTTATTTAATTAATTAGAAGAATAGATTAGATTAATTAGATGGTGTGTAATTAAATAAATTTATGAAACTTGTTTAATTAGCCAAAAAGAAGATATTAGAATTAAATGACGTAAATAAATAAATTAATGTAACTTATTTAATTAATCAAAGGAATAGATTATAATTAATTAGCGACATAATTAGAATAAATTAATGTAATTTACTTAATTATCAATTTTAGAAGAATAATAAAATGAATTAATTAAATGGTTAAAACTATTTAATTAATTAGAGGAATTTGAATGCGGGCATCTTGAATTGATGATGAAAAATGCAGTCGCAGTCCTAAGTTTTTTGTGTCTATAGCTACGACTGTTGAATCTACAAATCTCGAGGATCTAGTGGTGGTGGTTGCACTGGTTGTTGTTGCACAGGATGTTGCTAAATAGGAGGCTATTATGGAGGCTACTGATCCACTGGTGGTGCCCCTAGAATCTACCTGTCTTGGCCATCCTATCCCCTGCTTCTGCCTCTGCCCACTCCCCTCCCTCTAGGTCTCCCTCATGGAGGAGCAACTATTGGATCTGTCAACTTGTGAGGGCGTGTAAACCATGCATCATATATAGGCATCGCTTGAGCTTCTACTTGTCCATGATCATAAGCCCATGGTTGAGCAACCAACTATCAAAAGCCCTCAACCACCTCAGGGGTTAGAATCATAGGTCCCCACATGGGAACCTCTTGAGTTGATCTCACAAGGATGGCCATGTATGCATTGTTTGGCCTATCCTACTGCTCACCAAACTGTCATGCTACCCTATCTAGAAGATACCTCTCTATAATCGTGTGCTTTTGACCTTGCATATACCGGGTCTATCTAGTGAAAAAAACTATTGTGCATCATCATACCATGTTGGCATCTAAAGCCAGGGTCACCATCTAAATGTTTTCATATCATCAAGCACCCTACGACAGTACAAAATCCCAAGTTGTGCAGTGTGTCATAAGGTAATGGTGCCTCTATACCTTCAAACCACGAGATCATTTGGCTCTACGTCATCCATCTACATGATTGATCGAATCACAACAATGTGATCCTAAGCCCAAATGTGTAATAAGGTAACTCCTATACCGATCGCTCTACCATCACAATAAAAAAAGTCATGCATATCATGATACAATGAGGCCAACATCACCGGCCCCCATGCAAATAGTGTCCTATAGAGCATCTGATGCCATGCCAAGCCCCATCTTGGGTTGAATCTTCTGCTCCGTCGGTCTGGAGCAACCAAACCAGAAATGATGGCTACAACTATCAACCTAAAAGTGGGTGCTCAACCTCTATACATCTCAAGGTCAATCTATGAAATGACTAGAATGGTGTCCTTAATCTCCATCACCTCATGGCTTGCATCATAACCAACATTGACATCATATATTATGTGCTCGCCATGTAACGACAAACACAAAATCTCCCATACATCATCTAGCGTCACTGTCACCTCACCTATAGGAAGGTGGAACAATGAAGTCTCACTGTGCCATCGCTTGCACAATGCGGTCATCATAGCAAGATGTGTCCAAATGATGGGAATGTATGCAATGTACCACAAGCCAATCTCCCTAGGTGCTCCTGACACAACTCAGATAAATTGATAGGCTGTCGTTAGGTCTTATCTCTTTAGTTTTAAAAGTGCATCAAATATCAACTAGGTAGTGTTCAAGGTTGTATACAATAGGAAACTCCTCAACTATCTCTCTCAAATTTTCTAAGTAGTTGGGACAACTAAAATAGAACTTAAACTAGAAGGCCACTAAACTAGAAATCTTGAAACAACTAAACTAAAAAGCAGGAAATTATTAGTCTAAAAAGCATAACAACTAAACTAGAAAGCATTGAAATGATTAAACTAATAAGTGTGTAAATTATTGAAGAGGAAAAACATGTAAAGAAACTCTGAAACATTTGACTAGAAATGGATAACAAACTTAACGATTAACAAAAGACAACCTAACAACTTGAAACTTAATAGTGAAGGTAGGTGCTTCAAAACTTTAGTTAACAAAATTAAATATTATAGACTCACTACAACCTATAGGATTAACTTTAATGGAGCTCGACACATGAACATAAACTTTACTTCACATTTTATCATTTATAAAATAGAAGCAATAGAATTAAGAGTGGCCAACTCTTAGGTGGTCCTACACTTAGCTCAGGTCACATAAACTTTGCAATTAAAAAATTACTCCATTCAAAATGATTTCATTCACAATACTTAACAATTCAGAATGAGGCAAGCAAAATTTGCTTTATTCATATTGAAAATGTAATTCAGAAACATAGTCTAGAAATTCATTATGGTAGATAACGATATTCCTTTGTTGTATATTACTTCTGAAAGTTACACACTTATACAAAAACTGTTTAATAGAATCTTATAATTCAGTTGGTTGAAAGTACCACTAAAAAATTCTTTAACTGAACTTAACAAACTAATGAACTTAAGTCCATAACATAAAACATTAAAGAGGCTAGGAGTGAGCCATAAAGTCTTCAATGGAAAATAACAAAACTACAAAAAATCGATCAACCATGCATCCTAGAATTTTGGCGCCTATACTTCTGGCGCTTGTCTTCAACCACATGGAAGTCTGCATTGAATCTTCAACCATATGGAATTCTATGTTGAATCCTTCTAGTTGGTCATGATGACTGATTATGCATGAAAACATGTACATTGCTTTAGAAACTAAACCATTAAGCTAGCTTGGGTTAGCTTATTTCAAGTAATTTTCAGAAAATAAAGTCTATACAACTTTTCACAAAAAGAAAGCATTTATTAATCCTAAAGACAATTAATTGGCAAGGTAAAGGTGGCCGAAAAATATGAGGAAGGGTATTTAGTTCACTTATATTGATGAGGTTATTTTTACCTCATCATTTCCTCCCCTTCCTAAGCTTGAGCAGGTCCTCCTACTCTTTGTTTTGATCCCTATCCTGCATTTCCCCTATTTCCACTTTTCTCTTCATATTTTGCACCGATATCATACACATTGTATGCTTCTCTATCAAAATCCTCATGTTCCCTCAGAAAAACCTGATGAAGTGTAACCCTTGCCTTCCATCTTTCAATTTTTTTTTACTTTGATCCATGTTGATATATAATGCAAGAGGTGGATTAAGAAGCAAAGGAGGTTTGTACCTCATACCAATCAAATCAGCTTTTAATTGCTTTTGGATATCATCCATAGCTACAACTCTTCTATAGGACCATCTGATGTTAAGAGGTTTACCTCTCTTTTCCTGAGATACATAGGAAGAGGGGTATATCTTTCTTCACATGTATTCCATGCTCTCCCTATCAGATTTGGCCCATGATCTTGAAAATGATCAAAGCATAGCCGAAGATTTTTTTGTACTTAGTTTGTATAACCTCATTAAGTTTAATACCTAGAAACTATGCTTTAAAAGAAAGAGGCTTCCCGTGAGGATGTCTCATTTGTAGCCCCACAATTTTCTCAACTTGTAAATATTCCTTTGACCATTCTTGCCATTGGATTTGATTTCGCATGGTGGAAATAAATGATCTCAATTGAACCTCTCCAACAAACAAATTGACATAAAAATGTGTATAGAATTCTACAAGCAAATTATGAACAAAAAATTCCTATAAAAAATCTTATTGATCTCGAGTTGATTCTACAAATATTTTGACAAATTCCTTGTCATTAGGGTTGTGTGGTGATTATTGTAAATTTTAAGTATTTTCTATCTCAGAATTTGTTCATTGAGAAACATAGCATATAACCTGGATGGTCTTGTACAAGTCAACAATAACTCACCTATTTGGCAAGCATCTTGTTTAGCTCTATATACCTTATCAAATGATTCCTTTAATAGAACCAACTCCTTCTTCAACCTAGCATTGTCAATAGCCATCTCCTTCAGAAAGTAGCACCTCTTTATCCATTTCATGAGTAATGGAGGTATGCGTACCTGGAACCATTCTATTACAATTGGTTCGATATGTGTTCCCTTAGATTCCATTATAGGTTTGGTGTTACTTTCCTGTAGATCTTGTTCTAACTCAACAATTCTAATACAAAAACATTAAGTTCAATTTTTTGTTTGTTCCTTTCTTCCTCGAAAGAAAAAAACATTTGCATGAAATTGTTTGTCAACCTTTTAACTTGTTCATATTTTTTAGATATACAAGATACATAATTTTTGTCTTTATCATTTTTCTGCTGAATTTGAAATTGTAATTGTTCAATGATCCTATCTTTTTGTTCTATTTTTATTTTCAAATTTACAATTTATTGATCTCTTTTTCCTATAATTGAAATATGTGCCTCAATATCTTCCTATTTTTGACTAATTTGTTCCTCATTTCCTTGCAATTGACCTTTTAATTCAACAATTTATGTTTCCATTTTTTCTATTTCCACTCCTCTCTAATCAGATTCTTCATCCCCTATGTTACCATTAAAAGGCAGATTGGGGCTTTCCATATTCACATTGTCCTCAATACTAAGTGCATTCCCTTTGTCAGGCACATCAAATGAGCCTGTCTCAACAATTTTATCAATAAAGGAAGACAACAGTCCCACAGTATCATCCTCAATATCTACAAAATGTGGTGATTGTACCCCTTCCTCTTCTTGTTTTGTTAGAGATGATAGATTCTCCAATTCAACCCTAGGAGATTGATTAGCCTGTTGATCTCTTCCCATTATTTATTTTTCACCATGTTAAGTATTGATTCCCACTATTTATTCTTTAGTCCTAGGTTTCTTCTTTTTAGAGGTACTTAATGTATCATGAGACACAATTTCACTAGACTCAACAGATAGTCGTTTGCTTCTCCGTAAAGGATGGGTTATCTGTGAGGGACTTTGGTTTGTTTTTCCTCTTATGAGGAGGCTCCTCTTCCTCTCTGGAATGTACAATTTCTACATTTCATGGCTATCCTTGGGTTTTTGAGACATCAGATAAGGTTTTTGGCGCATTGTCACCGAGAGCTGTTGAGGTCTGATGAGATTCAGGAGCACCTAGAGCTTCAGAGGAAGGTTCTTCTAGAGACTAAACTACTTGTTTTGATGACTCTCCCTCTTCAAGAGGTTTATCAGACTCCACATTTTTAATTTTTTGCAAAAAATTTTATCATTTATTCTCTGGTTTCTTATGGAAATGGTACTTGTAGATTAATTGAATTTAAGATCGTGATGTTTAAGCGGCCTTGTACCAATCTTATACTTTTCTATCATACTAGTAACTGAATGACACAAAAATGCAAGAACATTAACCCTAAGAGAAGAGTCTTTGACACCATGGTGCAAATGGGTTAGCAACCGAAAAGGGGGACCTACTACTATAGCTACTTACCCTTCATAGGTAAAGTACTTAATTATCCAAGCTATGACAGTTCTCTAGGGTTCAAGAATGGACATTCTTTGGAATCCTTTTTTTGTCCTCTAGTGCTTATAGTTACTAGAGGTTGAGGTTCACCCTCCCTATGAAATAGTTCTACCATCCTTTGATAAGTATTTTGTGTGGTTTCAGTTAAATTAATACCCCTATTCTCAAGACCAGAGAGATGGGAGATAATTTTTTGACTTACCCCAAAACGCTTGCCATGTACCATAGTTTGCCCATCTGCAAAATTTTCTACAAATTCTTTTACTAGCTACTCAAAATATCTCTCAAACTTCTTGATAAATTCAAGAGACCCTAATTTCTAAAACAGACCTGCAATGTTGCCCAATGCTAGCAATTTATCCGCCAAGGCTAGTTCAAACTTCTTCTTAGCTCCTCCCATTCTTTTCTTCCTTGATTACTCTACTCAATTCTATGGAAATACTTCAAAAATACTCGGCTTAAGCAACTAAATTACAAAAGGAAGATAATATAGTCTTGATACAACCGATGCAGGGAAATAATTAATTGTCTTACTTGAGCTCTGTTATATAATTATGGCAGTTGTGCATGGGAAAATTCACAAGTGTAGCCATACTTCAAGTGATCACTCAATGGTGCAATTTAATAAATTAGGAAAGGAAAGGGCTTGTGCCAATTAATTAACCTTTATTCAAAATAAGTACCAACTTTAAGCGAAAAATATGTGTACCTTACCTCTTTTCGTTAACTTGAACATCACTTACCTTTGTTGACGTAATAGGTTAATTGTACAATTTCGCGAAGGTGGTAGTTGTTTTATTATGAGATGGACGAGATAGCTAATTAATGACAGTTCATTAAGACAAAAATATTGTCATAATAATTTCATTTATTATGAAAGGAGATGATATTATAATGTGAGATGGCAATTTATGGCATGGTTCCAAGGTGATGAGAAAATTTTGAATAATGGGCATGTGTAAAACTTTAGAAAAATCAAATGACTGAAAAAGAAAAAGGATTTGCAAAGTTTTGGAGCATCATTGGGAGATGCAGCCAAAATCAAAAAGGTGGAGTGGAAATTTTTTTAATGAATTAGTGAGATATTTCGTCATAATACAACAATAAAATTTTTGGAGCATCATCAAAAGATGCAACCAGAGCAGTAACCAAAAACTTCCAGAGCATCGTAGAAAGATGCAGTCAGAGTAGCAACCAAAAACTTTCAAAGCATCGTCTAAAGATGCAGTCAGAGCAGCAACTAAACAAGTTTTGGAGCATCGTTGAAAGATGCAATCGGAAGGAAGGAACAAAAAAATTGTGGAGCATCACTAAAGGATGCAGCCAAAATGTAGCAAGAAATTTTTTGGAGCATCATTGGAAGATGTAGCTAGAAGAAGGAAGGAAAAATGTACAACTTTGGATTTTGACTTTCTAGAGCACCATCGAGAGATGCACCAAAGTGCACGAGCAAAACAAGGAATGGAACAAGTGAGTCATGCAAGTTTTAGAGCATAGTAGGGACTGAGCCAACAAGTTCTGGAGCATCGCAACAACCGAGCTAACAAGTTCCAAAGCATCGAAGCAAGATGCACGCCAAAATTTGTGTTTGATTTAAAATAAAGTCCTACAAAAATAGAAACAAAATTTAGCCAAGTTCAAAAGATGAAAAATTGAAAATAAATGCTTTGAAGGGAAAATTTATACACATGCATTTTTTTATATAGGAAAAAAATAAAAATAAAAACTATATTGACTTTGTCATAGCAGAGTCAATGCATTGGATTTCTCCCCATATTTTTACCATCTTTGTGAATTATTCTTTATTGACTGGCTTATGGTAGACACGTAATCGATGTCCATTAACTAGGAGGGTTCAAGTGTCACCATCAATGGGCTTCAGCTGTATCGTACCATTTGAAAATACCTCAAAAATTTCATATGGGCCAAGCCAATGGGTTATGAGTTTTCCTTGGTGATCTTTGTATCTAGAATCAAATAACAAGGCCCAATCCCCATTATAGAACTCTCTCTCTTTAATATGCTTATCATGCTAGACTTTGTGTTGTTGTTGCACCAGTTCAGTTTGACAGATGAAATCCAAATGAAGCTCATCCAACTCACTAAGTTGCAAGACTCTCTCTACCTCGGCTCGGTTAAGATCTATACCTAACTCCATGGTTTTCTTCAAGGTTTGGAGTTAGAATTCAATGGGTAAGAGAGGTTTCTTCCCAAAGACCAGCTCATATGGACTAAAATCGGTGGTTGACTTCCATGTCATGTTATAAACCCAAACAGCTTCAGGTAGTTTTCTAGCCCAGTCTTTTCTTCCTGATGACACTATTTTCATTAAAATGTTTTCAATCTCTCTATTAGTGACTTCCACCTGACCGTTTGCTTGAGGATGATAGGGTGATGATTTCTTATGACTAACTTGGAAATGGTTGATGAAGGCTAATAGAACCTTAGACATGAACTAAGGATCTTGGTCTGTGACGATCGTCCTAAGAGTTCCAAACCTGAGGAAAATTTTATTATGGAGGAAATCAACTACCTGTTCCTCCCTAGCAACTCGTAGAGCTTGAACTTCTGTCGACTTGGTTAGATAATTGGTGCAGACCATAATGTACTCTTTTCCTTGTGAAGTTCGATTTGTAGGGCCGATAAAATCTAATCCCCATTTTTTAAATGGTTCAAGGACTACCTAGGGTTGAAGGGGAATTTCATTAGATTTTGTTGGTCTCCCTACCCTTTCACATTCATCACAATTGTGGACATATTTCTTGACATCCTTATGCATAAAGGGCCAGTAATATCCCACACCTAAGATATTATGGGATGTTCTCTTCACAAAATAATATCCTCCAGAAGGATCATCATGGAAAGCTCTTAGGATACTCTAGGTTTCATCTTCCCTAACACATCGTTGTACAACAATATCAAGCCCGCATCGAAATAGGAACCCATTAATCCATTTGAAGGGGATCCTTCTCTTATAAGGCGTTTCTTTTGTTTAGATGTAAAAGCAGGTGGTACTTCTAAGGTGGACAAGTAGTTGGCAATATCGGTAAACTAGGGAGTTTTAGTAGAGATGGAAAATAGATTCTCATCTGGGAACTCATCCTATACCGAAGCACAATCACCATCATCTTGTTTAATTCAGGATAAGAAATTTGTAACTACATTGAATTTCCCTGGTTTGTCAACAATTGTCACGTTAAATTCTTGGAGAAGTAGCAACCATCTTATTACCCTCCCATTCACTATAGTTTGTTCATGAGGTATTTTTTGGCCAAGTGGTCTATGTACACCATTAATTTGTATCATGTAATGTAGTGTTGAAATTTCTTAATTGCATGTATTACAACTAATAATTCCTTCTCTATTGTTGTATAATTCCTTTTTGTTGGAGTCAGATTCTTACTAATAAAGTATATAGCATAATTCCCTTTGTTCTCTTCTTCTTGTCCTAACACCACTCCAATAGCATCATTAGATGCATCAACATAGATATGGAACGATAAGTTCCAATTTTTTCCACGAAGGATAGGAGCATAGATGAGCTTCTTCTTGATGATTTCAAATGATGACTAACACGTAGGTGTCCAGATAAACTCCACATTCTTTTGGAGAAGAGCGAACATAGGAGCTACAATTTTGTTGAAGTTTTCTATAAACCTTTTGTAGTATCCAGCATGCCCTAAGAAACTTCTAACATCAATCTAGGGTTTTGGGGTGACCAATTGTTGTATCACTTTGATTTTCTTAGGATCGACTTTTATTCCATCAACCGAGATGTGGTGTCCCAACACTATTCCATGTTCTACGATTATCAAAAAAATTTCATGGCTTAGGGACAAATGATGATCCTCACATTTCTTCACCACTTTGTCTAGACTTTGAAGAGCTTCATCAAAATTTGAAGTGTACATAATAAATTCATCCATGTACACTTCCACACACTCACTCACCAACTCAACAAATATAGCCAAGATAGCTATTTGGAATCTTGTGGGAGCATTGCATAGCCCAAAGGGGAGAACTTGATATGCAAATGTTCCCCATGGACAAGTAAAATTTGTTTCATTGTAGTCTTCTGCTACCATCTGGATCTAGTTGTAACCACTAAATCCGTCCAAAAATGAGAAATATTTTCTCCCAACCAAGTTATCCAGAACCTGGTCTACAAATGGTAGGGGAAAATAATCTTTGTGGGTCTCTTTGTTAAGTTCCCTATATTCTACACATACACTCCACTTTACATTATTTTTTGGAACCACAACCAAAGGTGAAACCCATTTGCTATCAAAAATGGGATAAATAAACCCCACTTGTATGAGTTTTTCAATTTCAATTTTAACGATATATTTCAAGGCCAGATTGAGTCTCCATTGGGTTTGGTGAGTAGGTCGAACATTCTTAGTGTAGATATGATGGGTGCACACACTTGGGTGTATTCCTCTCATATTTGTGTAGTCCCAAGCCAACGCTTTAGATCTATTCACCAGGACATCAAACAGTCTGTGTTCTTTTGACTTGGTCAACCAGTTGTTAATGTTCAAATTTTTTCCTCACAGTAACATAATGGATTTAACACTCGGATGCTTGGATGCAACAATAAACATTGGTCTTGTCAAAGTGTTAAGGGGGAAACTATGAGGTATGGCTCTATGAAGTCTGGCAATATCTTCGAAGAAATGTTATATTTTGGAATGATATTTTCCAGAGGACAAGGTAATCCCATGAAATTGGTACTATCAAATTTAGTGTGGCCTATGTTGATGGGTTATCCTAAGATCTAATCTACGTCCAACATCTCCTCATCACTTGAATCCATGGTAAGATTTTCCATGTTTTCCAATTCTTCACCATGTTGTTTGATGACTACCATGGCCAGTGAAGCTAAATTTTCCTGTTCGTTGGGACATTCTAGTTCATCAACCTAGACTTTATTATATTTAGCAGGCTTGGTGAGAGGATATAAGAATAAATGCTTTTTATTTGGACCATGTGAAATGGTCATTCCTCCCTCCCTACAATCAATTTTGGCTACAACTGTAGCCAGCCATGGTCTTCCTAGGATTATAGGGTAACTGTCTTTTGGTGTGAGAGACTAAATTACTTAAAATTTCACTGGATATTCCCATCCATCGACCTTGAGAAGAACATTCTCAAGGGCACCCTTGGGAATGGCTATGGCTTGATTTTCTATTTGTAAGACTATAGTTGTGGGATTTAAATCAGTAAGCCCTAACTCTTGCATTACATCAATAGTCATTACATTAATTGTTGCTCCCAAGTCTACTAATGTATTAGGTATTTCCGCCTCATTGATTGTTACCATTATCAGTGGACTACCTGGATCATCGTATTTTGGAGTAGTAGTCTTTCCAACCAAAAATTCAACCAAATAACCATTTATGTGAACATTATTTATTTTTTTGGGTTTCCTCCCTGGAGTTTTGATACACAATTGTTTGATCAGTTGGTTTAGCTCAGGAATCTCCTTAATGTCTTGTAGCAAAGGAACCTCAATTTGCAACTATTTGATTTCTTGTATCAACGCAGTTTTGGTGGACAAGGGAATTTTTGGAATATATTTCATAGCAATTGATTTAAGTTGATCCGAAAAAGGTGCTTGGGTCTTGTCTTTGGCAGTAGAATTATTTAAAGACTTGGTTGGAGACTGATCCTCCCCTTCCTGAGGTAGGTCGGAAGCTCCAGCTAAAGGTGGTGGAAAGGTCTTGTCTTGGATAATTTTTGGGGCTCATTCTACAAATGTGGGAGTTGCTTTAGTGGCCTTAGCAGATTCCTTAATAGGCTCATCCAATATCTCAACAATAGTCGACGACTGAAGTGTTTTTCTAGATCTTAATTATAGATTTCCACAATGTATAGTGTTAAGTCCAGTAACATTATCCTATTATGTGGAATACACTAGGGTATTCTAACAATTGTTCTTTAGGTTCATAATAGGTTGTGCCAGAAGTTATGGTTGATTAACTTGCTCAATTTTTTGAGTGTTTTGGAGAGTTGGTAAAATATTTTTCTATTGATTTTGCATCCTCCTAGGACTAGTATAAAACTAATTTTGAGGTTGATTCCATTGAGCGGGATTCTAAGGATACCACTGATGGTGAGGTTGGTTGGGCCATTGAGGGTTTCCCCCAAGACCGATTTGCCCAGTCAGGTGGTCCCCAAGGGTAAGTTCCCCAATTAGGTGGTGCTTGAGGTGGGGCCTAAGGCCAAGGTACTGCCCATTGATTATTATTCCAGTTGTTCTGAGGTCTCTAGGTAGGGTTTGAATTTTAGCCATAGGAAAAATTCCCTCTAGTTCTTTGATTTACAAAGTTGATCTCTTCCTCAATCGGAGTGGTTCTTTTCTTAGAATTCTTAATGGAATTCAAAAGCTCACACTGGTCAGTGGGATGGTCCTTATCACAAACCTAAAAAACACCAATTTTGTCAACTTTGTCCAAAGGACATTCCCTTAACAATTTTTTATTTTGGCACCTAGGGCAATATATGGATAAGGTCTCAAAATTTTGTGTTTTAGCTTGTATTCCATCTAACGTGGTATTTAATTGAACCAGGATGTCAGTTTTAAGGTAGGTTATCTCCTCATGCAATTTTCCTATCTCATTGGAACCTTTAAAAATGGTAGACTTTCAAATCCCTCCTTGAGTATGAGAGAAGTTCCAACATAATTCAATGATACCATCGAGTCCTAGTTGGGACACATCTCCTTTTCCCATTAAATCCAAGCTCCTTCGTGCATCTTCGTCAAGACCTTTGAGAAATATGGTGTTTAAAATCCCCATACTTATGGCTTCTCTGCCACATCATTTAAATAAGAAGACAAACCTATCTAGGTAGTCTTCTAGACTCTCATCTTCGTTTTGCCTTGGTTTTAACAGCTCTTCCTTCCTATCGCTAACTCTACAGTAGCTCTGGTATTTATCCAGAAAGGCAGAATCCATGTGATCCCATGAGGTTATGGATCCTAAGGCTAGTCCCATGAACCAGCGCATTGTTGAGTCCTTTAAAGTAGAGAGAAAAAGCTTAAGTTTTTGGTTATCATTCTTGTAGTAATATGTCTAACACAAGACTTTAAACTCAAAGAGAAATTAGTTAAGGTCTTCAAAAGACAAAACTCAGAAGGCTGGCAAGAAGGCTATCAAAATATTTTTCATAGTTGTTTCGTCATCTGCATCGATAGCAATAGGATAAGTGAATGTACATGGCGATGGAGGAGGGTTAAAATTAGCATTTCTATGGTCACCCATAATGTTGAAGGGGATTCGTTCCTCTTCAAAAAAAATCTCAAATGGGAAAGACTCTGGAGTTTGCAGAGGAATATGCTCCTCTACAACTATATGTTCTCTTTCTAGGGTATAAGAGAAGGTCTTAGGTTGATCATGATCGATCAATTCTTCAGAGAGTTCTTGAGATGAGATTTCCTCTTCTCTACTTGTGGTCGGTATGTCGTTTGGGGGGGTTCTTGGTAAGAATCTTCTATGAGGGCCTCATTTCCTAACCATGCAGAAAAGGAAGCCTGAGGACTATTTTTATTCCCAAAAGAGGTATTCAAGGTATCTCCTACTAACACTTAGAAAAGGAAGGTCCCCAACAATTGTGCCAAAAAGTGATAGGTTGTTTCTAGGTCCTATCTCTTTAGTTTAAAAATTGCATCAAATATCAATTGGGTAGTGTTCAAGGCTATATGTAATAGGAAACTCCTCAACTATCTCTCTCAGATTTTCTAAGCAGTTGGGACAACTTAAATAGAACTAAAACTAGAAGGCCACTAAACTAGAAATATTGAAACAACTAAACTAAAAAGTAGGAAATTATTAGTCTAAAAGCATAACAACTAAACTAGAAAGCATTGAAATGATCAAACTAATGAGCATGTAAATTGTTGAAGAGGAAAAATATGTAAAGAAACTATGAAACATTTGACTAGCAATGGATAACAAACTTAACGATTAACATAAAACAACCTAACAAATTGAAACTTAACAGTGAAGGTAGGTGATTCGAAATTTTATTTAACAAAATTAAAGATTATAGACTCACTACAACCTGCAGGATTAACTTTAATGCAGCTTAACACATGAAAATAAACTTTACTTCACACTTTATCATTTACAAAATAGAAGCAACAAAATTAAAAGTGAAAATACTTATCTATCTACTCTATAGTCCCTCGAGTGTCCAACTCTCGGGTGGTCCTACAATTAGCTCAGGTCACATAAACTTTGCAATTCCAACATTACTCCATTCAGAATGACTCCATTCATAATACTTAACAACTTAGAATGAGGCAGGTAAAATTTGCTTTATTCATATTGAAAATATAATTCAGAAACATAATCTAGAAATTCATTATGACATCATAACAATATTCCTTTGTTGTATATTACTTCTGAAAGTTACACACTTATACAAAAACTGTTTAACAGAATCTTATAATTCAGTTGGTAGAAAGTACCACTGAAAAAGTCTTTAACTAAACTTAACAAAATAATGGACTTAAGTCCATAACATAAAACATTAAAGAGGCTTGGAGTGAGCCATAAATTCTTCAACAAAAAATAACAAAACAGCTACAAAAACTCGATCCACCATGCGTCCTAGAATTTTGGCGCCTATACTTTTGGTGCTTGTCTTCAACCACATGGAAGTCTGTGTTGAATCTTCAACCATATGGAAGTCTACGTCGAATCCTTCTAGCTGGGCATGATGACCGATTATGCATGAAAACTTGTACATTACTTTAGAATCTAAACCATTAAGTTAGCGTGGGTTAGCTTATTTCAAGTAATTTTCAAAAAATAAAGTTTATAGAACTTTTCACAATAAGAAAGCATTTATTAATCCTAAAGCCAATTAATTGGCAAGGTAAAGGTGGGTGGAAAATATGAGGAAGGGTATTTAGTTCACTTATATTGATGAGGCTATTTTTACCTCATCATAAATCACCAAGTCTTTTCAAAACTGTGGGTCGGTGCTTGCGAGACATTAAGGGTCAAATGACCTCCTGCACCCATGAAGCGTACAACTTCAAAATTTGAATTTTTTTGACTCAGTTTGGAATTTTCAGCTCTAAAATGACAATAGCGTCACTATTTATGATAGCATCACTATATTCAAATTCCAAATTGTGGCACCCAAAGGCATTTAAATTGCAAATCACAAATTGCGTCACCAAAAACATATGCGTCATGATTTAAACTTTGAAAACCCTAACCCTAATTTTTAAATCGAGAAGTGCATCACTACACACAAAGGTATCGCAATTTAAAATTAGAAACCCTAATTCAAAATTGTGAACTATGTTGCAATATACATATGCATCGCTAAAATTCAATTTAGCATTGCTAATTCTCAAATGGGCGTCATTATATAGCGACACCGCCAAAGCTTAAATTTCAAAACGCAATAAATACATCAAAAACTCAAATTTCAAATCACATATCAGTGGTCCTACACCTGGAAGCCTCTGATGCTCTCGAACTTGTTCAGAAATGTGTCATGGGAGCACATGTTGTGCCATCTCGTCAGAGGGTCAGAGCTCAAAAAAAAGCAAGAATCTCTAAGGTGTGAATGCACAAATGAATTGAAAGTGACTCTTCTTGGCTTATTTATGCATCACACTTAGGGTTTTTTTCCCTAATTTAACCATCAAGCTAGAGTTTATCATTATTTTCACCAATTTTGCCAGTCAAAATCTTATTTTGCATCGTTTTTTGCATTTTTGGCATGATTCTTGCATCCCAGAGTCTTTTTGGACCCCTGGAGCAACTTTTCATCTTTATCAAGAAATCAACCCAAAATTCAAAATTTTCACCCAATTTCTTGAGGGGGTAGGGAATCAGCTCAATCCTCCAGCTAGGGCATCTAAACAAATAGAAAAATTTCATTTTTTTATTTAAGCAGCAGTTTTTAATCCGAAGAGCATCAATCTTTGAACCGAAGGAGTAGGTACCTCACTTCAAAGAGGGGCAAAATTTAGAAACTGAAAAATGTCTTGAATCATATCATGCACTTGAATCAAGTATACTAACATCATTTCCTCTTGAAACCCATCCTCTTTTCACTTAATTTATTAAATTAGCCTAGCTATTTAATTAATTATGGCATTCACATCTATTGACCTAATTCATCAAATCGGGTTAATTCACCCCCTTTCATGCTAACATTTCATCCCATTAAATTAAATAAATCAAAGTATTTAATTTAATTCCCTAAGTCTTGTTATTTAATTAAATAACCCTAAGTTATTTAATTAAATGTCATTTCACCTTTCCCCCCATTCATTAAATCATTTAATTTAATGAATATCACTTAATTCTTCTAATCCCCTGATTGCATGATTAAAACCTTATTTAATTAGTAGTTATCTAATTAATCCAATTCCTCCCACTTGCCATGGAATATTCCCTCCCATTTTATAAAATTAAACTTTGTTTTAATTAGCAAAATATCCTTTTTCTTCACCCGTGAATATTCCAAAGAATATTCTTTCTCCTCCAATCATTTCAAAAAGGGAATATTCTCACAAAGCTTCATGTGCAAGTTAACTCAAAACTTCTTATGCAAGTTAACTTTTGACCTTTTGTATAGGTCAAAAGTGTGCTTGTTTGGAAGAAATGAGAACCCTTGATTAAATTTCATCTTGCATTATCACCCGTTGATGAGAATTCATGATCCATGCCTCCATTTTCCTCCATCCTTGACTGTTGATTAGCTTTTTCAATCTCAACCCTCCATTTCTAATTTGTTTTCCTATAAATAGATCACTATTTGGAGACAAATGGATCCATCTTTCAATTTGCAAACTCATGTTGTTGAAATCACTCACACTCACACTTAGTTTAACTCGCATTTAGCATATTTTAGTTCTTTTTTAGTTGCATAATAGCTTAGCTTCCATTAATGGCTTTCATGCATCCATTTACCTAAATAGATAATTAGGGTTTGAATCTTTTAGTTTAATCTTGCTTAGATTATTTTAGCAATTGCATATCTACATCTTTTAACATAGAATCATGATAGATTAACTCTTACATCATACTAATTTTAGCATAAATCATTTTCTCATCCACATATCACAATAGTTTCATCGATTCTCTTCAATAGAATCGATTAAACAAGCTCATTAATCACGGGATTGGGAAAGGGTCGTTGTTCCACATCAACACGACACCAGTTCTAAAATGGGATAAGTTTTAGATGGGTTAGAGTAGACATTTAAATTCTTTCACAGTTTATAATATTTAGTTTAACTTTCATTTGAATGATCTTATTTAAGATTGAGTATTAGTGGCATGAATATGCTTCGATTCTTCATGGATCAAGCATAATCGTTCCATACTAGTATCCTTGATCGATAGGGATATCTGTGATGGATTTTGGGTATTGATGTTTTGAGTGGGTAGTGGATTGTTGATGAGAGGTTGGGGATTCCCTTGATTTAACATTCCTTGGAAGATGGTGGATTGAGATGGAGGAATGTATGTTTGAGGTCCCATTTGATTTTGCATGGTAATAAGAACTGTTGGGAAGGATAAGGATGGTGCCATTAGATTTTGTGATGGTAATGAAATACTAGGAACTTGAGTCCATTGATTGAAAAGGTTACCGTGTCCAATGTCTTGAGGATTTACTTGTGCTAGGGATGTGGACAAGGTATTACCTAGGTTAACGAGATTCGTAACCAAAGGATTATTCGAATTTGGGTTAATGATGGATGGGATGGATGTGTTTTGTGAAACCAATGGTGTAGATGAACCAGTTGGGGGATTGGATAGAGATGTCCCTATTTGTGTTAAGGTTTGATTTTCCATTATGGTATTAGCATGCCCTTGTGGGTCAATTTAAGATATTTGGTCCATAGTTCCTTGCGGGATGTTGGGCACACTTGTGGTACTTGTGGGGATAGATGAAGATGGGTACCCTCGATATGTTGATGTTTTCATGGACTCATGAAGTGTAAGTGGTTGATGTTGATGTTGGGAGTATTCAGGAATGGTAGAAGCACCAAATGTTGGTGTCCAAGTAGTGGATGGATTGGTGTTGAGAGTACCCACAAGTGTATTGCTTTTGAATGGAAGAGTTAGACCAAAGTCCTTGGCAAGACTAGTTGTCAGACTAGGAGTGGATGTTTGATTTGGACCTAGTGATGGATTTGTTAAGTCTTGTGTCAAAGGTTGTGCAATAAAAGATAGGGAAATCAGAGCAATGTTTTATAAGGCTTGATGTTCTTGTTTGTATTCCAGGATTTCTTCCTTAGTAAGTCCAAATGGATTGTTCACAGCGTCTTCAGTATCATATGGTCCTGATGGAGATGAGGATTGTTGTGATGGGGTAACTTGAATTCTTGGATCAAATTATAAAATATTGAGATCAATTGAGGTGAATGTGACTTTGGTTTTCTCCATGATTCTCTTGTGTTGTGATCTTGTCTATACCATAAATTTTGGGTCATCTATGGGAGAGTTGTGTTGAGATTTATAATGTTTGAACTCTCTCATTAACTCAAATCTAGGTAGAAGGGACGTTCTAAGTCTTTTGGGAGCAATGATGATAATGGGAGATGAAAAGGGTGGATGATATGGAGAGTGATCTTTGCAACGTTTTGGAACAACACTTTTGACTTAAGTTTGTTTTTTTGATGTTTAGATAAAGGATGTTGATGAACTCAAAAATATTTAGGGTAGACTTGTGACTTTCAAGATAAACTAGTTCAAATATGATAACTAACTTAACTAAGTGAATGGAAAATGATTCATTTCTCATAAAATCTAGCTAAGTTAGGGGTTGGTTTGATAGATGTTTAAGTCCAAAAGTGTTGGTGTATTCGAATTTTTGCAAAGTTTGGTGAAGTGAAGGATGAAATTTTGATGAAGGGTTGGATGAAATGTTTGACCCAATGTTGACCTAAAGTGAACCTTTGTTTGATAATACCAAGGTAGTGAGAAACATGCTATACCTCCAAAGTTTTCAAATCCTAAAGACAATAATTTAGATAGGTTCAAGATCGTGAAAGAGACCAGGGTTTTGACTGTAAAAGAATGCATACAAGTTTGGATTGTTCCTTGAAGCACGTTTATAGAAGTTGTATACCAATCTCGTTCTATTTTGGTGAAGTGCTAAAAGATGTTTTTTGAGAGCTTTTGGACTAAGATTCCTAAGTTTGAAGTGACAACCTGTAGACCTTCTCTTAGGGATTTTGATTTTGCATGAGGTAATTTAGAGAGATCTAAGTCTATGGAAGACAAGAAGATATTTATTGCCATGTAGGTGGTGGTAATATGGGCCTTCCAGCCTCAATATCAGTTTGTTCCTCTTCTTCATCTAAGATGTTTTTGTTGTGTTTCTCCACTAAATGGGTGTTTCTTTTGTTTCAAAAGTGAAGCTTCTCAAATTACTAATTATATTAGTTTGTTCTCCTTCAATGAGTTCAAAGTTTGGCTGAATAATAGAGGGTGTAAGGTTAGGTTGTTCAATGGGAGCAATCGATCTCCAAATGGTCATGTGGGGTTCAACTTTTCAAGTTATCTTGCTTAAGTGAGTTTATTTTTACCACAAACACTTGTCTTGATTAAGTTAAAACTAAATGTCTATGTCAAAACATCATAAATTTCACAAGGTCCATTTTGTGAAAATCATGAGGTTCAATCCATAGTTGCCTATGTTAACTTTGGAAGTGTGGATTGAGATATAAACCAAAATACTTAGAAGTCTCTAAGAATAAATTCTTAGGAAAAGCATTAATATCAAGGCTATTTCAAAGGGTATCCATCCTTAGACCAAAGGGTTTGAAATTTTGAGGAAGAGTATGAATGTTTGTTTGTAATGTTTTGAAACCCAGCAAGGTATTAAACTAACTCACAAGCATTTACCACCTTTGAATCAGAAGATACTACTCATTGAATCCCCACTTGGATTTCGCCAAACTCTAAGATAAAGTGAACAACTAGAGATTTTGTGACACTGGCTCCCCTCCACGGCACACACTTCTCAAGACCACCAAATCTCAAATCTTGAAGATCTAAAGATCCTAAGGATTTATGTTTCAACAATTAAATAGTAAAATGTGGGGTAGCTTCCGAACGATCGATCCTGCACCAACAAGCATAAAGGTTTTTGGCTTCTAAACAATTGGTTTGTAGTAAGGGCTTTCATTCAAGGTTGTCATACGCATGGAAAGATTATCTCGAGATTATTTCAATCAAGAGGTCTCCCAATCCCCTTCTAAGAAGAGATTTTGATATATCACATAGATATTAAGGGTGACACTTATTGGTATGACACATCCGCACCTATTGTTTATGACTTTCGTCAAAAACACATGTTTATATAGCAATTTGAAAGAGCTTGGCTCTAGCTCATTATCACTTGGGTTGTTCCCTCCTTTCGAAGTGGGGAGGCAGGCCCTCTAAAGGTAAATAAAAGCTAGGAAGTACATTTGTAGTTTGACCTCCCAGATTACATGAAACAGGGAGACAACACACACACAACACCTTTCCCCTACACTAGCATGGGGTTCATTTTAATCCAAATTGAAATATGTGGGGAATTATAGAAAATTTCAAGAAACACTTTTGATTCTCAAGATCGTTGAGTGGCACGAGAGAAGTGCATACACATTCAATGACAAAAGTGTAAATCATAAAACATAGCAAACACAAGTTAATTCTAACCTTCAAAGCAAAGGTGAGTTTATTTTAAGCACCAAACAAGTGCTAAGTTGTTTTTTTCAATTTTAAACCCAAAGTAAAATGATATGAGGGTTCATTTTAATCTCGTTTGAGTGTTCTTTTTAAAACCCAATTGAAAGCTAGTGTGGTCCTAAAGCATAAAATGAAAAGCATGATAAATAGGTTATAATTGCCCCAAAAGTGTTGAAACACTTGTTACAATTATAACTTAAAGACAAGAATTCTTATTCACTTTGAATTTTTATCGTCCAACCTGCAAAACCTAGTTAGCCTAAAAAATAGAACAACAAGTCAGAGACATGTTAGAAGTCAAATAAAAGCAAAGAAAATTTTAAAAACTAGTTTTGTCATGTTTACCAATAAATCGCGGCATTGAAATGAATTGTATCGCTAAAATTCATCAATAGCGTCCCTATATTGGATATGCATCACCATACTAAAAAATCAATTGTGTTGCTCTATAAAAAATAGTGAATTCAAATGTGTCACCAAATTGATAGCATCGCTGAAAAAAAATCATTTTATGTCAAGAAATTAAATAAGTGTCGCTATATTTAAATGTGGTGACAAAATTAATTAAGTGTTTCTATTTTAATTATGCATTGCCAAAACGAAATCACATGTGTGTCACTGTATAGCGACGCTTCATCGAATGCATCGATTGATAATCAATAGCATCATTGTACCCAAAAACATAAGAAAAACTGAGATTTAACAAGAAAATCGTCAGATTAGTTAGCTCATAGCCCTTCTTCTAGCACTAAAATGTGACCAACAGATTAGTATGGGCGGGATACACTTGATCCATGAGGATACGAAGCATATTCATGCCACGAAACATCAATCCCAATAAGATCATTCAATTTATGCAAAGATAAAGAAGCCATTAAAACTACCATATTAAATCATGAAAGCTTGATAAAACCTCTAATGTAAGATATTGAAACTTATCCTATTGGGGGAGTGGTGTCATGTTGATGTGGAACAACAACCCTTTCCCAATCCCTTGGATAATGAGTTTGTTTCAATCAATTTTATTGAATAAAATTGATGAAACATGATTTTGATGCTAAACTAACATGATGCAAGCTATTTTAACATGATTTATGATGAGATTATCAAGATATGTGTATATGAAAAGCTAATCTAAATGAAGTTTAAGCTAAAAAATATTCAAACCTTAATTACACAATACTAAATGGATGCATTCGTATTATCATGGAAGCTAAGCTAATATGATGTAATTAAAATAAGCTAAAATGAGGTTATATGTGAGTGCAAATGCAAGTGATTTTAACAACATAAGTTTGATGTTAAAAAATGGATCCATTTGTCTCCAAATAGTGACCTATTTATAGGAGAGCAAATGAGAAATGAAGGGTTGATATTGAAAAATCTAATCAATGGTCAAGGATGAAAGAAGTTTGAGGTATGGATCATGGATTCCCATCAAGGGTTGAAAATTCAAGATATTAAATCAAGGGGTCACATTAATCCAAAACAAACACACTTTCAACTTGCGCAAGAGGTCACAAGTTAACTTGCACAAGAAGCCATAAGTTAACTTGCACACGAAGTCAAGTTTGTTATGAAAAATAATTTTCCTTAGAATATCCTCATGGGCGATGAAAAAGGGTATTTAGTTAATTAAAACCAAATTAAATGGTGCAAAGGGGAAGGAATATTCCCTTTTGGAGGAATCTACAAAGGAGGAATATTCCCTTTCAAGTTGGGGGGAAATTAGATTATTAGTAATTGCTAATTAAACAAAGGTTTAATTTATGCAATTAAGGTGAATTAGATTATATTAATTAAATATAGTGATTTAATCAAAAAGGGGAGATATGATATGACATTTAATTAAATAACTTAGGGTTATTTAATTAAATAAGAGGACGTAGGGATTTAAATTAAATAATTTGATGTATTTAATTTAATAAGATGAAATGTTAGCATGAAAGGGGATGAATTAACCTAATTAAATTAATTAGATTAATAGATGAAAATGACATAATTAATTAAATAGCTAGGCTAATTTAACCAATTAAGCGAAAAGAGGATGGGTTTTAAGATGAAATGATGTTAGTATACCTGATTCAAGCATGTGATATCATTCAAGACATTTTTAAGTGTCTACAATAGTATTGTAGAACAACTGAAGAAGACTTCCACTTTGATCACCATTCCTAAATTTGTTGAAATTATCACCCATGTATAGGGAAATACTAGATAAAGCTTTGGAAGCATTGGTCCCTAATGACCTCAATCCTGATCAGTTTCAAGCCATGGTTAGAAAAATCATAGTCAATCATCATTTAGTATTTTTTGAGAAAGACCTTTCGCAGAAGATTTTCTACAACCAAGCCCTCTATATAGAGGTTGATGTCCATAAACATATGGTCAAAAGAGTATTGATAGATAACAATGCAAGTTTAAACATTTGTACCTTGAAATTTGTTAAACAGTTGGGGTATTATGATGATGTAATTGACAAGGTCAAAAGCATCACTATGAGGGCTTGTGATGACCTTGAAATAAATTCAAAAGGGACAACCAGGCTACCTGTATAGATAGGACCGACAAAAACAGAAATAGCATGTCAAGGACTGAACCTTTAGCTACCATAGAACCTTTAGCTACCATATAACCTTCTTCTAGGATGCTTGTGGATTCATGAACTAGAAGTGGTTCCTTCAACATTCCACCAATGTCTAAATTTTTTTCATGAAGGAAAGGAGGTTACATTATACGCCAATCTTGAACCCTTCCACTACTATACAAAATTGGAGGAGAAATACAACAAAAACATACATGTACCTAGAAATGATATACCATTTCACTCCTCATATGTCGACCCATCAACACTACCATCAACCTCAGCCAAACCCCTATCAAGTGAGAAACCAAAATCTGATTCCAAGATTCAAGTACTTGACAAATTTTGGACTAATCGCTAGCATCTCCCTTTGGGTTCATGAAATGGTTTAACCGCCTCCCATGGATCTTAACTAACACTTGTATCAAGCATTGATAGGTCGATCTTTTGGTGCAACGACAAGACCAACAATTGGTATCAAAGCCGATCACGGGTTTGAACCCCTCGGGTGACGCTGAGGGGGGGATTGTTAGACTAACCACCAACATCTCCCTTTGGGTTCGTGACATGGTTCAACCACCTCCCGTGGATCTTAACTAATGCTTGTATCGAGCATTGACAGGTCAATATTTTGGTGCAACGATAAGACCAACAGACAAATGTAACGAGAACTATCATTTCAATCAAGCCTTTTGCATTGGAATGCTTCCCCCAACACCAAAGATCTATGGAGGGCCTAAGGAGATCAAAAATGTTCAAGCGGTAAATATGGTAGCCAAACCCATGATCTTTACCAAGTGGGGAGATATGAAAGATGATGAAATATTCAAAGAGGACCTTTCATCAATGATCTAAAAAGAAGACCAAGAAGAACCAAAACAACTACAACCCCTTCTAATTGATCCTAGCAGCAAAGGGTATCAGCTAGCTAAACAAATGGGATATACTGAAAAAGGTGGCCTTGGACAACACAAACAAGGCAGATGGGAACTTATTATAGTGGAACAAAGAAAAAAGAACATGGGACTAGGCTATGGTTTGATAGACGTGGTTACTCCAAACACTCGACATACCTCTTTTAGGAAAGGAGCTCCTTCTACTGACGTTAAGACATCAAATATCTACCATCTTATAGACAACAATTTACCCATTAAGGAATTATTTGAAAGCTTTAGCATAAGTATATTCCCTATCCAACTTATCAAACCTACATTCAAAGACTGTACTTATGAAACAGACTCTAACGAGTATGAATGAAATTCTCCTTCCTTTGTCATCTCTAGCGACGATGACCTAAATACCCAATGGGAGAATGATGTCAGAGACATATTGTAGACACTTAAAAATCTCCAGGAATGGTATACACACTTGAAATTGATATATTAACATCATTTCGTTTGAAAATCCATCCTCTTTTTGTTTGTTTAATTAATTAAGCCTAATTATTTAATTAAATGCCTCATTTTCACCTATTAATCTAATTAACCTAATTGGGCTAATTCACCCCTTCTCGCACTAACATTTCATCTTATTAAATTAAATAAATAAAATTATTTAATTTAATTCCTAAGTCCTCTTATATAATTAAATAACCCTAAACTATTTAATTAAATATCATATTGCATCCCCCTTTTCATTAAATCAATTATTTAATAAATATCATATTATTCCTCCTCTTGCACATTAAAAATTTGGTTTTAATTAACTAAATTTCTAATTATCCTCACCTTCCCCACTTGCAAGGGAATATTCTTGGAATATTCCTCCTTTGTACATTCCTCCAAAAGAGAATATTCCTATGGGATATCCCTTTTAGTGCACTCATTTCTTTAAAATATCTCTTAACCTCTTCCTAATTCTTAGGAAGTGTGTTTGTTGAAAGCTAATTTAGACCATTGATTAAATTAGTTGATCCTTATAAACTTTCAACCTTGACCATGGATTGGAATCCTCAATCCATGTTTCATCCTCCTTCATTGTTGACCATTGATTGATCTTTTCAATCTGACCCCTTGATTTCTCATTTGCTCTCCTATAACTAGATCACTAGTTGGAGACAAATGGATCCATATTTTGATAGAAAACTTATGTATTTGAAACTCGCACTCATTTGCATCCATGTTTCATATTTAATAGCATTTTAGATTGATTTTCATGCATAGTTAGCTTAAGCACCCATTAATGGCTTCCATGATAACTTAGTTTGCATCCATTTAGCATATTTTGGAATCTATGGCTTGCATCTTTAAATCTTGTACACATTTACCGTAGGTTTGCATTCACTTACATAAATCATCTTAGCATTCATCATGTTAAAATAGTTTTTATTATGTTTTGTTCATCTCTCATTATTTTCATCAATTTTCATCAATTTTAATCAATAAAAATGATTGGAAAGGCTCATATTATTCGAGGGATTGGGAAAGGGTCACCATTTCACATCATTGCAACACCACTCCCCCAATAGGATAATATTTGAGGTCATAGAATAGATGTTTTCAAGCTTTCATGTTTTTAGCATGTTAGTTTAATGGCTTCTTTGTTTTGTTGATATTGAATATCTTATTGGGATTAATGCTTAGGGGATTAAATAGGGTTTAAATTTGTATGGATCTAGTCTATTTGGTTCACACTATGATATTGGTCACACATATTGACCATTTCAACAAATTCCATAAGCTTTACAAATAACAATGACAACCCACCCCTTTGCTGCCCATAGCTAATAGATTGGGACGAACAATACCATATTGTATGTTTTGGATCAATTCAAAAATAATGAAGCTATTGCAGAGTTTATGGCACTCCAAATTGATATACCATCAAGAGATCATAAAGTAGGGTTTGTCATGGAACTCGAATAAAAAGTATATTTCAGAGGGGAGATTGTGTCCTCTAGTCACAAAATTGAAAAAGATGATGTAAAGATCAACATGAGATCCCCTAAGGAAAATCGTGATGTCGCTCTATCGGATCTTGAAAAGAGAAAAATAAAGGACAAATCTAAGGGTGAAAACCTCTTTGAGGCACCCAAGGATGGAGAATTAAATCTCCCTATTTCTAAATATCAAGAGAAGTCAACACCCCTAGTTGAAGAAGTTGAACCTATCAACGTTAGTACAATAGAAACACACATACCATGCAATGTCACTTGATCATAAAGAGAATTTGAACTTCTCAGCATTCATTAATGAAAGGAAGATAAAATTCTTATGGACATATACAAGCATGTCAAGGTTGGATCCAACGTTGGTTGTACACCATTTAGCCATAGTTCCTAGAGCTAAATCCATCAAGCAAAAGCTATGAAAGATGCATCCCCAGATAACACTTTTGGTAAAAGTAGAACTGAAGAAATTTCTAGATGTAGGCTTCATTAGACCAATTGATTATTTGGAATGGATATCAAACCTAGTACCAATATCAAATCCCACTGGGCGCATAAGAATTTGCACAAACTTCTGATATCTAAACAAAGCTTATCCAAAATATGACTTCGTTGGCAGTGACATTGTTTGTCAGTGATGTCAAAGAGATTAATTTGGTTTGTTTTTCATTGATGTCGAAGAGATTTTTTTGGTGCTTTGTTGATGTAAGTTGAGTAAGTTGATGTTTCATGACACAAGTTGTTCAAGACCAATATGTTCATAGTGTTGCCCATGCTTCAAGACAGATAAAGACATGGAGAAGGGTTTGATGACAAAGGATTTTACATGGCATTTAAAGGTTTGATTTCATCATAGCTTTGAGTCAATGTAAAGGTTTGATAAAGAATCCTAATAGTGGTCATTTAAATGCATTGATACAATCACATGTTTCAAAGGCATTTTCTAAAACCCTCAAGGTCTAGGGTTTAATGGTATTCTCAATACAAGTTCTTTTATATGTTATGTTTTGAAGATGAGTGACTTGTTATTGGTTGCCTTGGCTTTAAACAACTTTAATGTTGTTCTTTTGATGAAGAATCTTGTGCATATATTTGATTGAAGACTTTATTCAACATTTGGAATAGCTCTTATCGAGCTGAGTTATTTGAGAATAGTTTTTAAAATTGAGCCACCAAAAAGATATGGACAAAAAGGGAAAGAGGATTCCCCAATTAGGCCACTAGGGTTTTTCACCTAGGAGCAAGGTTGGAAGAATGGCTCTATTTCTGCTTAATGATATGCTTTTTGGTAATTTCATTCAAAGGATAGGGGTTGAATAAGGTTGTGTTATGTGTGTTGAAGTGTGTCTAAATGTTGAAGTATAATGAAACTAAACTAACTATGAAATGTAAACTATATGCAAAGTAAACCAAATGACCTAAATGTATGCAAACTAGAAAGAAACTGGAAAAGACAGAAGTAGTGCACCTGAGAACCAAAATTTATAGAAGGGGAGCTCTGGAATCCTCTGAAATGTGTTGGAAATCTCCATCGGGACACTTATGCCGGAATGGGCGATCTAGTCCTCTTCCTGAGAAATTTTGCGAGAATGGGTTTCTGTTAAAAGAGTATCCAAAAATATAAAAACCCTTTTTCAGGCCTGGTACAGGGACAAGGTTGCCAATGATGGCGAGCTAGTCCTCCTAGTTCTTTTAGAAGTTTCGAGGTATGAATCTATAGGCCCCCACTTGAGATTCTCTTTCTGATAGAGACTCGTGTCTGAATCTTTAGAAAATGATCGACAAGTTGCCTTTTAGTTCCTCCTAGGGTTTTGTTGACTTGGGTTGATGTAGATGGAATGATAACACCTTCTCAACACTTTTCTCCTTGACTAATTTGCATACAAACCAAACCCTTGTTGAAGATGCATGTAACATGCAAGAACTAGCTCCAATGGAGGTTGCTTGAAGTGCTTTGTGCTTGAATGCTTGTTGCTTGCTTGAGAAGATTGAGTACAAGAGTGCTTGTGAAGATGAAAATGATGTTAAGGGGGGCGAATGAAGGTGAAAACTCTTATCTATACATTTTATGCCCTAATTTCTCAAAAATAACATATGATAGGCCGACCTTAGGGTTTTGGAGGCAAATTCTCGTTAGAATTTTATTTTAATTTTGAATTTTATGCCAAAAGGGACTAGGTCGCCCAAGGTGGCAACCTAGTCCACTTGGAAAAATTCAAGTGGTGGTCAGGAATTAAGTGGCGTTTAATGATGTTTATTGGGCTTGTCTCCCAAAACACACTCAAGTCGGGCCTAAAAGTACATTAAGGGATCAATTTAACATAAGGAAGCATGAATTTGTTGATGACAAGCCTAGGAAAGTGTAAAAATGCATTACAACACTTTGGCACAAGGCTTGAAAAGGGGTAAAAATGGGTTGTTTAGGTGAATTATGTTGAAAGGGTCTTAGAAAAGTGGGAAGATGTGTTACAACACTTCACAACACCTTTGTAAAACATCATTAGGTTATTATTGATTTTCAAGCACTCAAGGCCTAATGCCATATTATAGCATCAGATCAAAGCAAAACAAGGCCAAAATCCAAGGGAAAAGGCCCAAATGAGTGAAAAAGTGTCAAAGCTACACTTTTTGGTGACACAAAAACTATTTAAAAACAAAATGTTGATAGAGAATGCGCAATGAGGAATTCAAAAGTTTTTCAACAAAAATGTAATGTGAGTTTTGGAAGGTTGGTGTAGAACAAGCAATGTGATTTGATCTGTTGTTTATTTGGTGGTTAGTAAAGAATGTTATATAATAGTAGATGATGACCTAGATATAGTATTTGTTGTGTTTCTTTATGAAAAACTTAATGCATACATAGGGAGGTTGAATGGTAGAGCATCAAGTGTAATATGTTGCTTCTGATTTTTTTTTAGATCAAGGGATTTGCATAGTGTGATATGAATATGATCATTGTTGCATTGAGAAATTGTTATGAGAAAGTCATTCATGCTTTGTGAGTGTTAAAATATATGTGATTAGGGTGTAGTATTTATGTGAGGGGGAGAACATTAGACCGGAAGACGGGTCGAAACATGTCAAATCCAAGAATGAAAAATAAGATTAAACACATTAATCTAAGATATAAACTTACACATACGAAATGAAACTAAGATATCCTAACGTGCATAAACGAATCTATGATTGCAATATTGAATGTACATGAATAACACAATCTTACCATCTCGTAGTGGATTGTATTCATCTGATGTTGGGTTGTTCTTATCACTGCAAAGCCTCCAAAGTTTGTGTGCAAAATCTTGATGAGTGAGTGTTTGGGTTGGTTGATCGAAGAAAATGGTGAAGCTCTATCAATGGTGTTCTTGATAGCACTTTGTTGCTCAATGTATGTTGATTCTTTGATCCTTATTTATGAGGAAAGGGGTTTGTTATATAGAAGATGTGATTTGAAATGAACGATCAAGATCGTGTTGAAGAATATCCAGATCAACGGTCAGAGTGTGTTGAGAGGAATTAGACATGAGAAAATTGTGCAAAGTTGATTGCACAATTTGGGTGATTGAGAAATATATTGGCCAGTCAGGGATGTAATTTATCAATTAATAGATTTAGATTGATTAGTAAGGATCTAGATGGCTTAGTTAGGAATTTGATGGCTAGTTAAGAATGTGATGGCTTAGTTAGGAATTGTGATTGATCAATTAACAAAATAGATTGTTCAGTTAGCAATTTGGATTGATCAATTAACAAATTAGATTGCTCAATTAGCAATCGTAATTTGTTGAATCAGAAAGTGGGTGAGGAATATGAATTAATTGATTTAATTAATTAATTCTTTTTTGGAGTTGAATGTGCAAATCAAGTTTGACTTTTACAAACAAAGTTGCATTAGTTTGATTTGATTTTTGATAATTGATTTGAATAGTTTGATTTAATTATTCAAATTTTGGAGGGAAAGTGTCGTAATTAAATTATTATTTAATAATTTAATCCACTTAGATGAATAAGGTGATTTAGTGACATAATTAAATAATTGGTGTTATTTAATCAATCAAGATGAAATAAATTGAGATTAGGAATTTATTAAATAAATATGATTTATTTAATTGGTCGAAATGATGAAACATGAATTAATTAAATAATGTTGTTTTATTTAATCAATAGAGGAATTGGGGTTTTCAGGAGTTTATTAAATAATGAAATTTATTTAATTTATCTGAAATGATGAAAAAGTGAATTAATTAAATAATGTATTATTCAATTAATAGAGGAATTAGGGTTTTTGATGTGGTGCAATGTGGGAACGTCGTGGTATGATTTTGAGATGATTTGAGACATTATGGGATGATTCTAAGATGTTTCAAGGTGATTTGAGATATTCCAAGATGTTATGGGATGATTCTAAGATATTATGAGATGTTACGAGACAATTTTGAGTCATTATGAGATGTTACAGGATGATTCCAAATCATTTCAAGATGTTACAGGATGATTCTAATTCATTTTGAGATGTTACGGGACAATTTTGAGTCATTTTGAGATGTTATGGGATGATTCCAAGTCATTTCAGGATGTTACGGGATAATTCTGAGATGTTCTAAGATGATGTTCGATGTTGTTCGATGATGAATTAATTAAACGATGTTAAATCACTTAATTAATAGATGAATAGGAGTGCCAAAATGCTATCTCGATGATGAATTAATTAAATGATGTTAAATCACTTAATTAATAGATGAATATGAGTGCCAAAATGCTAGTTCATGAGCTAGGACGTTTTTAGGTGTCTACATTTTTCCCCTCTTTGATACAAAGTACTGGTTGCTTTATTTCAAATAACATTGCCTCGGTATGCCCCAGGTGCAAGAGTTTCCCCAGTATGCCCTGAAAAAGATAGCATGGATGGTGCCCCCTTGGGAAATTTGGTGAAAATTCTAGATAATGAACCAAATTTTCCGATAGGCTGATGTGATGCGTTAAGTGAAAGGACTAACAAAAGAAATGTTTGACTAGAAGAAAATAGTATAAGATTGAGAAGATAGAAGAAAGTGGATGATATTAGAAGAAAATGTTAGTAATAATGTGATATCATTGATGAGTTACTTTTGCTTTATTTGGAGGCTTCATTGTTTGAATAATCATGTTTGATGTAGCAAACAAATATGATGCACCAAGGTATTAATGACCAAGGTGACTTTGTATCCATTGCATGGACTTTGACTCTACAAACAAGGAGTATTCTTGTTCATACCAGACATACAAATTTTTTCTTTTAAAGTATATAGTTGGGTTGTGTTAAAATCTTTTCAGACCAATCACATAGAGAGATATAGGACACCTAACATGAAAATACTTCACAAATTTCAGACCATTTACACAGAGAGGTATGAATTACCTAACATGCAACTGCTACACAAATTGTTTCAACACAACTTTCATACACTCAATAAAGCAAGTATTCACCATGGTAGTATACCAAAAATATCCAACAAACAACAAACTAAAATGATGCTCAATTTCCCTCATTCCTTCTTCTCTAAATATTTATGGACATCCTCGAGAGATCCTGGGAATGAGTCGATAATATAAATTGAAAAGATAAGATTACTAAAATGATAAAAAACAATGTTGTTGTATCACTTGCTTTATTTGTTATGGGACTAGTATCAAGTGTTGATCATGTCTATCATAGGAACGGATCCATTAAAACATATCTCAGGATGTTGTTGGGAATTTTCAATAAATAGGAAGATATACTTGGCTTTGTTTTTGTCTTCTTGTGTTAAAATCCTTGTGATTGTTTGCTTGAAAGTTCTAGCTTTTGATGTTGCTTTGTTTGTTTGTCTGTTTTGTCAAAGGGTGAGTTTTATGATCTATTTATTATGGATGAACCTTTATTGCGTATAGGTGATGAAAAAAATAGCCTTTTTGAGATTTTTCAAATGTTTTTTGTGATTTTTTATGTTTATTTGAATTTTTTTGTTGTGTTTTTAAGATATCTAAATGTTTTTGTTTTATTGATTATCGACAAGCTATGGTGAGGATTCGGGGAGCCTCATATCATGTGGATGCATTTCGAGAGTTTGGATGTCCTTTAGGCATCAGTTTCATAGTATGTACCTTGGTGCTTCTTGTTTTCATTTTGTTACATTCCCGTATTGTGTGTACAAAGTTTCTTGAGTCAATAGCAAAGTTCTAGTGATTTATGAGCATCTGCATTGGTTTTGGCACTTTTGTACTATGAAAATTGCGCTATTGTTTGCTTTGTGACTTGTAATTTTTACCCTATCTTCAAATGACCATATCTTGGTCATACGGTACTATTTTTTAGTGCTTTGTTTTAAAATGGGGTAGAATTTCATGATCTTTGCAATGGTGTAGGTGGTTTTTAGTATTTGTGTAGTTAAATTTTCCATTGGTGTCGTGAGCTTGCATTTTCCTTTGTTTCATTTAAACCCTATTAGAATTTGCTTGTTGTCATCCTAAATGCTGTTTGTCATCATGTTTTATGTCGTTTTGTGTTTCTTGACATGTTTAGAGTGAAAATATAACATCATGGGTTAAATTTATTGCAAGTGGTCCTCAAACCACTATAGCTAAGGGAGAGACGACTTTAGGATCTATTTGATTCAATTACCAATTTCATGGGTTTTGTTGTTTTGTGAATGTTTTTGAATTTTGAATTTTTTGTTTTTGTTTGGATTGGAAGAAAGCCTAATAAAAACCTAATGGGACTGACCTAAGGCCTTAGGGGCTGATAATCCTTGCCTATGTTGTACACACAGAGACCACATAGTTCGACCATTTAACTCAAAAGTATAAATTTGTTTTTGGGATAAACAATTCTTGGATTGATATTCCACTTCTGCGTCTAGAGGATATGTTGTGGGAAATATACTTGAACTAGTTGTGGGGTTCGAGCAAATGTTGATATCTTAGACTATTCGAGTGAAGGAATAATCCAACGATGTTATTTTGTTTTTGAATTTTTTTAAATGTTTTTGATTTTTGATAAAAAATTTAATTTATTTTTACCCTTTTTCTTGGGGTATAAGATGTTGAAAACTTGGATTGATACTTCACCTTGTTTTTCTAGAGGATATGTTTTTGAAAAGCTTACTTGAACTAGTTGTGGGGTTCAAGCAACTATTGATATCTTAGAATTTTTGAGCAAAGAAATGATCCATGTTGTCATCATCTTTGAAGGTACACCTTATTGATGGGATGAATTGTTTTTAAGGTTACCCTGATAGTGTGTTGGTGGTATACCTTGTTCTTGGTGGATTTTTACCCTCTTTCCTGGGGCTTAATATGTTAAAAACTTTGATTGATACTTCACCTTGTTTTTCTAGAGGATATGTTGTGGAAAATCTTACTTGAACTAGATGTGGGGTTTAAGCAACTGTTGATATCTTTGAATTTTTGAACAAAGGAATAATCCATGTCATCTTTGAAGGTTACCTTGGTAGTGCGTTGGTGGTACACCTTATTGATGGGACAAATTGTTTCGAAGGTCAACCTGGTGGTGCGTTGGTGGGTATACCTTGTTGTTGGTGGATTTTTACCCTCTTTTTTGGGGTATAAGATGTTGACAACTTGGATTGGTACTTCACTTTGTTTTTCTAGAGGATATGTTGCAAAACATTTTACTTGAACTAGTTGTGGGGTTCAAGCAACTATTGATATCTTAGAATTTTTGAGAAAAGGAATAATCCATGTTGTTTTCATCTTTGAAGGTTACCTTAGTAGTGTGTTGGTGGTACACCTTTTTGTTGGGATAAATGCCTAGATCACAATGTGAGCTAGAAGACCTAGATCAAGATTTGTTCTAAAGCAAGATGCAAGCACTTTCCCTTAGTGACTATAAATTTAGGTGATGGATTATCTTGTGATAGGATAACATGTTTGGATAGAGTATGCCCTTTTGGACAATGCCTCATGGCTCAGATAATGTTGGATGGGATAAGATCGATGATAGGGATCCATGTCAAGAAGTTTTCCATAAGCAAGTGTAAAAATGTATATCAACCATTTGTTAAGATCAAGATAAGTTGTATTTTTGGAAACAATGGCTTGGGTTCATTATGGGTAGGTTGGGATGCTTCCAATTCAAACGGCACATGTAGATGCTCAATTCTTACACATGACGCCTTTTTACCAAGTTTTCATCATGGTACTTGCCCAAAATGCCATCATAGTGGTTTTCATTGGAGGATGATTTTTCTCTTGACTTTTTTTCTTGATTTTCTTGATTTTTTTGATGTCACACAAGACGCCTATTTACCAAGTTTTCATCATGGTGACCATTTTCTTCTCATGTTGGACCACCTAGTGGTGCTGAGGTAGATGTTGCTAGTGCTGATATGGTTGTTTTTGTTGTCATGATGTGCCAATGATATCTTGCTTGGAGGAGTTGTTTTGCTAGGATGCAGGCGCTTGAGTGTAACCCTCGGAAGTTCTAATCTTCCTTGTTGATATTGGAGTTAACCTTACCTTGATGTGCACATCATGATAGAGTTCCCTTAGAGTCCTTATGATAGAGAGTTGTTGCCAACACATGGTCAATGTGAGATTTGGATATCATGGATGGTGAAATGCATTGAGGGATATGATATTTAGATGGATTAGTCGACAGTTTGGAACCTTTGACTCTCCAAACTTGGGATGATGAGCAATGATGGGTGGATATAGAGATTTGATTGGGACCAACGTCTTGATATACTTTGTAAGTTGCTCTTGAAGCTTTCTTTTATATTGCTAGACATTTTTGATGGATAAACTTCCCTTTTTTATTTTTCCCCATAGTTTCTTTGACTAATGGAGTTTGATAGGGATGATTTTCTTGCTTTTTCTTTTGTATCCATTTAAATTTTTCTTGTCCATTATGTTTTGCTAATTCTTTTGCTTCAATTACTTGTTTCATTCTTTGATATAGCTTTTTCTTTTGTTGTCGGTCCCAATCAGAGGATGGGAATATGTATGGATGACGATTCATGACATGGCTAGTTGTAGCGTTGGTAGTACTTTCATCATTAGGACTCTTTGTGCTCTCTATGTTGATGCTTGCATTAGATAAATTTTCCCCCAGTAATATGGAGGTATCACTGATATGTTTAGATTCCTTTGAATAACCAAGACCTTGATGCTTAGGATTGCCAATAATCTGTAGTGATTTTAGGATACCTTGTTCATGTAGGCCTAATCCTCTATCTTGATATTGAATCTATTGAGAGAGTTTATTTGCAATGGGATATGTCTCACCTTGGAAAAAAGTTTCTAATCTTTATTTTCTCTACTATGGATCTTTAAATGTGGTAGCTTCCTCACTAATAGGCTCCTTTAGATGTAGGATACCTTCTTCATTGATATCTTCAGTTTGATCTTGTAAAATATTATATTTTAATGCTTCTTCAAGAGGTGTTTCTGATTTACTATCCATGAAAAAGTCTTCCCCGTGATTCATTTTTGATATGTCTTCATAGGATGTTTCTGATTCACAACTTATCTATAAGTCTTCTCTATGATCCATTAATATGTTTCCACGGGATGTTTCTGATTCACAACTTATGTATAAGTATTCTTCATGATCCCTCTTTGATATGTCTCTATATTTTGCTATGTCTTGATCTTGTGTATAGATGTTAAGAGTAGGATACTCTTGTTCCTTGGTAATGATTTCAAGAGTATGAGACTCTTGTCTTGGATGAAGATCATCTACATGTCCATTAGGAGTAAGCATCTCATGGGAAGATGTATGTGTGCTTGGTATATGGATTTGTTCTTCCTTTAGAAAACATGGGATGCCTTGGAAGATATTTGTCAAGTCATTATAGTATTTTGATGATATGGATTCTTGATCTTGACTTTGTGTGGTACCATCTTTTAAATTTTTTGGATCACATTTTTTTGACATGGATCAATTTCAAAGAAGGGATTTCATGTAAAGGATCCTTGGATTTTCTCAAAATGTGGGCATATGGGTGATGACTCTTGGCTTATATATTTTGCATTGGGTACAAGTGTTGGATCAAGAGTCTCTTGATCATCAATATGTACTGCCATGAGGTTGAATGATGTCAATATATCTTGGACTGAATCATTTCTATACTTGGGTGATTGATTTTGATCGTGCCTGGGATTAAATTCTTGATATATGTCCTCTTGCTCACTAGATGATGTAGAGACATTGTCAATGTGATAGGTGATAGATATCTCTTGATCATTACTTTCAACTTTTGACATTGAGACATTATCATTGTTGTCATTGGTACATGGCCCTTGAACGTCATTTTTAACATCTATTTCTCCTTGATCAATGAGGTCTTGGATGAGGTTTTTGAGTGTTGCATATTTGTTCATTGGGTGACCCTTGATTTTGTGGAACTCACATCGTTTGTACCGGATATACCAAGGGAGTTTAAAGCTTGATTCACCATAAGTTGGAATATCGTTGATTTTGATAAGTTCTTGTTGTACTAGTTCGTGCATGATTACCTCTAAAGTTTCTCCCAAAGGGGTAAATTTTCTTCCTAATTGGTAATCTTTCCTCTGTGGCTTTTCTTGATTGTTTTGCTCTTGATTTTATAGAATTCCTTGATTTTATGTTTTAGGTACATTTTGATATTGCACTTGAGGTAAAATTTGGTGTTGCGAAACTTTTAGATATTGCGATTGAGGTACATTTTGATATTGCACTTGTGGTACACCTTGGTGTTGCGTAACTCCTTGATACTACGGATATTGGAAGTGTTGTTGATGTGGACATTGAGGTGTTTGAGGATTGTCAAGATGTTGATATTTAATGTTTCGACTTTGCACATAGCATTGGCAATACGTCAGATTCTAATTTTGTTTAATTTCCTTAAGATCTCTCTGAATTTTATTTAGGGCAATTTGATGTTCTGGACTTATTCCTTAATGGGGGTTTTGAAACCCTTGATGTTGTTGCCCTGATTGATGTCGTGACCCCTGATAAGAGTGATTTTGGTAATATATCGACATGTTTTGGGGATGTTTTTGATACTCAATACCCTATTGTAAGGTCACTTGGTTTATATCCTCATGGGCCACTTCCATCATTTATGGTGTTTTCTAGTGGGCTACTAGTGTTGTTCTTGCTTGCTTCCATTTTCTTCCTATGTTGTTATCTCGTGGTTTTCATAAACAACTTGGGTCCCTTGTGGGAGAGTGATGTACTCTCTAGTATGACTCAAGACCCAATGTTATCCTAAATGATAGGATACAGTTTATGTGAGAAATTGGAATTGCTGGAACAAAATCAAATTCTGTCAGTAGTAGAAGGAATACAAGTTCGGATTGTTCCTTGTAGCATGTTTTTTAAAGTTGTATACCAACCTAGTTATGGTTTCGTCAAGTGCCCAAAGGTGTTTCTTGAGAGCTTTTGGACTAAGATGCCTAAGTCTGAAATGATGACCTATAGAATTTACCTTAGGGATCTTGACCTTGCGTGAGATTATGAAGGGGATATTTATTGCCACGCCGGTGGTGGTAATATGGGTCTCTTTACTGCTATGTTGAAGCTTTTTCTTCTTCATCATCTAGGATAATTGATGCGGTGAGAAATTGGTGGGGTGTTTCGTTCTTCTAAAAAATCAAAGTTCTCAAGTTGCTTATGTTGTCAATTTGTTCACCTTCAATATATGTGAGACTATGTTGAAGGATTGGTGCTATAAGATTTGGTTGTTGAATTGGGGCAATTGGTCACCAGTTGGTCATAAAGTTTGATGGTGTTTATGGGATGGTTGTTGTGAAGCTCAAAACCCTAGGGTTTGAGTGTTGTTTTGGAATGATACTACTTTTTGGAAATCAAAATGTTGAAGAACTAAGGTCTATATTCCACTTCCTTGTCCAGAGGATATGTTGCGAGAAAGCTTTATTGTACTATTTGTGAGTCCCAAGTAACTGTTGATATCATGGACATCTGAGTGGAGGAATGACCTTAATGGTTTGCTTAATTTTGATTTCAAATAGGTAGGATGAAAATAATGAATGTGGGACTATTTGACCTTATAGATTTCCAATTGTTTTGGTTGAAACAATGATCTTATAAACAACTCTTTCTCAAATTTTTCTTTGTGTTTGAAGTATGGCAAGTAATAAAACAACACTTGGATTGACTCAACAAGTATAGAATTATGTGACCTTCATGTCTATAACTTAGGTTGTGAAATCACAACACCCAAGCCATAGTTCCCAAATATTTACTTTGATTAAGGTAACCTGAAATCAAAGCCAAAATATTCGAAAACCTTTAAGGAAAGATCCTTTCAAAGGGTGCAAACATAAGGCTTCTTTAACAAGTATGCACTAAATCAAAGGGTGCAAACATAAGGCTTCTTTCACAAGTATGCACTAAATCAAAGGGTTTGTGGTTTGACCATCTCATTCAGTGTTTGTTTTGAATGTGTTTGTTTTCTTTAAATCAATCACATAATTTGATGTCAAATTGTTTTGAATGTAATGGGTAAGTTTAACATAAACCAACAATTACAACCCTAGGGGATAGACACCATTCTCTTAGGTAGGCTTGCCTTATACTCCGATGAGATGATTTTACATGCAGCTTATGGCATTGGCCTGTAGTCGGACATGGCAAGTAACTTCTTGAAAGTAAATTTTGATGCATCACTTTCAAAGAATGTTTTTGGATAATAGGGTGGCCTCTAAAACAATTTGGTTCTTAGTGATAATTGTGAACGCAAAAATCTGACACTCACCTGTAGGCCACTTAAGGCTCTTTAGCCATTTTCGTTCCACTTAAGGTGTGGGATTAGGTGCAGTATGTTGTCAGCATGGCTTGAAGCTACTTTATTACGATTTTGCAACCTTTAATATAGCTCGCTATTAAACGTGCTTCGAGACCTTGCAATGAGTTTTCCAATGCAGGATGTATCTCAATGCAAGCCCCCTCTTTAAGGTAAACTTAAAAATAAAGTGCAATGCTCAAAAATGTTCTTTCGCTCACCTAAGATTGCCAAAAGGTGTGAGGGGAGAAGATAAAACACCTTAGCTTTGCCAATCAATGAATGCATAGTGAACAATCCATAACAAATTGATTCATTTTAAACACCTCAAGCGATGTTATCCCCATAAATATGTGAATAACATAAACAAATTGTTTTTCTAGTTGCACCAATAGGGAGTATTTAGGATACCATTCAAAAATCACAATGGTGCAATACAAAAGAAATAAATTGTTCATTTTAAGCTCCAAATTTGGGTGTTTCTAAGTGTGATCCTAATAAAATGCTACTCCTAATGTGAGATGCTAGATAAAACTAATGATGCAATAACAAAAGAAATAACAAGATAAAAGGGCAACTCAAATATATTGGCCTAAGAAAATGGACAATATGAAAGCAAGATAAAACAAATGGAATGCTTCTTATACCTTCATGTTGTTGCTTCCTTGGTTGGCCCTTGATCTTTGAAGTCTTGTGTGCTCCTTGGATGGCAATGAAGTTGAATGGATGCAAGATGAATTGATGATGCTAAATGTTATGATAAATGAGAGCTTGAATGACAATTTTGCAAGAGTTTTGTTGCAAAAGATTTGATCCCCAAATTGAGGGAAAAGAGGGGGTATTTATAGGCTAATTGGAATTCTCTAGAGAATTCAACGGTTGGGATTGATCCAACAAAGATCAAGATGAAGGGCTATGGTGAGTTAAGGACTTACAAGCCCTCACATCTTGACATGTGGAAGGTAATATGTCTTAGGGTGAAGTGATGTGGAAATGAGGTGGAAGGAAAGTACATGAGGTGGATGAAGGACAAGTACCTTTGAGGTACCTTGGGGGATGAGAAGATTTCCTCAAAAAGGAACTTCTTGTCCCCAAATGAGGATGAAAGAGACTTTTGAGGAATTTTATAATTCTTCAAAAATCTCCATGGGAAAAGGGGAAGTGTGTGGGAAAAATAAATGTAAAATTTACATTCAATGGAGAGTTTATTGGATAAAAGGAGGTCTCCAAAAAGTTGGAGATTTGTTACATGTGGGGGATGTGACAAGTCCAAGGTTCTAGAAACCTTGGGCACATGTAAAATGACATGTCACATTTGCATGGGGATAGGGTAAACCTTGGAAGAATAAAATGTGAATTAAAAATTCACATGGGGAAGAGAGGAACCTTGGTTAAATAAATGTGAATTAAAAATTCACATGGAAAAGAGAGTTCAGGCTAAAAATGGTAAGTGGGAAGGTTGATCAGAAAAGGTAAGCTAAATGTGGTTAATGATTTTGATTAAGGTTGTGCAAACACATGATTAAAGTAATTAATGAGAGATTAGAGGCAAGTGGGAGATTATGGAGGATGTGACACTTAATCAAGATTAAGTGGTGCACATCCTAATCACAGATTAATTAATTTAATCCGGATTAGAAGAGGGTTATGAAGAATGTGACAAGGAGAGAGAAAAAGGGGAATTAAAAATTGATTTTAATCCAAATGGGTTAAAAGACTAAATTAAATAATTTGTCATATTTATTTAATTTAGAGAAGAACAGGATGTAAGGTAAAGTATTTAATTTGTTTAATTACATACTTTAGGAACCTTAGGCAGAAAATGAAATAATGATTAAATAAATTATTTAATCATTATTAATGAAATAGATGAATAAAGTAGACGATTTTGATCATATGGAAGTGATCAAATTTGGATGTCTACATTTTTCCCCTCTTAGAAGTACCGTTAGAATAACCGTGCTTCGAAGAAGAGAAAGTGCAGATGACTCCATAGAGGAATTAATCAAAAAATTATGCCCTAGCGTGGGGAGGAAGACCTGAGTTGTCCAGATTAGCAGAGTAATGGATGAATATGCCCCAATCCAGGGAAGGGTTGATTACGGCTGAGAAAATTGGTAAATGTGAAGGGTATGCCCCCTCGAGAGGGTGATGAGGGAAAAAAAGGGTCTCGGGCAACATCTCGATAAGAAGAAATGGATGGTATAGTTGGAAAGAGGGAAAAAATTTAGGCAAGTTTGCCTATTGAACGAAGTCAATCGAACAAATGGGGTACAAATGACGGCTCCAGGAAGGGAAGGATTAATCAGAGGAATAAAAAAGGTAAATAAAAGGTAAAAATACCTTTTAAAAATGAATATAAGGTAATTTTGAAAATTACCTCACCTCATTTGCACTGTAGTAGTTGAAAGAAGAAAATAGAGAGCAAGCAGACGAGGAGTGAAGATGCCGGGAGATAATGATACCGAGATCGTCCACCGGATAGATGAGGTTCGACGGTCGTATAGATAGCAGAATGGCCCCCGCCAGGTAAGTGACAAAACCCATCATGCATTATTTTGAAATTTTAATGCATTTGTCATAATTTTATCAAAAATGTAAAACATGGGTTTTGTGGGCGAGAAAAAATTAAAAAAATGAGTAGGAAATAGATTAGATTTTTTTTTAAAAAAATATATGTTTTTTGGGCAAGAAAATCGTGCTGTGGCGTATCAGCGCCCTCTACGCAAATCATCAGCGGGCGAGACCCGTTCGGTGAAAATGGCATGAGTGGTCTGCCCCACGGCCAGTTATATAAGCATGACCCCTCACCACCCTTGGGGTGAGGGTGCCCCTATTATTTGAGGTGGATCCAGAGCCTCGCCGGAATAGCCCGTCCACGGCGAATTGGGTCCGCCTCGCATCGGTCAGCCGAGGGTGGATCCGGCCTAGCAAGCCGTCGACGGGTCCGCCTCACTGCAAGGGCGAAAAAAAGATAGGACAAGAAGAGAAAAAAAAGAGAAAGAAGGAGAGAGAAAAAAAAAGTGGGAGGAAGAGGATTTTGAGATGAAAATTTTTAATAAAGGGAAAAAATTTGTTTTGCAGGATTTTGGTAGATTGCGGACTCATGAGCGGAGGTCGGAGGCGTTGGCGTCGTCGATTGAGGCGATGACCAGAGCGTATCATGCAGCTTTGGAGCGGGCGGGGTTATTGCACTTGATGCAATTTCTTGAGATGAGGGTTCATCGGGCAATGTTGATAGCCCTGATAAAGAGGTGGAGCTCGACCACGTCAACATTTCATTTGCCGACTAGAGAGATGACTGTGACACTGGAGGATGTGTGCCAAATCCTGAGGTTACCGATAGCGGGACAGTTAGTGTGTGAGGAGGAGTTGAGAGGAGATCAGTTAGCTGAGGCCATTTTGGTGTTATTTGGGCGAGATGACTTGCCGATAGAAAGGGGGGGTTGGATGTAGACAGATGCCTGTCCCTGGGGGTGCTGACATTACCGCTATTTCTATGTTGCTTGATCAGCAGGATTATGTTGCCAGACCAGAGTAGGTGCTTCTGCAGCCTACGGTACATGGGGGTGATTTGATATATTGTCGAGTGGGGGGATGGGCAATTTTCTTGGGGGTCATGTGTATTGGCCCAGTTATATCGGGACATACACGTGATTTGTTATCAGGGGGTGCAGAGTTTGATGCACCGGACGCTACTGCAAGTATGGGGATGGACGCACATCACGGTGACGAAACCCATAGTGATCAAGGGAGGAGACTTAGATGATAAAGAACCATGGGTGTGGCAGTTCGGGGCAGCCAGGGGCTGCATCTTACGGTATGAGACACAAGGAGAGGTGGAGCGGTGGAGGAGAGCATTCGATGATTTACGGAGAGAGGACATTATATGGCGGCCATACATGTTTCGGCGGTTTAAAGGATGGAGGACCGAGGAGAGACAACGAGGGTTCTTTATGTGTAGATGTTTCCTGATTGGGAGTCCAGGGCATATAGTGGAGATGCATCGGTCAGACCGAGTGGCGCGGTAGTTTGGACTTGTGTAGGACATTTCAGGAGTGTCGGTTATGTTTCGTCGGCTTACTAGAGAGGTACCTTGGAGAGCAGCGTTATCAGCAAGGGGCGTGATGGAGGCATGGGTGATGGCAGGTGGGGTGCCCTGTCCAGGGAGGTGGGAGGGTCCAGAAGATGCTAAAGTGATAGATCGATATGATCGGTGGTTTCGTAACCACCGATGGGAGAGGGTGACACTGGAGGTGCTAGCCGTGGGAGCCATAGAGGGGGGCCAGAGGATGAGCAGGAGGAGGGACAGGAGGAGGAGCCGGAGTAGGGTAGACATAAGGATGAGGGTCATGAGAGTGGTGGTGCGGAGGAGGGTGTCGTGGGAGATCAGTCGGCGAGAAGGGGTAGAGTCAGGAGGAGTTGATGGTCGATGAGGGCGAGGAGAGCTATGGTAGAGGAGAGAGGGGCAGGAGGAGCTGATGGGGGGGAGGAGATAGAGGTGGTGAGATTGGAGAGCGAGCCAGAGGTGGAGATGCTTTGGGTGGTAGAGGGGAGGGCTGCTTAGCCCGGGATTGGCGGTAGAGTGTGGCGGAGGCAAGTGTAGGTGAGAGTTGAGCAGGAGGAGGGGAGAGCCCTAGAGCCGCAAGTGGATGAGAGAGCCAGAGATTCACAGGAGGAGGTAGAGAGGGTGATGGATGTTAGAGGACAGCCTCAGGAGAGGCCAGAGAGTATTCGACGGAGGAGAGTCCAACCATTTGAGCAGGAGCCAAGGAGACTGATGAGGGTGGGGAGGAGAGGACAGCTGCGACGGATTCGGGTGACAAGTCAGGCAGAGCTGATGCTGGAGGAGAGCGGGGGGAGGCGATGGACCTGGATGTATAGGTGATGGAGCCCTTAGCCATAGTACCAGTAGCTACAATAGATGATTTGGTGGTGTTACTGAGAGGGGCCTAGGCGAGGATATCTATGCTAGAGGAGTTGAGGAGGGTAGAGGCAGAGGTGGGGAGGGTGAGGGAGACAAAGATGATAGAGTTTGAGCTGGTTGTAGGCCAGCTGACGACAGATATACAGGTGGTAGAGAGAGAGAGGGATGAGATGTGAGTAGAGAGGGAGAGAGCATGGGGGGATATGGCTTGGGTGACATGAGATCGAGACAGGCTAAAGGCAGCAATGAAAGTTGCTCAGATGCGAGGTCAGCTGAAGTCAGCAGGAGGGGGGGAGATGGAGGCACTGAGACTTCAGGTGGCAAGATTTCAGGAGGAGAGGACAACACTGCAGGAGAGGGTATCTTTGGTAGAGGCATCTGTAGAGGAGATGAGGGCGAGACTCGAGGCTACAGTGGTCAAACTAGAGACGGTGCAGCGGGAGAGAGAGAGTGCACAGGGATAGGTGCAGGCTCTACAAGGGGAGAGGGACAATGTATAGGTAAAGATGCAAATATTACAGGGGGATAGGGATAGTTTATGGAGACAGGTGCAGATCCTACAGTTCTAGAGAGACTCAGCGGTGGGTTGGGCAGAGAACGTCGAGAGGGATATAGCACAAATGCAGGCACGTCGAGGGCAAGGTGATGACACAGTGCTAAAGACTATGCGGGCAGAGAGGGAGAGGTCCATAGAGCAGATACGACTACTAACAGTGGAATAGGAGGCATGGGAGCAGGAGCGACGGGCCATGAGCAGAGAGCGGGATAGGTACAGGCATGAGTGGAATGTCGCTCGGTACCAGGCTGGGCAGAGAGACAATTATATGTAGGAGGCAGTGTATTGGAGGTGTGCGTACGAACAACTAGTGCCAGATCTGATGTAGCGTATAGCACAGTATGTTAGGCAGACACCCCAGATGTCAGCACTGTCTCAGTCTTTAGGGACACGGACTAGAGGATAAAATGATTTTCAGCCAACTCCTTCTCGGTTTGGGACCCCAGGGTGTGAGTTTTAGGGGACTCTGACATACAGGGGACCAATACCTGAGTCTCCTCAAAGGTCGGGTGTGGGCAGCTCAGGACAGGCAGAGGATAGGTGACAGGATACAGGGGCTTTTGATAGGTACCAGATGGTAGTGTAGTGCATATTTTCAAATGCACTTTATTTTGAGCATGATATGGAGGCGAGTATGTGGTGACTATATTTTGGATATGGACATTGTATTATTATCATGATGATATGTGATGGTCCCCTATTGATATTATGCCACACATTTTGGTGATGTATGGTATGCATATGATGTTTTATTGATGTTCCTATGATAGCCGATGTATGTTATGCATATGTATATGATGTGTTCGTGGTGATATGGATGTTGTTTTATGATGTGAATGTTTTACTTGTGCATGTGTGATTATGGATAATGTTAATGATGATGTAAGTAATATGGGCCTATGAATGATGTATGTATGTAATATGGATGAATTTAATGTGAATGGTGTAATTTGGGTAAATGAACTTAATGAATGTATGCAATATAAATAAATGGATGGATGTTAAAATGAATTTAATGTAAATGGATAAATGGATGGATGTAAAATGAATTTAATGAATGTATGCAAAATGGATAAATGGATGGATGTAAAATGGATAAATGAATTTAATGTAAATGGATAAATGAATTTAATGAATATATGCAAAATGGATAAATGGATGGATGTAAAAATGGATAAATGAATTTAATGAATGTAGACATAAGTATCAATGGGTAGGTGTTATGTGGAGGGTGTGTAAGGTGTAGTACCTATCAAAGACCGTAAGGATCCCGAGAAGAAAAGTTAGTAAGAGTGAATGAGAGTTTGCACAACCAAAATAACAAGTCATAGATGTAGGAGTAAGATAGGAGCTGATGGGGAATATGCAATGAGATGAAATACAACATGAATGCAGTTTGCCATCCTTTAGAGCATTGAATTTTATTATAGCATAAGTCATCGGGCGTCAGGGTATGTAAACCAAGACGGATTAATGTCTAATGCATAAAACAAACATGACAAACAAGAAGGATATCCCAATACCCCAAAGTCGCAATGACTTTGGTCGAGCCAGGTATTGGAATAACCACAAGCACAAAGAGATGCCCCCACATAACACAGGATCTGAAAGAGAATCCCAGTGGGTACCATGTGGGGCATCCCAACAGACAGCAATAATAGTCAAGAGATGTCCCTATGGTAACTAGGCAAAACACACCACAATATGAAGGATCATGGCGATCTTGACTAGTGATTATAGGGAGCTCAAATGATAAACAAAATCCAAAAGTACCAAAAGATCATAATCAATTATAAGCATCCTTTGCCATAAAATCCCACGGATGGATGGGGTTGATGTGGTCTGTTAGGAAGGATGCATCCTGTTAAGACCGATGATGGATACTAAGCTAAAGTGACCTAGATGACGCAGGATGATTGTCATTGGGCAGATTTCTTGATACGAGGAGGCCTTGTTTGTGAAGAATCAGCGGTGATAGGGGAATACTTGACAAGAGGACAAGACACAACCTAAAGGCCTAGGGGCTCGAGGGTTGAGGAAAATATCAACCTTGCCTACGTGCAAGCGAGGCGTTGTAGTTCAAGAGGGGATGATGATAAAAGCGGAAAGAGGGTGATGATGACAGAAAATGGAGGATGAAGACACGGAAAAGCCTCGGGGGCAGATCAAAAAATCAACCTTGCCTACGTGCAAGCGCAGGGGCAACGTAGTTCACCAAGGGACCTAGATGGAGACGACCATGAAGAATGAGCCTAGATGAAGACAAACACAACAATGAGGAGACACAAGCTCAGATTAGGATAATAAGCTCAAGATTGCAAATAGCGAATGACGGTCGTCCAATGCTCAACTAGAATATACCAAGCGACGAGGTGATGCAAGCGAATGGAAGGATTTGGGGATTGAGGAATCAGCAGATAAGCCATAAAGTAACCAGGACGTGAGGTAGATAATGATTCAGCCCTATACAAGAGGTGCCTGTTGCCAGATTTTCACCAATCGTACGTGTCCAAGGCGCCATACAGGGGTGGTTTTCACCATAGGATGAATTATTTCTTTTTACTATTTTTGGATTTTTATTTTTTTTTGTATTTTTGACTTTTACCAGGAAGGATACCCCAGCTGACCTAAGTGTAGAACTTCTTTAGATGCATGATGTTGATAGGTTCTTCCAAGGGCTCGCCTTCAGGGGTGGAGAGCCTGTAGGCATCAGAACCATACTTCGAGGTGATGACAAAAGGGCCCAACCAATTTGCTTCAAACTTACCCTTTTTCTCTCTATCTTGCTGATTCTGCTAATTTTCTTTTAGGACCAAATCACCAACCTCAAATTGGCGAGGGTGGACTTTCTTATTGTAGCTCCTTTTGAGTTAGTGTTGATAACCTTGTAGATGGTTATAAGCCTTGACCCGTTTTTCATCCAACAATTCCAATTGTGCTAAGTGTGCCACTCGGGTGTCTTCGTCAGTGATGAGATTCTTGAGGGAGATGCGGAGTGAAGGGATTTCAACTTCGATTGGCAAGATGGCTTTAGCGCCATAGATAAGAGAATATGGAGTGGCTCCAGTAGGGGTGCAGATGGATGTACAGTATGCCCAAAGAGCAGGATGGATATGGAGGTGCCAATCGCGTCTAATGTTATTGACCATCTTCTTAATGATTTTGATCAATGTTTTGTTGGTTGCTTTTGCCTGTCCATTACCTTGGGGGTAATAGGGAGTGGACCAACGATGTTGGATATGATATGTGTCACAAAGGATCTTCATACACTTATTTTTAAATGGCTTTCCATTATCGGTGATGATGGCGGAGGGGATACCATACCAACAGAGGATATGGTAGAGGATGAACTTAGAGATCTGAACACCAATGATTTGAGTGAGTGGAATGGCTTCCACCCACTTGGTGAAGTATTCATTGGCTGTGATGATAAAGGTGTGTCCATCAGAAGATGGAGGGTAGATATTGCCAATCAAGTCGAAACCCCATTGTGAAAACAACCAAGGTGTCGTGATGGGTTGGAGGTCTTGTGCTGGAGCATGAATCAGAAAGTGGGTGAGGAATATGAATTAATTGATTTAATTAATTAATTCCTTTTTGGAGTTGAACGTGCAAATCAAGTTTGACTTTTGCAAACAAAGTTGCATTAGTTTGATTTGATTTTTGATAATTGATTTGAATAGTTTGATTTAATTATTCAAATTTTGCAGGGAAAGTGTCGTAATTAAATTATTATTTAATAATTTAATCCACTTAGATGAATAAGGTGATTTAGCGACGTAATTAAATAATTAGTGTTATTTAATCAATCAAGATGAAATAAATTTAGATTAGGACTTTATTAAATAAATGTGATTTATATAATTGGTCGAAATGATGAAACATGAATTAATTAAATAATGTTATTTTATTTAATCAATAGAGGAATTAGGGTTTTTAGGAGTTTATTAAATAAATAAATTTATTTAATTTGTTCCAAATGATGAAAAAGTGAATTAATTAAATAATGTTGTATTATTCAATTAATAGAGGAATTAAGGTATTTGATGTCATTTTAATGTGGTGCGACGTGGGAACATTGCAATATGATTATGAGATGATTTGAGAAATTACAGGATGATTCTGAGATGTTTTGGGGTGATTCTGAGATATTCCAAGATGTTACAAGATCATTTTGAGATATTATGAAATGTTACAAGATAATTTTGAGTCATTTTGAGATGTTACAGGATGATTTTGAGTCATTTTGAGATGTTATGGGATGATTCCAAGTCATTTGAGATGTTACGGGACAATTTTGAGTCATTCTAAGATGTTATGGGATGATTTTAAGTCATTTCCAGTCATTCTGAGATGTTGCAGGATAATTTTGAGTCATTCTAAGATGTTACAGGATGTTCTTGGATGATGTTCGATGTTGTTCGATGTTGCTCAATGTTTTTCAATGTTGTTCAATGTTGTTTAATGTTGTTTAATGTTGTTCGATGCTATTTGATGTTGTTCGATGTTGTTCGATGTTGCTTGATGATGTTTGATGATGTTCAATGTTGTTCGATGATGAATTAATTAAATGATGTTAAATCACTTAATTAATAGATGAATATGAGTGCCAAAATGCTAGTTCATGAGCTAGGACATTTTTAGGTGTATACAGTATTCATGTGGCTGATAGTAGATGTTTTTGTGTGAGATGACAATCTTTTGGAAGTGATTTTGTATTCAGACTAAGGAGTGATGAGTATTATGAAGTAAGAATTGTAGCAGAGGTTATTGAAATTTAGGCACAAAATTGTAGTTGATTTGCATTGAATGTGCAGAGATATTCAAGTTGAAATGTCAGAGTGCAGATACAAAGGTTGAGATTCTTGAATTTTAAACAAAAATAAAATCCTCAAGAAATGAATTGTTTAAAGGCAGTATTGTTAGAATAATCATTACAGAGATAAATTATTTGAGTAGTGTGGATTGTAATCAATATGGTTTGTGGGCGGGGTCCTAGCTCGATTGGCTAAATCTTTCATGTTGCAGGAGGCTGGTCATGAGGTCTAGTCTCCCCCACTCTCATGGTATCAGAGGGTGTGTCACACCAGTACCGTTGGTCACATTAATTTTTTTACTAGATGCACTATAGTTTATAGGGGGTCGTGCTACCCGATTCCTGTAGTCTAAAAAATAAATAATCAGTATGGTTTGTAAAGAAATAGAGTAACCCTTTGTGTTGTGATTATACCCTCCGAGTTTGGTGAAAGCAGTGTGTGTTTTCCAATGAGGAAGTTTGTCAGTAAGACATTAATTGTAACCAGTGAGGTTTTGATTTTCCAGTGAGGCTTAATAAAGTGAATCTTTCAAGAGTGGTTTTTAATCCTTTTAAGGGTTTTCCACTCATAACCTTTGTGTCTTGGCTTTTCTTGTTTATTTGTCATTGATATGTTATTCTTGCTCAAGTTTCTTGATCTAGTTCATTATGTGTTTGTAACTCACTCAACATTAAATACTTATTATGTTTGAAGTGATCTCAAAGGATTTGTGTGCATTCATTCATTTAAAGTTTGGATTTATAATTAGATCACTAATTCACCCGCCTTCTCAATGATCTTGTACTCCAATAGACTTCCATCTTCCAAGCATTAATATGATTGTAGATCTAACAATAGGACATGAAATTTTGTCACTAATGGATGGCTTATCTAGATATAATCAGATTAAGATATCTCCTTACGATCAACATAAAACAACATTCATGTGTACATGGGGGACCTTTTGCTGGAATGCCATGCCATTCAGTCTATGGAATGCAGGAGTGACCTATCCGCGAGTAATGACTACAATATTTCATGATATGTTGCCTACAATTATGGAAGATTATGTGGATGAAATACTAGTGAAGTATATCAAGAGAGGAGACCATTTGACCAACCTTGCAAAGGTGTTTGACAGGATTGAATAGTATAACTTGAGTCTCAATCCAAAAAAGTGTGTATTCAGAGTAACATCTGGAAAGCTACTAGGGTACATAGTGTCAAGGAGAGGCATCAAATTAGATCCTGCAAAGGTAAAATCCATATTAGAAATTCCTCCTCCAAAGACATTGAAGCAACTCAAAAGTTTACAGGGGAAACTACAATCCATTAGGAGATTCATGGTACAATTGGCAGACAAGGGTCACCCCTTTACCCATCTCCTACACAAAGACATCATATTCAAGTGGGATGGTAGATGTGATCAAGCGTTCTAGAAAGTCAAAGAGTATCTACTCACTCCTCCAGTCTTAATGCCACCTATCCCAGATAAAGCAATGATACTCTATGTGTCTACAACACAAGCAACATTAGGAGCTCTCCTAACATAGCTAGATGATAATAACAAAGAAAGAGCGGTCTACTACATTAGTCAAATATTGGTGGGCTACGAATTGAAATATTCACCCATAGAAAGAGTGTGCCTCTCTATCATCTTTGCAAAACAAAAATTAAGACACTACATCTTGAACAAATAAGTAAAGTTGATCTCAAAAGTAGATCCATTGAAATACCTATTGGCAAAAGCAGCTCTAATAGACAGGATTGCTACATGGGTGATGATACTAAGTGAGTTTGATATAGAGTACGTAGATAGGAGAGTCATCAAAGGATAAATCATAGCAAATCAACTAGTTGAAGCACCAATGGAATATCACTAGCCTCCTATAACAGATTTCCCAAATGAGAGCATATTACTATAATAGACAAGTTGTTGGACCTTGTACTTTGATGGGTCCCACACTCAACATAGCTCAAGAGTAGGTATCTTATTTATCACACCATAGGGAGATAGTATACCTAAGGCTTACAAAATTTCTTTCCCATGCATAAATAACATCTTAGAGTATGAAGCACTAATGACGACTCAAAATGGCAATCGAATGGAGGATAAAAGAACTACATGTTTATGAAGACTCTCAACTGGTAATTGGGCAAGTAAATGATGAGTATCAGACAAAATATGACAAGTTGATACCATATAAAAGGATGGTGGATAGCTTCAAACAATATTTTATCACCATCACCTTTGAACAGATTCCTCAGATCAATAATATAGCAATCGACACCATGGTGATGATAGGTTCACTCCTCGACATCCCATAGAACATTTCTAAGTATGAATTCCTTGTGGAGCAACTCTTAATACTGACATTCGATATCCCAAAATCTGAACTAGTGTGTGTTGTTGTTGGTCCTAATCATGGTACCATGATAGATTTGACTATATCCAACATGGTATCATACCTCCTCACTTAACAACCACCCAAAGGAAAACCTTTACCCGTAGGACTTCTCGATTCACAATCCTAGGAGACACCTTATATCATCAAATTTTAGAGGGTACTTTACTCTGATGTCTTGATGCATGTAACATACTAACCCTTTAATGAAATTAAAATTTCTAAGTTTTCACCTTGCAAGTAAATAAACTATGTAACAAGTTATTGCAATAAAAAAAATTCTTTTCTTTATTGAGAATTTACAAACAAGATGCATTACAAAATACAACAAGGATTCCATTTCATTTCAATAATTTCATAAGTTACAACAATACAAGAATGCATATAATTACCTACATAGCTCAATGAGCTTTGGAACAAATAGTTGCAAGACAGTCCAGGATCCTTCCTTTCAAATCTTGGTTCTTTTGTCATCTTTTGTGAAGGAGAAGCATCACTCAAGTGCTTTTCCACCAACCGCGGACTCTTAATGTGGTCCCTCTCACATATATCATTCGATAGATGGCCCTTCCCTTCGATGAAGAGATTGGTAGAGTAACTGAATAATGGAAACCAACTAAGCATAGTGTTGTTTCCTACATAACTAAAACCTTGTAATCCCATAATCTCGGACTAGCATGTAATACTAGATCACGGTGAACTGACAGTGGAGCTAGAGGTAGTCACACTACTTTGGCCAAAGTGTTCTCATTCAATACTTTGAATAAAGATCATCTATCACATACACTACTTAGGGTCGATTTGACTAAAGACCATCTTAAACTATGTATAAGTATTTCCTTCAATGGATAATCTATCACCCCAGAGATAACCTATCACCATTTAACATACTTGGAATAAACCTACTTAACAAGTAAGTACACAAGCTAGGGATTTCCTTCAAAGTATAATCTATCAACCCAGAGATAACCTATCACCATTTAACATACTTGGAATAAACCTACTTAACAAGTAAGTACACAAACTAGGTATTTCCTTCAATGGATAATCTATCACCCCAGAGATAACCTATCACCATTTAACCTACTTAACAAGTAATTACACAAGCTACCTCCCATACTGCATATTCAATCCTAAGAGTAAACCCAAGCTAATCTAGTTTAAAAAATAACCTAGCTAAGAGTAACTTGCATGCCACTCTAGTTTAATCATATCTAGTATATAATACTTATGATAAACACCAATCTCCTATTATGGAGTTCATATAAGCACAACATAAAAACAACATAAAAGCTTCTATTCCCTTTTCAAAGACATTCTAAATTCTCAAAATGCAAGTACTTGGAAAAGACAATTCAAGAATACATAGAGAATAATTCATTCATAATTTAAAATTACAAAGAATAATATCCTCACGTATGTTATCTCTTGGCCAATCAATTGATAGCAATGTAGCCTCTCCCAACAACAACAAGCTTGATAATATCTTATCAAGGAATGTCACAATGAACTTATACTCTCAAGTTTATAGATTACTTCACTCAAACGACAACTCTTTCTCTCTCACAAGTAAAACTAGAAATAAACTGGTAATAATGCAGCATAAAGGCTTGTAAGAAGAATACTAAGTAAAAATACTAGCAAGAATAATGCGTCCTATCAAATGAAATCAAGTTCTGCTATTTATACAACAACATGGGCTACACATCCTATAGTTTAGGCATGGATATGGACAAAAAACTCCATGCACAGCTACACATCCTATAGTTTAGGCATGGATATGGACAAAAAACTCCATGCATAGCTACACATCCTATAGATTAGGCATGGATATGGACAAAAAACTCCATGCACAACTACACATATATCACAATAGAAAGGGGGTGACTATGCAAGCTCATACTCAGTAAAACATCTACATATTGACCTTACTAGATCGACAACAAATGGAGACATTCAAATCTGCACATGGATAATTCAAATTATCTCTAGCAATAGATATCTACAACAAACGGGTTTCCAGAGGTGGCGCCAAAGCTTCCACACTCCTCTCAAATGTTTGTGTGATTTCTATGCAATTAGAAATAGTCAATTATCAATTTGTAACACCATGCATTCATCGACTTAATCTAGGGATGAGTCGATTTGGATATTTATTCTCCCTGACAAAGTCATTGACTATTTCTCATGTTTCAATAGATTTTTGTTCAAGTATAAAAACCTGGCAGTTTAGTTTACCAAGTCAAAGGTAATCTTCACCATAGGCGTCGACTAAGTCTATGTCATGCATCGATATAAGGTAGCAAGCTTTAATGAAATAAATGTGTTCCATAAAGCATAACAACAAGAGTAAAACCCGACTTCTCTAAACACAATCATAAGCAGCTTATAATTGGCCTCTAATAGTTAGCCTCTTTCATAATAAATGATAGTCAATTTCAATTAATAACTAACATGTTAAATATATAATAATATATATAATATCACGTATACATACACATATATATATATATATTTAAATATCATCATATATTTATATGTATATGTGTATATATATATATATATATCATAAGCCAAAAAAGTAAGTATACATTCGATATATAAGTAAGTACATGCAAGATAGTGTTTACACATAATAAACACAATATATCGGATATATATATATATATGTATGCATATAAGTATACGCCTCTATGTACACGTATGTGTATGTATACCTATATTGATACATTTGTATGGGTGTGTCCATTCACCAGCATACGTGTGTATCGATACACACACACACACACACACACACACATATATATATATATATGGATATGTGTATATACTATACAAATATATATGTTTACGTTCGATTCACAAATAACTATTCATAATTACCATAATATTGATCAGTATTTACGTGTGACACATCTATACATGTGCATGTACATGTCGTTAGATCCCATTGACATGTAAGTGCATATATATACACATACTCCACATATGTTCCTCCTATCAATATAATCATAATAGTACAAGAAAGAACTCAAAAGCTCAAATCAATAAACATCACCCAATAATGCAAACACACAACTAAGGATGATTTACCAACTTTCCCCAAACTGACTCAACTCAAATATTCTACTGTGGTGTGTGTATGCTTAGATAGTTTTATTACCGGTTACCCAATCAATATCTTCTCTTGAGTGATACTTCTCCTTCACTTGGAGGAATTGAACATATACCTACAACCACTAACACATCCACATGACAATCAATTGTTCACAACATATGTAGTATACATAAACATCTCCAAAGTTAGAATATTAATTCAATAACCATCCATTCACATATATGCAATACTTTTCCATGAGATAACATCAAATAAGATAACATTCACATATAACGCATTGATAACAAAGTACAATCACAATTTATTTATCCCCAAAATTCACATTACATTCATATTTACCATGCATAGTAATAGTAAATAGTAATTACACAATTGGGTTGTAACAATATAGAAGAAGCGCAAACCACCCTATAGGAGGTACATGAAGGTATTTTTGGGTCCCACTCTAGTCCAGACCTAACCTAGCACAAGATTTACTAAGAATAGGATAGTATTGGCCATCTATAGAGTGAGAAGTTGTTGCCTACAAAAGAAAATGTCGCCAATGTCAGCAACACAGTGACCTCATTCACACACTAGCATAAGAGCGAAGACCTATCACAACAATAACCTTTTTCGTAGTGGGGATTAAACTTGGTAGGTAATATCTCTCCCGCTTCGTCAAATGGATATAAGTTCATTATTACTGAAACTAAATACTTCACAAAGTGGATAGAAGCAATTCCATTGACCTACATCATCAATAAGCATATATCCAAGTTCATCTTGAATTATCTGATATGTCGATATGGATGCCCCAAACGATCATAACAAACAATGGAACCCCATTCAGAAACCAAGATGTCAAAGAGCTTTGTTCCAAGTTCTCTATCCAACACAAATTCTCCATGCCCTATTACCCCCAAGGAAACGGTCAAGCTGAAGCATCTAACAAAACCATCCTGAAGATATTAAAAAAGACTATTAATGATGTCGACTGCGATTGGCATCTACAATTGAACCCAACCCTATAGGCTTATTAGACTAGTATTCATACACCTATAAGTACCACACCATTTTCCTTGGTCTATGGATATGAAATTGTCTTACCTATCGAAGTCGAAATCCCCTCTCTGTGAATATCACTAAAAGAAATGGTCAGCAATGAAGAGTATCAGGTGTCCAAATTAAATGAGTTGGAACTCTTAGATGAAAGGAGTTTGAGCGCATTAAACCATCTTCAGGTTTATATTGTAAATCAGCTCAAACAAAGCTACAATAAAAAATAAAAAAACATAAACTTTCAGATTGGTGAGTTGGTACTCAAAGAGAATCAAAAGATACAGCTGGATCAAGATGGAAAATGTAAGTTTGAACCCAATTGGTTAGGCCCATTCATTATCACAACAAGCTATGGCTCTGGAGCCTATCAGTTGGCTACTCTTGAAGGGGAACCTTTAGCCAAACCATTGAACAACAACCACCTCAAGAAGTTCTTCATATGAGCACATCAAAATACCCTAGGCAAAAGGGTAAAAATAAAAATAAAATTCAAAAAGTTAAAAAATCAAGAAAAACAGTAAAGAGAAATAAAACATTCTTTAATCGAAAACCACTTTGTGGTGCTTCTAGAACATGTATTGTAGTGAAAACCTGGCAAACAAGCACTACATTTGAATAATACTTGCATCGTTATCTATCCGTGCTATCTGAAGAATCCACCCATTCGTCCCATAATAAAACATGTGTCCAACCATGGCTTGATAATTGATTGAGTATCAAGAACCTTGCTACACCAACAACATTCATCTCTCCTAATAAAAGTAATCTTGCCTTGAACTGGGGACAAATTCTTGAAACTAATAGTAGATTGGATCCTTGTGCATCCCATCATGGTCAAAAATTATCAAAATAAAAACATCTAGAAAACAAAAAAAATCAAAACAAAGTCATAAAAAAACAAAATCCCAAAAAACATGTTATGCTTTGAGTAAACCCCAGTCGAACTACGTGGTCTCTACGTGTACAATGTAGGCAAGTCTTATCAACCCCCAAGGCCTTAGGCCAGTCCCCTTAGGTGTTTATCATGCTTTCTTTCAAACTTAGTAAAAAAAAATCTAAATCTAAAAACATTCAAAAAATATAAAAGATCAAAAACATGTTCTTATCAAACCAAGTCGAACTCTGTGGTGACGTGTACAACATAGGCAAGGCTTATCAACCCCTGAGGCCCTAGGTTAGTCCCCTGAAAACAACAAAAACATCATATAAACTCAAAAAATTAAAAATTTCCTACCTCCATCATCACCAAACACAATAAACGTTTCATCCATAATAAACAAATCATCACACACTCTTTGACAATGCAAACAACAAACATGACAAAACATCAAAATAAAAAATTCCAAAGTAAAGATCAAAACGATTAGACAACTATCAAGTGAAAACAATGTCAAAGTGTTAACTACCTATCTTTCAAAAATTCACCAACAACATCCTGAGATATGTCTTAACAGATAAAACGTTCCTATAATAGACATGGTCAACACCAGATAATAGCCTGAAACTTCATAACAGATATGGCAAGTGATACTGCAACATTGTTTTATCTTTTTATAGTATTATCTTTTTGATTTATCGTAATACCACTTTCCCAGGATACCTTGAGGATGTTCATAAGGATTTAGAGAAGGAGGAATGGTGGTATTAACTGTCAATTTTTGTTAGTTATGTTTGTAAGATGTTATTGTGATACTACCATGGCAAATACTTGCTTTGTTTGGTATGTGGAAGTTGTTTTAAGATGATTCATGTAGTATTTTCATGTTAGGTATTTCATACCTCTCTGTGCAAACTAGGTCTGAAAATTTTTAGCACAACTCAACCATATATTCTAACAAGGTTTCCATATGTCTAGTATGAGAAAGAATATTCTTTGTATACCGAGTCATAGTCCATACAATGGATACAAAGACACCTTGGTTAATAATACCCTCGTGCATTGTCTTTGTTTGCTACATCACAAAGGGTTGTTAAAGATACAAAGCCTCTATGCAAAGAAAAATCAACTCATCAGTAACTAACAACATGAAATTTTTGCCCATCATCCAACATTTCTTCTGACTAACAACATCCATCCTGCATCCACAATATCATTAGTACATATCATGATCATAATAAAGCAATAAAACATCATATATCAACATCCATCATATGTCAACATCTATCATATATCAACATCCATCATATACATAATAAAACATCATATATCATATAGATATATTGATCATCCATCCATCCACATCATAGGCATACATCAGAAAAGTACAAAAAAAACATGCATAAGCATACATCATCTTCCATAAATCATCACATAACACATAATGAAGCTAAATCAAAACATGTATATCTCATATATATCATCATCAAAAATGAGAATGTTAGGTATGTTATCATATAAACATGTGTGATATCATAATACAAAAAGATACATATATATGAGGCCTAGGCCGATGAATGTATATACAAGATCATGTCTACAATATAAGTCTTTGAACAATGAATATCATAAAGATCAGGAATAAATAACTCGAACTACCCGATCAGAGGTGGAGATCTTTGATGGTCATGGCTCTAGTGTGGAGAGGGTTGAGGCATAACTAATGACTGGTCTAGATGCCTCACAGATTGATCACCTAAATCAACTCCACCATTGTTTTGTGCTAGGCTCATTGAACCTAGGAAGTCTACATGCTCGGGGAACTGATACATCGTATAGAGTCTTATAATAAGTGGGATCTCTCATGTATTGATCCCAATTTGCTTCGAGGGTATCCCTCTTAGCTGTAATCACTTGTAACTATGCCTCGACAACATGACATCGTTTGCTCTCGATGTCTCGCTCTACCCTAAAGCCATCCCTCTCCCACCTCATAGTGTCTCTCTCCATTACCAAAGTAACAACCTACGCCTCAACGACTTGTCACTGCACAACCTTTGCATATGAAGCAACCATCAACGAAAATATCTAAACAGTCACCCATTGCATCACCAAGTGGTGGAGGACTCAAAACCTGTGCCTAATCTTGCTACATAGGATCGTTCTGTCCATCTTGCCTAGCTTTGTAGAGTTGCTCAACAATAATCTCAACTCATTGTCGCTCATCACAACGACTAGTAATCCCTGCTCTACACATTGTCGGCACAGTGCCAGTAGGATCTATAAACATCAAAGGAATACACCGAGCCCACCACTAATCATAATTTGGGGTAGTCCCAAGATTTGTGAGTCCAATTGACCACCCCCATCTGAATGGAACAAGTGCTCTAAAATCTCCAACAACTGCATCTTGATCAGCCTGTAAACCCCATACCCATACCTCTTAGGTGGTCCTACCAAAATGAGCCTCATAATCAACAACAAAATGGATCTTTCACTCACCAAAATGGCGCATAACCCTATCAAATAAATATCACTCTAGAAAATAATGAGCATGACCAACCAACCATCGTGTCTGTCTACAAAAGGGGAGATGTTCATGTTCATCATGCTAGGAATCACAGTCTAACCATGGTCTCCAAATAAAACCAGGCATGTCATCTATCATGCGACGCCAATAAGGTAGTTGCCCGGGCCAAGTATAATTCAGAAAGTCACCATATCTGTACAAATACGGATCCTCTAGATCCTGATCTAAAATGCCATCAAGCCTGGTAACTAGGATATGCTCTTAAACCCATACATGAAGTAGAGTGACACTATCAGAAATGGATCTACCTCCACTATAAGTAACCTTGTGCATATCTCTGTATAAATGTGCAAGGAGACACGAGCCCCATGCATATCTAGTGTCATTCTTGAACATCTACTCAATGCATATGCCCCAACCGATAAGAAACTATCTGCCTCACCAATCAAGAACAACAAGCCTTAAAAACAAAGCACATAAAACCAATGAAATAGGCTTCGTACTGCCAACAAAAGGAGATAGGTCTATCTTTGACTCACGAACCTAAAGATGCCTAACACCAAGTACGTGACACACAACATGTGTATCACGTCATATATCATAGGTCATAAGCTCTCCATGAATAGGTACACGAAGAATCCTTCATACATCCTCCAAAGTAATAGAGGCCTCCCCAGTATGTAAGTGAAAGAATGATGTCTCAGAATGCCATCGCTCCACAAGGGTGGTCATCATAGCTCTATGGCATCAGATGATTGTCATGTAACACATATTTTGTAACCCCACAACATCTAGAACATCTCGCTCCAACTCTTGAAAACCAGTGATCAAATCAAACAACTCATGTAGTCATCGCTCCCTCAACATAAGCGGTTTGAGAACTGCCTGCAACCATTCAACCCACGACGTTAAGAATTTTCTACGAAAACATGAAATGAAACTCAAATTACAAACAAACTGACTCAAAATTCTATGCAAAGAAAAAGCAATCAATTTGTATTAAAATCAATGACTATATTGTCAAAAGCGTTAAAAATAGTCAAAAGCGGTCACTGTTTTGTCAACTATGGTTCAAAAAATCACAAGTGCTAACAATGGAAACTGCGAACATATATCTCAAAAGTGATCTTTTTTCACAAGAGCAACCATCTAATTGGAAAAAATTCAAAAGTGAAACTTTAAAGCAAATGCGAAAACAAAAGTGAATATTTAAGGCAAAAGAGAACATTTATAGCAAGTGCAAGTAGAAAATTCAAGAGCGATCCATTTACAAACTACAAAAGTGGTAAAAATGATGCAGATGCATGAAATTCATGAAATTACCGCTTATGCCTAATTTGTCTTCATGCATTAATTACTCAAAAATGATAAGTCAAAAACAAGAAAGGAAAGGGTACATATAGGGGCATTGACACTAGTAGGCCCTTCAAACTCACAAACCACATCCTCATGATGTGGGGCTCCTTGAATCCTCACCATAACTCCTCGACAATCAACAAATCATGAAATCGAAAGGCAAGAAATTACTATAGGCTTAGAATGCAAATGAGAAGAATTGAACCCTAATTACCTATTTTAACCCTCCAAACCCTAAGTTTTTACCTAGGAAAGCCTCCTAGGTTGAAAATAGGAGCTCTTGAGAACATCTGAATTATTGACGAGTGTCCTATAAGCTTAATTTTTCATCCTTTACGCATTTGAACTAAAATAAAATAATGTCGCAAGCCCGACCCAAAAAAAATATTTTTTTGGTCGACCTCTCATGGGGGCAGCTCAACATCCTATCATCATTTCGTTGACCGTCAAGGCACAGTGGGGCATATAATTTTTTTCAAATCTTGGTCTTAACATCAAAATCTCTGAAATAAAGCAACCAATACTTTGTCTCAAAGAGGGGCAAAATGTAGACATGTAAAAATGACCTAACACTTATCACACATCTATAATGACATTTTCTCATCATCGACAACATTATCACTTAATATCACTACATTTCACATCAATTGCATTGAAAACCCTAATTTCCTCTATCAATTGAATAAATTTTTATTTGTTTAATAAAGTCCTAATCTAACTTTATTCCTCTTGATTAATTAAATAACGTCAATTATTTAATTATGTCGCTAATTTATCCCATTCTCCTAAATCAATTTAATTATTAATACTTAATGTGTGGTGTTAAAAATGAGTGCAATTAGTAAAATAAAACACACATCAATGAAATGTATTACATATAATGAAAGAAAAATATTAAAGAAAGCTATTGTAATCCTTCATTCAAACTCATTCCATTGTCCTCTATTCTTGGTGATCTCTCAATTCATGCTCTCAGAATTATTCATTGCACATGAATCTATGAAAAGACAACCTAAGAAATGAGATGCTATATGAGAATGCACTATTATATGCCTACATCTACATGTTTTTGGTATTTTCTTGATTGAAATGTTGAATGCTTTAAGATTATGATGTTGTTGTACTCAAATGACACTGGGATGATTGTAATTAAAGATGTAGTTCTAAGTAAAGTGATGTAAGGAAATGCAACAAACTAAGATACTAAAAGTGTCATGATAATATAACTATGGACTAAAATGCTAAATAATAACTACAATGCTCTCAAATTGCACTAAGATTTCTACAGCATAAGTTTGTAATCCAATTCTGTATCTGAAAAGCTGTAGAAATACCTTTTATTTATAGATTTTTCCAAGCTTGGGTTGAGGTGGCAGAGATGAACGGTTGAGATCATGATCCTGCGACATCAACGGTGGAGCACAAAGAGGTTGGAGAGAATCATGGAGGTGGTTTCCTTTAAGAGAACACCTTGCCAAGTGTTGAAGAGAATCAAAGGAAAGGAGAAGCCATGTGTCCAAGGTGGTTTCAAATTTGTTGCAGGTTGATGCAAATTCTCATTTTACAAATTAGAAAAATTCAATTTCATGTGACAAATGGTGAGGTGGTAGGTGAGGTGGAAGGAAGTTAGAGAAATATGGAGACATGTCAAATTTAAATGAAAGAGGGAAATTAACTAAATAACAAATTATTTAATTTGTGCATTTAATTAATTCAAGAGGAAAGTGATTTTTTTTGAAAAAGAGGAATTAAGGGAATGAGCCATATAATTTTTTTTTCAATTTATTTAAAATAGTAGAGGAATTAAGATTAATTAATTAAATATCGAATATTTAATTAATTGTGCTCCAAACCATTTTTACGTGCATACACTTAATATTTTAATTAAATCAATTTCCCCTAAACTTGAATAATTAAATAAATCATTCAAACATCATTCAAAAAGGTCAAAACAAACAAATACATATTTGTTTACAAAAGTCAAACATGATTTGCACGTTCAACTCAAAAAAGACTTAATTAATTAAATCAATTTCCCCTAAACTTGAATAATTAAATAAATCATTCAAACATCATTCAAAAAGGTCAAAACAAACAAATACATCTTTGTTTACAAAAGTCAAACATGATTTGCACGTTCAACTCAAAAAAGACTTAATTAATTAAATCAATTAATTAATTACCTTCACCCACTTTCACAATCGAGAAAATTACGATCCCCCGATTGCTCACTCTGATTGGCTGACTGATTCATCTATTCTTCGATCCTACTGAAGGCTCAATATGATTTCTTCAATTCCACAAATTATTCAATCTATTTCCTCAATTCCACTAAACACTCAAATTGATTTCTTCAATCACACCAATTATGTAATCAAAATCCATTGGTTCTTCCCATCTAATTCCTCTCAACGGTTTTGAACCGTTGATTAGGATATTCTACTACGCGATCTCGATCATTCATTTTGAAACAAAAAATTAATATAACAACCTCATTTCTTCTAAAAAACTATCTAAGAATCAACATATTTTGCACAACGAAGTACTGTTGAAATCACAAACAATATTTTGAAGAACTTTGACACACATCTTTGATCAACACACACACATTTGAAGCTTTTGCAATGCATCAATGGAGGCTTCACATTTGATACAACGATCCAACATCTTTGCGAACACACTTTGACATGGGATGGGTAACTTTATGTTTTATTGAATTCATTGTTCTTGTTTTTCAATAGTATTTTGTGTTGTTCATTTCATGAGTAATGGGTATGAATCTAAATCCTTGTTTTGAATCAGATCTTGTTTAATTCGTTTTAACATTGATTACCTTAACGCCTATCCGATTTCCCTCTTACACACATGCATATTTTGGTTTAAATATTCTTTGCAAAAGAGGATAGGGAACATAAGGAAAGAGGAGTTGTCTTGTGAATTTGTTGTGGAATGTAATGTTGTATGAGCCATTACCTAGGTTTTATGAAATCTCTTTTATCAACTTTTATGTAGTTGTTAGTATTTATTACATGTAGTGCCATTTTCTTGGGTGCATATTTAATACCTTCCATGGTTTATTCTTTACCAATACTGTATTATGTTTGAATATGAATACACACACATATGGTATCTTGGCTATTGGGAGAAATAACAAGTCATAAAGGAAATCATGGGTCATGAAATCATTATTTTTAAATACCATATTACTATGATAAAAAGTTCATTTGTTAGAGAAGATATCAATGACACAGTTGCTTTTGTTCTCCATAAGAATGTAAGAACAATTGATGTTCTATTTTTGGAGATGTCTCTATTTCCAACCAACATTATAATATGTTGATTTTTTAAGCCAATCAACCTAGCCAATAACTTCTTTCCTTCCTATTCAAAATCAATTTATTTAGTCACTATGGTGAAGTATATTTATGCTAGTTTCACATAGTATAACAACCAACATGACAAATTAAAAACAAAAGTGTTATTATTTCTTGGATTGGGCATCATAAGGTGTTTAGTAGTCAATATTTTTACCTGTTATAATACTTTTGAGTATAAACCCACTCAAACTCATTTTATATTAGCACTACAATGCAACTAAGATCATATAATCTATCATATATATTATATTAGCACTATAGTGCAACTGAAAGCTGAAAGCATGTACTCTACCATACACATTTTATATTAGCACTATAGTGTACCTAAGAGCATATTCTTTGTCATACATGTTTTATATTAGCACTTTATGCTATAGTGTAGCTAAGTGCATAAAATATGTCATACATATTTCATATTACATACCCCTATGTTATAGTGCATCTGAGTACTCAAACTCTATTATGTCTATTTTGAATTATCACTACATTGTTGTAAAATTGATAGATATTTATGCTCTATTTTATTATTCTTATAATATTTTTCTATGTCAACAAATAGGATTACTACAGTGTGAAATCATTAGACTAAGTGTATATAAGGCATTGAGTACCACTGTATATATTAGACATGAATTATGTGAGCATGTGCAAGTGTATGTGTGTATACATACACATATACACATAAACATGCAAGTATGTGCCTTGTAACAAAAGTTATAAACTTTGATTTTACTTGCAGAGAAAAGGAATATTGGGTTCTAGCCAATTGAATGAGTTTAAGACCATATGAAACTATCCTACGAAGTTAAAAGTGAACATACTTGAAAATTGCAAGAGATTTGTTAAAATATTTCAATTTTTTATAATCAATATTAATACATTACTAAAGGTATGTGTTAGTATTTAGGTATACCCCAAGTTTTAAGGTTTGAATGTTAAATGAGATAATAGGTAAAGGGGTTAAACATGCATTTGTGTAAAAGTGTATGTATGTATGCATGTATATATGTATATATGTATGTGCATATATATGCATGTATATATGTATGTATATGCATGTATATATGTACATATATGTATGTATATATATTTGTAAAAAATTATACTTATACGAAGGAAAGTGTGTTCTATATTATCTATTCTTGCTAACTAGAATTAAAAAATTCTTGTGGGTCAGGAAGATCCATGGGAATGTACCTATCTCAATATATGAAAAAATTATAATTTAATTTAGGATATTCCCCATTTTGGTGGATGTTTTCCTATCTTCCATAATTGTTTGTTGTAATAACGTGTTCACATGAATCACTAAGGTCTTTTAATGACAAGTTTGAGAAAGAGGTGTGCGAACAATGACATACATATCAATATAGGAATGCAATTTTTTATATTTTAAAACTTTGGTCAAAGTAATACAAATGTTGCTTGTATTGTCAGTTCACTTTATCTGATAGGTAGCATTTAGTTGAAGTTGCCATACTTAGGTAAAGTGTATTGGGGGTTGTATGATGGATTGTATATGATAGAGTCAGTACACTATAATAGTTATCAAATGACATGATATGGTTACACAATCCTTTATCTACTACCCTTGTGTAGGGTAGGGCCACTTCCAATTGAAAGGTGTGTGGAGGATCGCTAGTCTATGGTCAGAGGTAAAGAATTCTGATGATGCTCCCTCTCTTGCAGTTGAAGATCATTGAAGACTTGCTCATGGGGGAAAATTCTTTGTATAAATATATATTCTAAAAAATGTACTCTATGTGATTAAAGGTGTATGCTTTGTTGTCAGATAAATTCATGAACATGCTAATGAATTAAACTTGAATTCAAATATGAAATGAATTTATTTCTTATTGAGTTATAATGATGTGTATTTAATTATTTGATTCAAATGAATTTATTATTATTAAAAAATATTAATTTGATAATTTATTTTTAATGAATGGTAGTTCGTTACAAAATGTTATAAGAAACCAAAAATATGCCTATATGTAGCTACATATGTAGATGCTGATGCTTTTGTGATCTAACAAAAGAGTGTAGTTAGATTTCTTAATGGATGTTCTATCTTTTAAAAAATAAATTAAGGGTTGTCTTTTTATACAACCACTTAAATACAATTTGAAACATTTCATTCTTAAATTGACAAGCAATGAGTAGTAGAAAGAAGAAGAAATATACCTAATTTTAAAAATACAAAAAATAATTTCATGATTTTAATATAATATTAAAAATAATAATACAAAAAATCTTAAGATACCAAAAAAAAATTAAATTCAATCAAAACCCATATAATTTATGATTTTTTCTATAATAATAATTATTTAACAGTGCACATGTCAAAATAAGTTTGAAAATGGAGAAAAGTGCAATGTATCATCCATCGGACAATGCTATTATGACACTAGAATGCAATTCATCTACAAAATGATAGCTTAGCTTGACATTGAGTTAATTATATGATTATAATTATAATTTTAAATTGAATTAATTTTATAATATTGATAAAGGGATATAAAAATGTAAAAGCTATTAAAGAAATTGTAATTGTTCTTTTTTATGTTAGTTAAGAAAAAGTTATTTGGTGCAATGTAAACTAATATTTCAAATTCAAATTTATTAATATATATTGTTTTCAATAGCCTTCATTTGTGTTTTTATTATCAAATTGATTTTTTTGGAGCGTGAGTTAATTTTTGATTGCATCGTTTGGTCATATCATTATCGATTTTATTGAGAAACCTTAGAGGGAAATCACTCATGGGAGTTCCCCCTTGAGATGTCATAGATAATGATGTCATTCCTTGGTTAGGTTTCCTCCACTTTTTAGGATGTTTGATTGGGATTCCACCTCATTGACTTCTTGGGATTTGATTCCTTCACCCTAAGCAACATACCCTCATCTTGTTGCACATGCAACAATGTCAAGTGTGCACAAATCACTATTGTGAGTAGATTTTTTTTAGTAATCATATTGTTTCAATTAAAAATAGTTGAACATGTGCACAAATCCATTTGTATACATGTACGAGTAGGCATGCCAAAGAAAGTGGAATAGAATTGGTGGAGTGAGAGGAAGATGGAATAAGAGGATGTATATAGCACAAGAGAGGAAGTGGGAATGATAATAATATCCAACATAGATGGAGGTGTGGAGAGAGGCACATCAAATTGAAAACAAGCCAAGAGAAAGTTGAAAAGAAGATGTGGAAGGAGGCACACTAGGTTGGACAACACCATTAGAAGAAGGCCTAATGGAACATGTGGTTGGGGAATATGTGCTATACACATAAGCTAAATAATTCATTTTAGTGCCAATATTTTGAACAATCCTTAGGCCAAATGGTGGACGAGTAAATAAATAATAAATATTATCAACCAAATGTGTAGGAGAAGTAGCGTTGGGAAACTTATCAAAAGTTGGTCATTGGAAAGCTTATTAAAAATCGGTTATGCCATGATCGACAACTCTTGCTTATCAACATGTGTGTCATGATCATAATCTTCCTCACGATGATTAACATTATTATTCATGGGAACATTATAGTTTTCCTAATGCCTGGATGTTGTATAAAGGTTGAGGTGACAACTTATTTTTAAAGGGAAGGTATGACATTAGCGAGGCTTTGAAATACACACAATATGCAAATCTCAAAGGACAACAAAGGGAAGGGTATTGATAAAAATCTCATAAAATTAGAAAGTAAATTAAATTTGAAAAACATATTAAAAAATAGAAACAAACACTACTTCAAAAAATCTAAGGGGTTGTGAAATTTGTTGTGTTTACCAAAAAGAAAAGAAATAAAACTAATAATTCCTTTTAAATATTTAAGACTATTATATTAAACAAGGCATTTAAATGCATTTGATAGTCTAGGATTATGAGTTGAAATGGTAAATTGAATTTAAAAAACATGCTTTTTTAAAATGACAAAGGAGGGTTAAAGTTACTCAACTCCAAGTGCAACTTGGTGGCATTAGGTGACAAACTATCATTCTATCATCCAAAATGATGTTCTCATATCAAATCTAATTCTATAATATTTTGATAAACATAGAATAAAATTTTATTTTGTTTTAGCACAATCTTTTTACGCAAAATATATCAAGTTCAATTTTGCATTGTAAAATTGAACTTTGTGTTCAAAATCAACCTTTGCTAAATGAAATTTGATCTATTAAGTCTTGTAATTTGAAAATTGGTTTCGAGTACCTTCCAAAATATGAAAATTGTAGTAAGAAATTGCCAATGTTTGTAAATGCCTTTTGGGAGCATGCTAAGTGAGTCGTGCTCTCCTTAGTCAAGCTCTTTGGTGGACAGATTTAATGTCTTGTGAATAAAAACCAAATATTGTAAGCAATTATAAAATATGCCTATTTATAATTACATATGTAAATGCTAATACTTTTATGATAACACAAAAGTGTAGTTAGAGTTCTCAATTAATATATGTTTTATCTTTTAAAAAATGAATTAAGGTTTGTTCTGTTATACATCTTACAATTCAATTTGAAATATTTTATATTTAATTGACAAGCAACAATTAATAAAAAGAGGAAAAAATAAACCTATTTTTAAATTTTAAATTTTAAATACAAAAATCAATTTCACGATTTCAATATAATATAAAAAAAATAACACAATTAAAAATGGTTGAGATACCCAAAAATAAATTAAAATAAATCAAAACTCATATAATTTATGAACTTTTATGTATAGTCATTATTTAACAGTTAGCGTGTCAAACCAAGTCTGACAATGGAGAAATGTGCAAGGTATCATCCATCAGACGGCGCCAATACCATAGTTGAATGCAATGCGGCTACAAAATGATAGCTTAGCTTTAATGAGAAGGCCTATGCTTTTTGTGTGGGGACACGGGAACTAAAAATCAAATAAGTTGTAACAACGATTTAGCGGTTTTTTAAATTTGTAAAAGCAATTTAGCGTTTACTTAATGATGATGGGATGGGGAAGTGGGAGTGGCACAGGTTTAAGTTTGCGCTTTTAATTCATGCGGCAGCTTTCTCAGGTTTCAAGTCAGGGAAGAACGTGAACACCAATTGATGCAAACAAAAAGGCAATGCACAAGTTGGTTTAATTCTCACAATAACTGAGTAATCACAACGCCCAAGGTCGTTCATGGACTGATTAGAGAGCAATGCAGTCAAATATGGAGGAAGAAGAAGAAGTCTGCAGTGAGGAGGGAAGTACTAGTACATCCGGAGGAGGAGAGGAAGAGGAGGAAGAAGAAGAGTTGGCTCTGTTTAAGGATATGAAGGCTCGGGAGCGGCAAGAGTTCCTGCATCGCTTGTCAGATGACAGTGATGAATCCATTTGTAAGTGCTAAGCTGCTTGTGGATTGGGGTCAAATTTCAATCCCTTTAGTAGGTCCATTTTGGCAAAATGGGTTTGAGGATGCTCTGTATTTTTTAAATGGGTGGGATTTAGAATTTAAAGTTTTGGTGTTCTGAGCAATGGGTTTGTTGCAGCTATAAAACTGGGGAGCTTTTCCAGCTTCAAGTTTTATATGTCGGGAAAGCATGCTGATCCACTCAATGCAGACACAGGAAGGACCGATTATAACTGGTGAGATTCAGTTTATTGGTGTTGGAGCCATTCTTTTTCCTCCCTAGTTTATAACACTTATTGACACTCTTTTAATGCGATCACCAATGGTCTTGGAAGCCAAGGGGTTTTCTAGACTTGCGCCCTGCCTCGCCTGTGGTGGGTGCGGCCTATATAATTTAGCTTCTTTGCAACAGGTGCATGCCCAGCAGGCCTTGAATTTGCTAGTCAGACCATGGCATTCTGGACAGGTTGCAACCAGGCAATTTTTGGTTTTATAAATCCTCGTGGAGGTTGTGTTGCATTCTGGGTCACGCTCCAAAGTAACAGACTGGGTATGTACAGCCCAGGGCAAATGTACCCAATTCAATCTCGTCACTCTTGAACAGCCCACATTTGTTAGGAATAACATCGTCCACTTGGATTATGAGTTGTGGGAACCAGCATCGATCAAGAATGATATCGAATTTGCTTCTCAGAGCCTTTCTTTTAGTAGCATGCAATAGAGAACTATCTTTGCTGACCTATACGAGTAGCTTTGATTTTTGTCATGTTTTGAGGCCCTATAGCATACTATTTTTGCTGTTAGCTTTCTCAATGAATGTAGTTTTTTATCTTTTTAATGTCCATTGTACATGGTGTTGTACACTGCAGAATGCGCAACTCACAGTGACATGCTTGTATTATTTATGCAGTTCCTCAATTTCTTTTTTTGCTGCATGTTTTGCACATTTAGTTTACACGATGTTTTCAATGTGCCTTTTCTTCCAATTGCGCACAATGTACATTTTGTGAAAAAGTTCTGCTTATGACCATGTTTATTTTCCCTTTTCAGCCATTTTTAGGTTAGAATGATGGTGTCAGTATGGGTTGAGTTGGCTTTGTGGCATTTCCAAACCAGTGGTCACAAGCTAGAAGAGTGGCTGGATAAGTGGGGAGGGGATGGTGTTCTTTTGGCCACTTATGTGATCAAGTTGTTGTTATATTCGGATGATCTTACCTTAATGGCTAATTCTGAAAATAGTTTTCAAGAGCATCTAAAAGCTTTAGAACTTTTCTGTCAAGATGTAGGGATGCAAGTCAACATCAGCAAGACCAAGGTCATGATATTTACATTGAAAAGGGCTAGGAAACAAATAAATTTTGAGTTTGAAGGAAACACTTTGCAAGTGGTGAATGAAGACAAGTATTTGGGGCTCAATTTCTGCAACAATCTCAATTGGGAGGCTTGTAGGACAAAAATAATTCAAGGGGGTTGGAAAGCTCTTTACCTGCTCCAAAATAGATGTAGGTCGGCTGAGTTATGGGATTGGAAAACAAAAAAGAAGCTTTTTGGGCTGCTTGTTACACTTGTGGTTTTATATGGTTGCGAAGTCTGGGGCAGCAACACGTCAGCTGTAAAATGGAAACAAATAGAAAGACTTCAAAAGCACTTAATCACAAGCAATTTCAAAATAAAAAGTACGGTCCCTTATGAGATTGTTTTAGCTGAAGCTGGGGCCTTCCCAATGGAAATGGCAGCGTTAATCCGTTTATTAGGCTATTTGCAAAGAATAGAGAATATGGAGGAACACCGTTGGCCCAAAACTGTGGAGAAGAATTAACTAGAAGGAAGAACACATGGATGAAACAAAATGTCAAGTGGATGGGGAAATGGGGGATCAACTTGCAAGAATGTCCAAGCACAAAAGTCAAGATGAAAAGGTATGTAAAAGAGAAAGTCAAAAACACCATGTGGTTGAAGCAACTTGGCCGGAAAAGTGAACACTATGTTTTGCATTTTAATCCTACTTGTGATCATGAACAAAAATTCTACATAGGGGCAGATATAAAGTGGAAGGCTAAAATGCTAATTGCCCGGTTGAGAACTAGCTCACACCGTTTGAGATGCGAAATGGGAAGATGGAAAATACCCAAAGAGGGGTGGTCAGATAGGATTTGCTGTTTCTGCTCTTTGGGTTTAGTGGAGATAGGATGGCACTACGTTATGGAGTGCAAAGCCTACGAGGACATCTGGTATTGTTACTCAGATTTGTTAAAAGTCAAATCTTTAGTGGCTTTGTTTGAAGAGGAGAAGATTGTTAAAACAACAAGTTACTTGTCCCAAATACACAGCAGAAAAAACAAAATCAACAAAAAGACTGAAAACAACAACAGGTAGTTTGGCATGGCGGTTTTGCTGTGTTGGCAGAGGCGGTCTCCCGGTTTCATCTCTTGGGTCCCATAGACTGGCTGGTCTCGTGGATGTAATTAAAATCATTCATTCATTCAGTCATCCACAAGTTCTACACGGCCCTAGTTATAGAGAAAGTCAAGCTTCTATTATGTTGGAAAACTCAAATGCTTGCTTCAGTCTACATGTTAGCAAAGCGTGAACCGTTTAGGGCTGGTGGTCAGTACAACAGTGCAGATGGAAGGTCTTATGTTTGTGTCCTAGTTAGTGCATGTCTTACAATGTGCTCTAGGGTTGCACTGTGAACCTGTTGCATGTTTGCTCCTTAATTGTATGGCGTGTATTGTTTTCTTTATCTAAATTGGTTTCCGAGTGCATGTTCAACAATCGTATATTTTACAATATCTATATTACCAATATCTATATTACCCTCCTGTAATCTGGATTCATTTAGTAGATTGAGAAAAAAGTCCTCTGTAGCTTTTCACGGGAACAATTGTTCTATAATTTTTTTGCAGTTCCAAAAACATGTAATGCTATTTATGAGATTGATTTGTGATCTGATTGCAGGCTTTTGACTCCACCAGCCACTCCACTATTTCCAACATTGGATAAGAAGACTCCACGTGTTGAGATTTCCGAGAGAAGTAAACTGCAGAGCAAACCCAGAACCAATCCAAGAATATCAAGGGCGAGTCTTTTATAAATCCTGTCCTGTCCAAACAGCAAATATACTTGACGCATATACTTAAATGTATCTCTCAAATGTTGTTTCTTTTTGTTGTGCTTACAAAAGGTATTTCTTTGGTCTGTGGTTCAAGGCTAGGGTGGTTCTTTATCCATTGTCTGTGTGGATTTCTGGTGATTTGAGAACAAGTAGCTGACTGCTGCCATATTTTAAACATTCGATTATAGGACAATTAGGGCTTTTGCTATGCTACATTTTCATTTTTGACTATGCTGATTCCTATAAGATTCATTTTACTTTGATTGCCATCAGGTACTGTTGCGTGCTTGGACAGTTTCTGTTCTCTAATAACCATCTGTAAAATGTAGCCTATTTCCTCGGTCATCCTAACCGCACTGCATCTTACCTATTGCAGACAGAGTCTAGTCCAAGGAGGACAAGAAGCAGTTCCAGTACACAACGTTCGAGTCTATTTTCTTCTTCGTGCAGTATCAGTAGCCATTCGAGAGGCAGAGTAGCATCTTCAACTCTATCTTCCAGAGGGAATCTCAACTCCCATCATTCTATGTCTACAGTCAGGTCATCTACTGATACAGTCAATTCATCTGCTGCTTCGGCCAGGTCATCTACGCCATCCTCAAAGATCTCATCTTTGACATTTCAGAGGTCTAGCACAGGTTCAACTTCCAGTGGTTGTTCATCATTGATAGGAAAAGCTGCACCTTCACTGCAAGGAAAAAACCGCCGAGCCTCCTGCTCAGTACAGCAGCAGGAGCAGCATATGACTATTCCTTGTTTTCTCTCTCAGCCCCCTCCAAATTTACGTACAAGAACATCAGATCATGATGCTTTTCTTAAAAGGGGCTCATCCCCGGTCTCAAGCTACAGAGGGGAGACTGAAAAGAAATCCAGGCGTCAATCTGCATCCCCGGCCTCAAGTTACAGAGGGGAGATTGAAAAGAAATGCAGGCATCAATCTGCATCGCCAACCATTTTAAGAAGTGGTAGCTCATCAGAAAACCATGACCGTGATCCTCATGTCTCCAAAAATATGGGCCGCAGAATGTCATCAAGCACTGATTTTAGGACAGATCCGAGCGTCAAAATAAAACAAAGGTCATATGCAAGTAACAGAGTCCAGTCAACATCGAAAGGTGCAAGAAGATCAGAACCTGCACCAATGGTTTCAAATGTCTTAATGTCCAAGAGGTGTCCGAATACCAGGACACAACAAAGGGTATGTCTCATGATTTGTGAAAACTATTAGCTGCATGAGTTATTAGAGATTTGCTACATTCAGTGGCCTTTGCAATGCAGTTATATGCATTTTTATGGTTAGATAGACAATTGTATACATGCACACGATATTGCATGTATCTACTAAGCTTAGAATTCTGTGATTATTGTTCGCCATTAACATTATTTTTCTGTTTTTGAAATTGATTTTAGTAGTCACGAGAATTTTCAGCATAACAGAGGGATGCTTACTGGGGTCTGACATGGCATCTGGGGCAGAGATGAAATGTGCTCTTGCTGTTGTGCAAGGCTGTGGGAACAAGGGTACATACCCAACATCTTGTACACCACTCTGTTCTGCCTCTGTTTTGGGGATGACTGTCTTGGGGACGTCCAGACTTTCCATACGGCCTGTACTATCTTTACAAAACATAAAACAAACAAGAAACAAATAAAAAAGAATAATTCCCAGGAAATTAGATGGGGTTGTAAGAGAAAACCTCTGATGATAAATAAATTATTAAAAAATAGAAAGGAAGAGGAGTTGGCATATCCTCCAGTTTTCACAAATACTATTCTGTAATTATTCTTGAATTAGCGCTAATTGCACCCAGCCTAATAATTAGTGTGTCTGACCATTATTCCAAGTCAACTAGCTAGATATGCCAACATAGCATGTTTTACTAATGCAGGTCTTGGCTGGGTCCCGTGCATAAAACCTTGGAAACATTGTATTGCAAATATTGATGCATTAGGAACTGTTGCGAAAGCAAGGGCACCGGTACTAGAGCTCTTAGGTTTGTATCTTCCTTGAACTAGAATGTTGCAAATCTGAAAGATGAAGCTCATTCCCCAGGATGCTATTGTGATGTGTAGACATTTGTGTGATGCACTGTAGCCCCTGTCTCATGCTATCGTCCCCATCTTGTGCTATCATCCAGAAAAGTTGTAAAATCTAAATTTCTCACCAAATCTCATATGTACCTGCACAACAGGAAGCAAGGACAACCAAGGCGGCAAACTAGAGGAAACTGAATGATACATAAATTAAGTTTACCTAACTAGAGAAAATAAAATAATGAAATGACAAGGAAGAGGAAGAAAGAAAACAAAACCTCTGTGCGGTTGTAGTCTCTCAAATACCTATAGGTGAGAAGAGAGAAATTGTTGGGCTGAAAAGGAGCTTGCCATGATTAGTCAAGAAAGTGTGTGCTCTTATTTTATTTGTGTCTAGGAATGATAGAGCAAGGACAAATGCAAATAAAATAAAATAGACAGTGAAATAAGAATGCTGATGGTAAAGGGAGTGAGAACCCAGGTGCCAAAGCTAGCATCAACAAGATTCTACAATGTTAAAGTGGAAGACAAAGAAGCTAGAGCAAATAAATAGAACAAAATCACCTCTCAAGCTTGGTAAGTCCGATGGAGGCAAGAGTGCTGTAGATTGATGCTGCTTAACTACTCAAAAAAGCTGGAGTCTTTACAAACACTCCATAAAAATGCAGGTAAACTGCTCCAAGTGCTGGAAACAATGGTGTAAAATGTTGGAAAGCATCAAATCTTTGATAGAATGAGAGAAATCTTGTAAGATAGCATGTGATAGATTCAAAATGGTTGCAATGGAGGGAGATAAGGGAGCTGGGGGGCCATTGGATTTGCTCCAGGATAGATACCTGCAACTTGGGTAGGTGATAGTAGCGCACATGTATGCACACACATGGAATCATGTCCTGCCCCCATCGTGTAAACTTGAAGAAACACTGAGAATTTTTCAACAGAATGGGTAACATCAGGGCAGAATTCAAGCATCTAGTTCCAAGCTATAAGATATTTTGTGAAAAGGAATGCTGTATAATAATATCAAGAATGATAAGCATATAAATATATTCCATACAGAATCATGTTCCCCCATCCTGGAACTTGGAGATAAATTGAGAATTTTACAACAAAATGGGTAGCATCAGGGCAGAATTCAAGTTTCTAGTTCCAGGCTAAAACATATTGTGCCAAAAGGAATGCAATACCAAAGGTAAAATGACAAGCAAAAACTATAAGCAACTCAAAGCAAATCATGCCCTGCCTAGAGCCATGAACATTTGGTGGTCTCTATCTGTCTATTTGATCCTCCTATTGATTCTGTTACTCCTTTTGTTGTCCTATCGAAGGATTTACAAGGAGAGAAGCCTTTGACATTGATTACAAGAGGCTGTCTAAAACATTCGTGTTAGACCTAAACCACATATTTTTAGGATTGCCAAGGTATAGAAGACAGACAATGTAAGTTTTCTTTTCAATATAAATTTAGTTGAAACACATTATCTACCCCATGTTATACGCATCTTGCAAGGACAGTACTGATTATAGTTCCTATTGTAAGTGAGTTATGTAGAACCAGATTTACTAGAATAGGTCATTAAACACCTAATGACTGCATTTCATATTTTACTAGCATTGTGTTTGCGTGATAACTGAGGAGACTGTAAACATGGCTTAACACTTCCACAATGTGGGAAAATTGAGCATGGTACAACTGCAAGGCAAATACAATTTATCTCTTGCCATCATTTTATTATGCTCCACTGCTTGATGCTATTTTTTACTCTGCCTTTTGTTTGACATGCTAGTTATGTAAGTTGCTTTTGCTTCAATGAATTTCAATCTTGTTTATTTATTTTAATGTTGATTCAGAACCTTTGTCAGAATACGCAAAGTATGTTCAGGCCCTTACTATCAAATTTACCAGTTACATCTTTCTATGCCATGAGAGCAACTCCCGTGCTATATCAAGGAAATACTGACAACTCATCAGTGTCCACTAGTGGTAATGGATGTGTTGCACTTGTTACCGAAGTTCCTGATAGTGGTAACAAACATCTGGGAAGTGAAAGTAGCAAATGCTCCTTTACCCACGATCAAGTAAAAGTCAAAGACATTGAAAAAATGGATGTAGAGAGTCAGGTAAAAAATGTAGTCAGGGAGGAGTCTACAATTCAAGATTCTCAATATATTTTGGCTCAAATGCACCAATGTTTGCTAGAAGACAGAATTGTTCAATCTGCTCTGGGAGTTGGGAATCCTGACATGATTGGAACTAGCCAAGGGGACCTTAGATCTGAATCCCAAAGCAAGGAAAGTTGTAAATGTTGCCGAAACAGAGATGATGGTCAAAATTGTGTTGCAAGAGAAAATGTTCCTGTACAGGATGTGCTTGGTAAAGTACTTTTAGAGGATAAGGCTGAACTGTGTTCTAGGCCTGTTGATTCAATCAAATTATCTATAAATGCAAAAGATAACTTGCAAGGTCAGGAGGCAGATGCTCGGGATAATTTTGATTTACCTGGGAATGTGTTTTATTTAACAAGTTCTTGCAAAGGGTTGAAAAATCATGAAATTGCATCAAGTTCAAAACCTAATGAAATGGACAGACACAAATTAGAAAGTCATGTTTTAAGCCAAGTGAATATTAGCAGACTGCATTTAGAGGATGTGGCATGTAAATCAGATGTGCAAGTGACACCTGGCATCCTTACAACTCCTGGAGACCCCAGTGGCACACATGAAGCCGGAGTTCTTAGTGAGGGTGCTGCTAGTGAAGGTTCTATCAACTTGATTGCTGATATTGTTAGTGATAGATGCAATGTAAAATACAAAGCAGGAGAGAATGCTGTTACTGAAACTGAAGGTCAAACAAATCCTTTGAAACACAAAGATATAGAGACATATTCGGGGAAAGAAATGCTTCTGTTGCTACAAGAGAGCTTATTTGATAGTCAAAAGGATGAGAAACCAATTGAAGGAATTGGACAAGCCAACAATCAAGATGCAAACTGTCTATCCAAAGACATCTCAATTATAGAAACACAGGAGCAGAAACATTGCTGCAGCAAAAGCCCTGAATTGTTTGAGAATTCTGGGTGTTTACTTTCTGAAAAAAACAGAGTTGATTCTGTAACACAAGCATCACCTGCACCATGTAAACAAGCCAAAGAGTGCGCAGACGGTGGTGGTGATTCTGTGACATTTGAAATTTGTAACTCATCACAAGCTTATGGTAATGCCTTATTTCATTACAAGCTTACGGTAATGTCTTGTTTTCAAATGAGTATGCATGTAGTAAAAATTGAAAGCTCTATAATTGCAAAAATGATAGTTTTATCAATTTTCATTCTGATACTGTATCAGTCACTGCTAGTCCAAGCAATTTGGAGACAGAAATGGAGCATCCTGCTTCATCAACGCTGGAAGGGAATGCATGTTCAGATAGAAATTCAATACTTCGTGTTCCAGAGGCTGACAAAGCTCAACAAGTTCATGTTTCTCAAGGTATGCCTCAATTTATTTTTACCTCCTTATCTATAATGAAGGCATTTAGTCACACATTAGTTTCCAAATCTTGGTTTTCTTGTTTGTACCATCTTCCAAATTACATTTTACAGCAAGGCGGTTCCCAGAACTGGAAAATTACTTCTTTTTGAACTGGATTGATCTGCACCATGGGGCCCAGGATGGTGATATAAAGGATAATACATTAAACTAGCTAGTAAATTATCGTGTTATACCTTCTAAGGAACATGCAACAGAATATACTGCACAAACTGTTACATACTCACTAAGACAACAATATGCAAGATTACGTTCTTCCATTCAGTATGAATAGGGATAATATGTGTGTACATCTTGATTGGGCCTGAAGATGAATGTGTGTGTGCTCCATTTTGGAGGTCACATCTTCGAATGCAAGAGGAAAAGGGTTGTATGCCTTAATGAAAAAATATGTTTAAATTGAAACAAATCCCCTTGTGGAATTCTTGCATAAAGGGGGCTCGCATACACCAATTTGGTGTCTTGCTTGGTAGAGACCTAAAAGAACCACCTCTTAACATTTCACCCAAAGTTGCCAGTTCAGGTTTGGGTTTCGATATGGGTATGCAATGCGACAGATTTTTTTCTTTACCCCGGGTTCAGGTACAGTTTTGTACATATATATATTTATTAATAATCTAATATTATTATATTATATTAAAAATATATAAATATAAAAATATTTTATATGTAATTAATATAGTTTAATAATTTTTTTATATTAAAATATGTAAATATAATACATATAAATATAAATATAATATGATATATAAAATATTTATATATTTTAATATAATTTTATAATATAAAAATATTTATTTATATTAAATATATTATATATTATATAAAATATAATTGTTGACAATAAATACATACCTAGGGTTTGGAATATTTATGTTAGAAAGTTAAGCCCAGTGTGGTACAATAAGAAGAAAAACATAATTGGTGTGCTAGATTACACATACAACCAAAAAAAAATACACATTCATACACACATCATATTATTGAATCATTCGCATCCTTATTTATATCATCAATCTTACTTTTAGACTTTCATACCCCAAGCATAAATATATGCATCACATATGCTTGGTTGTTATACTCATGGCAACACAAAGCTTTTGGGGAAAAAATTGGAAAACCAAAAGTATAAGATTTAAAAAAACTTAGGATTCAAATATGAAAAAATCGGATTTAAAAAAAGGTAAAAAAATGTAGAAGGGACTAAAACTTATTGTTTTTGAAATTTACAAGCTTTTCAATAGCATAGAGGTATAGAGCAAAGAAAATTGAGAATTTAGCCCATGAATTGTGGAATATAATTTTTTGTGGTTTACGTTCATATCGTTGATTACATTGCATTGCACAATGCATACTTCATTGTGCATAAATAATAACTAAGTGATGACAGTTCTCAAAATTTCATTTACAATCTAGTTTGTACAAAGCCAACTGATAAACTAAGTACAAAGTTCCAAAAACTAGATGTAGCCAATGAATCTTGCTACGTCAAAGAGAGCTACACTAGAGGGTTGTAGGTTTTGATGATGAAGCTCTTGGGTTAGAGCCTCTCTTAAGTCATTCAATCACATCACTATCAATGTTGGAATTTGTTAGGATATCAAAATCCTTATGATTGAGAAAGACGCCATCATTTGCAATCCACTAACTCTAAATCACTTTTGTAGATTAGGAAAATTTAAGGTTTAAGGCATTAATCAATAAAAACTAAAACCCTAAAGACCTAAGCCAACAATGAAGCACAAATAGGCATAAAAACACAAAATAACAAAGCAATATTACCAAAATCTTCATGCCATGATTGATTCACCTCCATTGTCCTTCTCCATTTTGCTTAATATGCTTGATTGCCTTCAGATTTGAGTATGCAATGATAGCCTAATGACAATGATAGCGAAATATTGAAGATGGAATAGCTAGAGTGTACTTGCCTAGAATGTGTATAGTTGAAATGACAATAACAGGTGTCTTTTATAGAAAGCTAAATTGGAATGAAAGGTTGAGATTAAAAGCCAATGTGGCATGACAATCAATGGCCAAGATTGAAAGATGAAGCAATGAAATAGGGTTAGGGCTAAATTAAGGCAAAGATAAGACTAAGTTAAGGATGGACGGTTGAGATTGAATTATAAAATAACTCAATCAAGGGTGGAAATTAAATGAGATGTGAAGAGATAAGAATGGCGATGATAGATAGAAAAGTGTGGAACAAGAGGTTGTTGGAGGAAACTAAATAATTCTAAAATTATTTAATTTGGGAGGGAAAGTGAGTAATTAAATAATTTAAAACAATTATTTAATTATAGAAGAAGAGGGAAAGTTGATTTTTGAATTAAATAATGATTTAATTCAAAAGTGGGAGAAAATGACAAATTAGAAAGTTATGGAAGAAGAGGATAATGAATAATTAAATAATTGAAATAATTATTTAATTATAGTATAAAATGACAATAATTAAATAAATAAGAATTTATTTAATTATACTAGAGGAAAGGGGACATTAGTGACGTAATTAAATAAAATTAATTTATTTAATTAATCAAAAGGAGGAAATAAAAGGATAAAAATGAACTAATTAAATAATCAATATTATTTAATTAATAGAGGAGATATGACTTTAGACAATAACCAAATAATTAAAATTATTTAATTATGTAGGGAAGAAAGGGGATTGATGAGGAAAAATAGTGTTTGTAGGCAAAGGACAATTTTTAGTGTCTACAACTTTCATCAAGGTAAATTGGTTGCTCATCCTCAAGGGTACCTACTTTTAAAGGTAACCATCCACCAAACCTTTCAAAAAAACGTTTGACTTTCATGCTTTTACGTTTAAACATTTTCAAAATTTTATGCTTTTTTTTCTTGGTTTACATTACACATGGTTGAGTCTACCCATCGAGATTTAGCAAGTCTTGCATACTTGACGAGTCTGACTAGGTTCAATAGGTACCTAGGTCATGAGTCCTTGGGCCTCATTTCAATCTATTCGCTTAGGGACTTGTCAATTTTGGATGAGTCTTGTAACGTTGGTTTACTCTACTTGCCTTAAAACTCATCAAGTTTGGGTGAGTCTTACAAGTATTGTAACTATGAATTATTTTATTAGTAAGTTGCATGGATACAAAGACAAATATGTATCTACTACAAAGATAACCTTTTTCAAGACCTCCTAATATGAAAATGGCTAGATTTATACATAAAACAAAATACTATAACAAAATAAATCTATGTTCCACACAGTTTCTTGATGAGGGGATGGGACCAAGGGCCTAAGTTTGGGGACGACAACAAGGGGGTAGGGAGGGAGGCACAAATACATATAGTACTTGAAAAATTAGTTATAAATAGATGTATGGGGAATAAGTATAAGAATTACAAATGAAACTTCGACATACTAAATAAACTACTAAACAACAAATACATTGCTTTATTGCTTTGATTGCATTGGACATTAATAATGGTGGGTGGAGGTTTGGGGGCTAAGCCCTCAATAGAATCAAGGGGGAGTGCACCTCGCAGGGGTTGAGAGGCAGCACCCTTGGCGCATTCTCCATTGTGATACAAGGTGGGGTTGAGGGGAAAAGCCTTTGTCACCAAGTGCAAATTAAGGCCTTCAATACCACACAAATCTTCATGGCGAATGCCATCTTCACAATTTTATCATTTTATTTTGCAACATCAAGTCCTTACTAATTTTGAAACTTAGGAGTGATTTGAAATGAGGCTGAAACTCATAAGTGGTATAAAACTTATAAAATTACTATAATGACATGTGTGGTACTGTAAAACCTCTTGCATCATTTTGTTGAGTATCTAATACTCATAAGTGGTGCTGCAAGTCCTCTAGTGTAGTGTGCTATTTTAAGCAACCTTGTTGTGTGTCTTTGCTAAATGTTGCACTCTCTTGTGTGATACTATATAATCCTTCGTGGCATAAAGTAATATCATTTATGGCAATATAGTGCTATCTGTGGTAGCACTAGTATTTGCCAACAATAATCTATAATCTATGACTCTATAGTATCTAATGAGTCAAGTTCCCATTCGTAGCACCATGTTTTGATGCTGCACATAGAACTCACCACAATTATACACATTTAGTAGTTAAGTAATTAGGGGATTTGGCTTTACCAATATAGGCCCATGCAGTTGAGGAGATTAAACATGCTCAAACAAATTTGAATTGAGTAGATAGTGTGTAGGAGTTGAATAGGAAAAAACAATGTATGATAAAAAAACACATTTGAATCTTGAAAAAAATAATTCAGCCTTATGTAGGCTAGCTGAAAAAGGTGGGACTTTGATGTTAGAAAGAAGAAAACTCTTTGAGCTCTATTGATGCTAGTGTCGATTCAAAGAATCATGTGAAGAGGAAGCACAAATATCGTGTAGATGTTTTTGTTGATAATGTTTAGTTGGCTTGGCACCACCTACATTGCATCATTTATTTTGTTATGACTACTTATGATGAGTTGCAAGGACAAATAAATTTAAAGAAAAGTTGCTTCCATGCAATACATTCACAATACACTCTAGCTGTTGATCAATTCATTCCACCTTGAATAGAAAAGATTTTCAATGCTTTCTATAAATATTTTTGGCCTATTTTTGATTTTTTCTAACAGTACGACCCAGGCTTGCCTAGGACGAACCTATGGGAACTTTAGGTGCTAGGGCTTGACCTAGGGTGAACCCATGGCCATTCCAAACCCAAACCCATATCGGAATTGGATATGTGCAATATAGGAGCCTAGATAGGAGAATGAATAGCATTTTTTTTAACCTTTACAAAGAACTAGAAAAGACGTAATGACCATTTGTGTGATAATAAACTAGGGGAAACATATCCTAGCTGATTTGTCTAACTAGAAAGATGCATTTGCAATGGTGCCCTAATTATTAATTATGATCAAAATCTAGTTACAATGTATAAGTACAATCATATGAAAGATTGTTAGAATCTACATTGGTTATGAAATGGTTAGGTTTCCATAATTGCCAATGATTCACCTTCACACATGTGCGGTGGTTTGTCACTTAAAGATATTGTGTAGATAGAGCTAATGTGGCACAGAATTTGGAAGCACGATATGACATGGAGTGATGTGGCAAAGATCCTATGTGACATGCAAGGCATTCAAAGATTGTTGATGTCTTGTGCCAATTTTGGAAGATCTAATTGAGTTATGCATGAGATACAACACTATGATACATGATGGTGATCTTTGGGTATGATGGCATTGAGATTAGGCATCAATGAGTGTAATAACCTAATTTGGTCCATAAGGCATTGCTTTGCACACCATAGAGGTTGTGTCACTTAACCCCATTGGGGAGCGGGGGTGGGGTGGAATCCTCGACCTTGTGAGGGGAACCTCTCAAACCATATGGGGCCTCTACTTCTTGAAGGATGAAGCCAATAACACTAGCATGAATTGGCGATACCTTGCATTGTAATTGGACCTTAGGGGTTTGATTTGTAGGTATTAGGGACCTTGACAAAGCCGTTGATGAAGAATGCATGAGATTTTGCACAAACCTTGACGGTGTGATGTGGCACATAGTTTAGCTTGTGCAAAAACCTTTAACACAATGCACCAAATTGGGGTGGACCTATCAAATTGAGTACCATTTGAGATATTGTGAAAGACGGTGTTGAGGTTTAGCAATGAACCTCACCTAAGCTTAAGTTTTTGTGTCATGCATGAAGTTGGGGAATTCTAATCAAATTGTGCATTAATATTGAGGTAGATAAGGTTGTGCTAATTTGGGGAAGCCAATTAGATATTGCTAGTATGAGGTGTGCTTTGAGTTACATCCTTGTGCTTAGCATATTTGTTGCTTCCTTCCCCTTCAAGCCCCAAATTTGTGCCGTTTCTGAATGGTGGGATAACATTGAGTTGTCACCTACTCAGATTTGAGGGGTAGGGAAACTAGGAATGACATTGAGTTGTCAACTACTTAGATTTGAGGGGTAGGGGAACTAGGAATGAATGGTGGGATAACATTGAGTTGTCACCTACTCAGATTTGAGGGGTGGGGGAACTAGGAATGAATGGTGGGATAACATTTAGAATATTCTATACATAATATTATATTATTTGAGTTTGAAACTGCATCTCGGGGTGCCTTTTCTATTCTTTTCGGGTATTATCTATTGACGGTAGGGCTGGATTTAGGGTGGGGGTCCTGGATTTAGGGGGTGGGTATATTGTTGGGAAGGTATAATCTAGAAAATGTAATCATATTCATTTCCATTGATAAATGATGTCTCAATGACGCCATGTTAAGGCTACAACTCATGTCGTCCTGTCCACATATTCTATGTCCCCACGCACCCAAATGTAGAAATAATAGGGGAAGAGTTAAAGTGATTTATGACTTAAAGTAGAATAGTAGGGCCCACACAATGCAGGGCAGCAGGGTGGGAGGCTAAGAACTTTTAACCATGTTACGTATATAATCTTGCAGTCTAGGTTCAGTGGAGGTAGATGCCATTGTAGGTTCAGTCGGTTCAATGCCTACTGTATCGGAAAGAACTCTACGAGTTGTTCGGGGTTTGGACCACCCCAAACACTACAAGTTGTTTAGGGTCTGGACTGCCCCGAACACAACTCGTAGGATTCTCGAAAGCTCATTGTTTGAGTAGGCCTTGCCGGTTATCTTTATCAAAAAATGAGGTTTCTAAGTGAGTTGGGGAGAGTTTCTACTCGGTTCCAAACTTGACAACCAATACATCGCATGAATGATTTTTCCATCGGAATAAAAGCACAAAGCACCCATGATTTTTATAGACTATTCACCAAATGTAGAGGGAGAAAGAAGAAGGGTGTAATCATGCGAGAACTCCTTGCTATTCGTCAATATCTATCAAATAAATATCACCAATTCATATTACTCCTTACTCTTCTATTAATTGGGATTTGGCCAAAGTGGGGAATAGGGACTCAAGAGAAAGCAATGCAAGGGGAAAATGGTGATCCTTGCCCTCGACCACCTTTCACCCGCCCCCCCTTTCCGCCAGCGATACGAAAGCTGGGGAGTTGGATTAAGGCCTTATTAATTTCATTTGGACTTTTGGTGCTCTTGGAGAAACTGGGCCTTAGCAAGATCTCTTTGCTCCTATTGTCACCGACCATTTGGCAGAATTTCGTTGGAATGTTCGATGTATTTCCGGTGGCTATTTAGCCAGAAACTGCAACCGACATTCTAGATGTTCGAGCCCCAAAGCCGGGGGTTGACAACTCCCTTGGGAGACCAGCGACCCCTAAATCCGTAGATAGTAGTACTCACGATACAATTGCTGCTGGTAATCTTGGTGGTGGTTATTTTTGCTGCCATAAGCTATTCTCCTAGTAGCTCCCCATCGCTGCCATCCTAAATGAAGGCACTTATACTCCACCGTAGAACGACTGCTGTGATATGCGATAGAGGATATACTCCATGGAAGATGGAGATGAATTGTAGAAACAGCAGGATGGAAAAGTAGGCAATTGCCTTCCTCCACCTGCCAAGCAAAGCATATTTGTTGCTTCCCTCCCATATCATGGATTCTCGTTTAGTTTAGATATAAATGTTAATGTGCTTGATTGCCTACTTAACTTCTATTTGTGCCTCATAGTTAGTCCCAATAGTTGGGTAGTATTAGAAGATGAGATTTTTAAGAAGCAACCTTCAAATTTGGGTTGACTTTGTTGTTCACATTTAATGCCTTTATTATGTTTTGATAATATGGTTTATTCAATTATTTGTTAATTGTTTGTCGGCCTTGGGTGGTTATGAGAATCGATTGTTGTGTTCCTCTCAACAATTGTCAAGTCCTTTAAATAGATTTTGTATCATCAAGGAAAGCAATATGATCTAGTCAGATCGAGTCTGATACCTGGCTGACCATTTTGTTCTACTTTTGTAATAATTTCATGTGTGAATAAAGATATACTTTTACTTTGCTATCTAGTATGGATTGTTAATTCTGTTCACTATTTCAAGTATTCATTTTGTTAGATAGGCGAGTAAACATTGATGCTGTTGCCTTAAAAGAAATCAGGTCAGATTTGAGAGATTCATGCCATTAGACCCCAATAAAGGTGGTAAGAGGCCACAAGGTGGTCAAGACAGAGATCAAGCAATCTTTAAGGATCATAGAGCAAAGAGAACAAAGTAGAAAACTATGAGAAATGGTCAAAGAAACCCTAATAATACAAGTTCAAAGTTGGATCCCATCTTGAGAAAGAAGTCGAAGTCAGAGCCATAGTTGGAGAAACAAAAACATTTCCACTACAAGACAATGTACAAAGGGAGAGTGGGAGGTGATAGCTAAGCACTTACCACTACTTGATGAAATGTGGGGTGATATTTTTGACCAAATGGAAAAGGAGTCAGATTCCTTCAAAGAAGTGTACGAGAGTAACCTTTGGGACATTGAAAGGTTGTCAATTGAAGGAGTAGTCGAGCCAAGGGTGTATAACAAGTGCATAGAATGCTGAAGTTGAGGGAAGAGTAGAGGATTCTTATGTGTTTGTGAGTGCAAGAGCACTCAAACGTTTGAGTCAAAACTCCCTAGCAAGTAGGTTTGAGGCATTAGTTTTGCATTAAAATAAAACTATGGTAAGCCCTAGTGTAGAAAAGCAAAATTTAGCCACCTTGTGAAGTGTAGCAATTGATTGGTATATAGAAATTGACCAAGTCTCTTGAAACACATGGGGGAGATTAAAGAAGGCCTTCAAAGAAGAGTTTAAGTTGCTTCTTGATGATAATTAAATAGTAGTAGAAATTTACAATACAAAACAAGGTAAGCACAAAAAAGTACGAGCTTATAATCGTAGACTTAAAGAATTGCTTGTAAAGCTAGGAAATTAATCGGTTGATTGCTTGAAAAGATGGTTCATTGAAGGTCGTATTTCATCATCATGAAAAAGGATGATAATAGTACCACCCTCTTCCTATGTGGAAGCCTACAATTGGGAAATGGACATAGAAAGTGAAAACAAAATGTCCCCTTGTGGTAAAAGAAAAATAGAGGAAGATGGAAGTTCAAATGGCAGCAGTGACAGTGAATTAGTAATAGTACAAGCGCTCCAGAGGGACATGCTCCGAATAATGAAAGAATTGAAGATGGAGAAAGAAACTAATGAACTATGGTGTACTGAATGCAAAAATGGTCACACCAAAGGCAATTATTGTCATAGAAAAATGTTTTGTGAGATTTGCCAGGTTATGGGCCATTCAAGGAAGTGTGATTTATAAACTGTAACATTCCTAAAAGACCATTGTTGTGGCATTGTAGTCCTCTTTTGGCACCAATTAGCGATGGGATGTTGAATGCATAGCGTTCCTGGAGTTTTTCACTTGTCTTAGGTTTTCTCTAGAGAAATACTGTCATGTGTGCTGTTTCCTTGCATGGGCTTGGTTATTTTTGTTCTTTGTTATTTGTTGTTGAATATTATTTTATTCAGAGTGGAGTGTTAGCATACATCTAATCTGTAATTGGCAAGTCATTAGAATTATAAACCCAATGATTTATGGATCAAATGATATTAGAGCCTTAAGTTTCTGATTGCTCTAACTAGGGTTAGGATAGTTTATGCCATCCATGAGGTCAAGAGGCAGTGAAAATTTGGTTCCCTACAAACTTGAGATCAGGACCAGACAGTGGAATAGGCCTATTAGAGTGATGGCTAGAGAAGGGGAGGGGGATGCAGAATTCAATTTCAGAGGATGTGATGAAGATGTGGCTAGAATTTCAAGTTCGTTGGGTAAGATAGACTGGATGGAGAGTTTCATGCAAGCCTTGACCAAAAAGATGGGTTTGATGCTTAAGCTTGAGGGAGAAGAGGAACAACCAATCTCAACTGAACTTGAGAAAGGAGAATCATCCACACAGAATGTCTTTAAGATTGAGGCAAAGATTGACATACAGCTGTATGGTAGAGAGATTAATGCTGAAAAATTGGATCAAATATTTGAAATGGAGGTGTATATCAGCCTTCATAAACTTACTCCTCATCAACAAATCTCCTTTACTAGACTCAAGTTGTTAGGCCATGCTCCCACGTGATATGATAGTTTCACATTATCCTTGGAATGTTGCTGAGTTCCTCCTGTTTTTAAGTGGGAAGACTTCAAGATGCTGGTGAAGAAACAATTTTATCCTATTTGTTATGAAGAGGACAGAGTTATGCAATGGCACTACTTTCGGCAACAGCAAGGACAAAGTGTACAGGAACATATCATTGAGTTCTGGAAGAAGGCATACAGCTGGGCAGAGATGTCATAGAAAAAGACATGTTGATGAAGTACATAAGTGGATGGTTTGGTCATTTAAGAATGCCAGTACTCACGGCAAAGCCTAAAGATATAGATGAGGTGTGTTCTCAAGGCCATTATGTGGAGACAGAATTCTAACACAGAAAATAATGCAATGCAGGGTTTTCGATGTTTCATATAATTTTGATCAGTAACAGCAGAATCTTGGACTGATTTTTCAGTTTTTTAAACACTAATTGCAAAAAAAAAGTTGTACCTATATCTTTGCAGTCCATACCATTTTTTTACTAGTTCCATAAAGTCTACTGTTTTGACAGATTTCTGCCTGCTGTACGCTGGTTGTTACTTCTTTTGACTGATTTTTTCTGCTTTTCGGCCCTTGAATGCCTTCAACAGGGTTGGCCATTCATGACAGTTAGCTCATACAGTCAGAAAATGTTGCAGAATTTATGACAGTCAGCTATAGCAGAATTTATGATAGTTGCTTCTGGTATTTATGACAGTCATGGTACCATTCAATAGCCTCTTCCAAATGGGACTGATGACTGACTAATGGAATAAGATTGAATGGTGATTTGTTCTCGCTTTAAGAGAGCCACTCTTGATTGTTCATGGGCACTGGGAGTTCAGTCTTACAGCAGCTGCTGCCCATCCATACTATAGAGGAAAGGGTAGCTTAGTAGTTGATTGTTCTAGCTATGGACAGAAGGATAGGAATCAGGATTGTCAACTCTAAAATTGGCCCTTCAACAACCAGAACTTCCTTCTTTAAATGGATTGGTTTAGCATACCCTCTCCAGTCCTCCCTTGTTCTGATTTAGTACCATATCCTTTTGTGTCCCCACTTTTATTTAGTGTAGCTTCTCCTAGGGCATCCTCACTCTGATACTAAATTTTAAAAGCAAGGAGTTTGAAAGAATTGTTTGGCACACATTAATGTGTATGCTTGTATTTATAATTGTATGGGATAGTTACATTGGATTTGTGGTTGTCACTCACATTGTCTAAGTTACCTTTTAGATATGACTAATGTGGTGTTATTATATCATTAACATTAGCAATAAATGCTTGTGTACGAATTATAGTCTTACATTATATTATATCTAAGACTAGCTTCTTTAATTGTTTGGGAGTCAAGCTGGGTCATCCAAGTGAGAGCTTATGCTAAGTATTGCTGTGGTTGATGGGGGGACTGATGCCAAATGAAGTTAGCTCTATGAAGGTCCTAGTTGGGGCTCAAGAGATGCAAAAAGAGAAACTAGAGAAGACTGTGTAGTGCCAGGCTGAGAATCTTATAAAGATGGCAGAGAGGATATTCAGTATGGTGGGAAAACTGAAAGAAAAAGACCTGGACATTGTTAGATGTCTGCTAATATTGATTCCTCAGCTTTTTAGATACATTTTGAATGCACTGGGTCGTGGGACTGCCTCGTGAAAGACTATTTACAATTTTAAATCTTGCGTTGATTCCAACTTAGTCATGGAGAAGTATCATAAAGCAGAATATCACTAGATACATTGAGTTGCTTCTTCCACTGTGCTATGGTGGGGCAAAGGGTGAAGGCAAAGCAGGTCCATGCTGGAGATTGCTGAGATGGTGTTAACTGACATCCTGCTTAAATGGACAGATGATGTTTCAGTTCCTTTGTTATTTGTGACAACTTAAACCTTGTATTATGATATACAGCTGTTTTTGGCTGGCCTCTAGCAACAGTGCCGAGGCTAATGCTAGTATGCGATAGTTATCAAGTCTTCTTAGGATTTTATGGTAGTTTTTCTTTGCAACTATATTCCAAGTAACTCCATTGGAAGGGCGATTCGGATCGCTTGTACTTTGAACTTGAAGTTTTGAGTTTGGGTGGCTGTTTGGAATACTCGTTGATTAAATGATGTAGTTACATGTGTCTGCTCTTTAATTCTGAAGCAAGAGCAATACAAACTGTCATTTTTGCCCCATGTTCAACTAAGAGGAAGAAAATAATGTACTTGAAACAATGACAAGTGAAACATTAAATGAGCATGCGATGTTGTAATAGCGATGGAAGAAAATGATGATTTGAAGACTGGAGAATTATCAGTGAGATATTTTCAGTAACTAGAGAGGAAAAAGACCAAGCATATACACATTTCAAGTGGTGGAAGACATTAATGACATGGTGCAGTCAAAGATAATAATTATTTTCATGTCCTCTTATTTGCTGTTCAGATTCTTAACAAGTCAACACATTAAGTGTTAAGCATCATTTTGCATTACTAGTGTTCCCTTGGCTCAAGCCTCATAAATATGAAAATCTGATGATCTGAAGAATTACAATAATAGTATATCCTTGCCTTAGAGAGGGTTGAGACAGCCATAATAATAGTATGTCATCTTATTTGCTGTTCAGATTTTTAACAAGTCAACACATTAAGTGGTAAGCATCATTTTGCATTATTAGTGTTCCCTTGGCTCAAGCCTCATAAATATGAAAATCTGATGATCTGAAGAATTACACTAATAGTATATCCTTGCCTTAGAGAGGGTTGAGACAGCCATAATGAAAGTGCTGAATTCATCCTTTTAATCACTGCAAATTTGTTTTTTATTTTTTGCTTTGGCAAAATCTCAATTGTTTCTTTGAAATATGTTACTGTAGGGAAATAGAGAAACTCTATGGTTATTTAGGGGCCTAATAAACTGATATAAACAATAAATTACGATCAGACCTAAATAAGGGAGCCGAGACTGATAAAAGTAAATGTGAATGAGAGGGATAAGATGTGTTTGTATTCATTATACGTATTTGGTGATTGATATTCTGCTGTAGTATGTACCCAATGATTGGTGTCGGAGTTCTGCTATTGGAATACCACTGCTTTAATTGTCACAGACCTGCCCAGAGAGTTTGCTTCGCTCTTGGATGGGGCCCTGCATCATCTACTTCTCCTGGCATGGTTTGGTCATTGCAGCATGGTTCTGCCCCCTACTGCTGTTTACTTCCAAAACCTATTTGCCTGTGCTCACTTCTGTGTCTCAAACTTGGTGATGCTGAAACACACCTTTAGGAGCCTTCTATGGATAAAGGGGAATCCTTTCAACTTCATTGATAGCAGTCAAGTGCCTATGCCGATATATAAGTTTGAATACAAACCAAGCAAAGATGTAAGATGCCGAGATAATGAATCAAGATGCAGTATTTGTGATGCAAGCCTGATGCAGGTTGTGAATCTCCAAGTGATGCAAATGATATCCGATAACCAATTGATTTTGATCTTATTTCTGTTCTTACTAATGACCTAGGACTGTCCTTCAAATACAAAATCCTAGGTGCTCAGTTTGAAGTATATGGTGTGCAAACTGATGGGTAATGGTCATGTTATCTGAAGGGGTCAGCTCAGGAAAGTGGGAAAAGAGATTTGAATTGGGAGAAGTAGGCTGCGGGTGTGGTTTTGTCCAAGGGATGGATCTGTGCCTGCAGTGTAGCCCAGAGTAGAGGGATAGCTGAGAAGAGAGTTGGTCTGGACCATTTAGGATTGGGATATTTTGATGGCTGATAGGTTTCAGGTTTTGGGTCAGCTTATGCTCAAAATAGGACAAATTAAGCGATTAGGACATTGCATTTATGACAGTACCAAAAGTAGGTGTAAAACAAGAGAGTAAAAGGGAAGGCATCATTTTTTCTCCTCAACAGTTACCACGAATATGAATATGCTTCTACAAAATTTTATGAGCTCGAGCCTGTTTATTTGATTATGTTGATCCAATTTTGTTCCCTTCTATTCTGATTGCACAAAACATTACCAGAATAGTCTATTCTTGCCTTAGGGAGGGTTGAAATTGCCATAATGAAAATGCTGAAACATACCCATTCTTCTTTTTTATCCTTTTAATCACTTTAAATTTGTTTTTTTAAGTTAACTGCATTGGTTTTTTGAAACTTGTTGCCATGAATAAGAATATTTTCAACAAAATCTTATGAGAAAACTATTTATTGATGAGAAACTCTTGTGAAACTTGATTTTCTTTATTTAATTATGTTCTTCCATTTTTGTTTTCTTCTATTCTGATTACGTGAAACAATACCAGAATTGTATATTCTTGCCATAGAGACTTGAAATAACCATTATGAAAATGCTGTAACATATCTGTTCCTCTTTTTCATCCTTTAATCACTTAGAATTTGTTTGTCAACTTCCACTAAACTTCATTGTTTTTGAAACATGTCACCATGATAAGAATATGCTTCCATAAAATCTAATGACAAAATTCTTATTGGTTAAAAATTCTTGTGAAACTCAATTTTGTTTATTTAATTGTTTTGTTCCATTCTTCTATCTTCTATTTCTGATTAGGTGAAACATTACCAGAATGGTATATTCTGGCCTTAGAGAGGGTTGAAACAGCCATAGTGAAAATGCCTAAACATATGTCTCTTTCTCTTTTTCATCCTTTTAATCACTTCAAATTTGCTCCTTTACTTCAGTAGACTACATTGTTCTTTGAAAAATGTTGCAAGGATAACAATATACTAATGCAAAATTTATGAGAAAATTTCTTAATTGTGAGAAACTTTCGTGAAACTCAATTTTGTTTATGTAATTATGAATTATCTTTTTCCATTTTTATTCATTTTATCAAGCTTAAATGCCAAACATTATGTTGTGTTGATTTGGCATCAATGCAAAAATTGACCAAGGTTATTTATGACTTGATGTTAATTGCTATTTTATTGTGTGAATCTGTTGGTCGTGATATTTCTGTGATAAGAAAAAATGATCAGGCATCTTTTTGTATCCTAGATTGAAAATGTTAAATGTAAAGGATGCATTTTGTTATCATTTGTTGAGAACTTTACTATGAAGAGTTATGTTTTCTATTCTAGACGTTCATAAAATACAAAAGTATAACCGGTGTGTAGAGGTCATTATTGATTATTCAGAGTTTTTGAGGCCTTCCTTAAAGCCTATCAACTCACTTGAATAGAAACCATATGTATGGTCAGAGGTCAAAGGGAATTTATACAGAGTTTTTGAGGTCTGAGGTTTAAGGGAGGGAGCTTTCCCATGCACCAGAAGCTATGGCTGTAAAAGCAAGCACTGCAGACTGGTGAAGGAAATACCTCTCATATCCATCACGAGGGATAACCTGTAAAGAGCGTATTCTGACTGTACAATGGAACATGAATTAAGTCACCTAGTCTGATAGCAAATATGTCACTATGTGAAAGCACCATATGAAAACTAAAGCCAACGACTGATATCTGAAATGCCCTCACAATTTCAAAGTACAATATACAAATACTGAATTAATAATTGCAAGGTAAAAATCTTGTTAGTAAGCTGGCACGAGAAATAATAATCATAATAGGTGGCACTGGCACAAGCTGTACCGTATGGGGAAATTACAAGGTAGACATGGTCATCCGGATTAAGCCCACACCACAATACCTGCAATGACCTTGTCAATAAATCTAAGAATCTCATATGGCTTCTCATGGGTATGGGGTGGAAGCATCACATATTTGGATCAAACTGTGAATAATGCGGTTTGTTACTTAGGAGGGAAGTTTTGGTTGATCTTTTTCTTTTCCGTGAAATTTGTGAGGCTGTGATGAATATCTGCCATGGCATGAATATAACTGATTGTTGCTGGCCTTCCTAGTTTCAAAAAGAACTTTGACTGCTCCAATGTTTCATTCCCTTGTTTCCTCGTGATCACTAAATGATATATGCAAATTTTGGCACGTGTTTTTAAGTCATTGTGTTTTGTCTGTGCAGGAGATAATGCTTTCCACAGTAATGCTCCGGGGAGATGTTTATCAAAAAGTTTGACGCTGGAAGAAGCAGCGGATACGGTATTATTCTGCAGCTCAATAGTACATGACCTGGTGTACAAGAGTACAATAATAGCAATGCAGAAGGAAATTGTTGGTGTCACTCCAATCCCAACAATGCCCAGCATTGTAGGGATGTCTCAGGTGAAGCACAGGAATTTCTGTAGGGGAGCTGCTTCTAAGCGAATGTTGACATATAAATCAATCAACTCAAGAAAAACCGTGGCACATCTGCATACACCATCTAGTAGAATTGAAACCACTATAGAAGACCAGCAACCAGTGATGCATGTGAGTGTCGGAGAGCAGAATGAGTTGCCAAAGCCCGAAAAGGTTAAGTCAAGATGCCACTGCTCTATACTTTGAAGAACTCATGTACAGAAGACATTGCAATTCCTCTGTCCTGTTCTTTTGCATCCCAGCACAAAGAATGAGGAACAGTAAACAGCTTCATTTGATGGTTGCATGGGAGTTTAGATTTATCTGTTAAGTGAAGAGATTTATGATATGTAAATAATTTTAAGATTCTATGCTAATATTTAATGAGTGAATGGCCATTTGAATAATTGCCGATATCCCCATAATTTTTACACTGTACTGTATCTCACCACTTTCTCCTGTAAAGTTTTACTGTGAATTGATTGTAAGCCTTTATAATGAGCTGATTGTATACTACATATTTTGGAGATTTGTAGTTCATTGATTTATGTGGTCCTCTGCTATTTTACAGTGGCAACCTTTGCCTTTTTCCCCTGTTTGCAATGTTGGGAACTAGGTGAAAGCTGTGTCTTGACTCTTACTGATATATGCTAACCCAACAAAAATTTAATTGAAGGCATTTTTGCAGCTTACTAATATGAATGAAAGTTATCTATGCTATTTTAGCTTGTTTTGCTATTAATAATATCAAATTTCCACAATTCATATTGTAAATTATAAATGATTTCTGGATTTGATTGTGTAGAATTTTTTGCATCAACGTTTCGGATCACACTCCTTGATCCAACATCAGGATGAAACAAAAAAATCATCTGATAATGTTTTTCGTTTTGCTCTATTATAATAAATTTACTGAATAATCAAATTCTTACCAAAATACACTAAACCTTTTTTCAAATGTGAAATTATGAGATCTTGTAATCAGGGTAAAAACCAGGTAATGTGCTTCTCAACCGAGTATCTTGATTCATTGTTCCAAGTGCGTGTATTCATTTGATTTCAAGAAAGTTGAAGAAAAAATTGCTTCTGTAAACACGATTGGTTAAATTTATTGTACCATCGGTGAAAAACAATCAGCCCGTTGTGATATGAAAGAGTTTTATTGAAGTTCCAGCGCAGTTTATTTCAATTAACATAGATGTCAATGTCCCATGATTTCCCATGATTGGAGAATAATTGAAGCAACTCATGGCAATTTAGAAATGTAGATACATTGTGGCAGACTGATGTGGTTTTTTTTTCTTTAAAATTATTTTAAAATATTTCTTATCTTAAATTTTTTCAATTCAACTTAAAAGATATACCCCTCTTTGCTCAATGTAGATACAATTTCTTTTATCTTATCTAGCAATTCAGCAATACTAAGAGTTTCTTTTCATTGGAGGATTAACATTCTAGAGCACAATCCCAACCTAAAGGGTGTTGGGTCATTGCTGCAAGGAATCTACAAAGACGATCAAAGACAATACACAAATATATCTAAAAAATAAGAGCAAGAGAATGCTTGTTTGTTAAGTTCGTGGTGTCACTTCAATGGGGTGATCATCCCAATAGAACATAAACTTCAATTCCAATATTTAAGATGCCTCGCCATCTAAATACAATTATAAATAGCTAACAGCTAAAAAAAACTACTACTATACCACTTCTATCCCATCCATGTGTTATGGACTTACACAGTATGAACATTGCTTCATCCTTCAAAAAGCCATCTTTAAAGCTTGATATGCAAAAATTGTGACAAAATTTGGCTCGCACAAAGCAAATTTAGATTGCATGCCTCACCATTGCACCAAAACTTCCTTGACTATGCAAGTGCAAAGTTCTTTCATGTGTATCTAAGCTTGTTGCAAGTACCAAAAAAGAGTGACCCATCCTCATCTTGTATTCAAGGGGTGTATGCACTTGCATGGTCTACCCAATAACTTGCTTGAGGCAAGAGACATGGAATATTGGGTTAGTGTTCAAGGGATGTATGCACCCCCATTGTCTACCCAATAACTTACTTGAGTCAAGAGACATGGAATATTGGGTGAATATTGGTAAGTATGAGACATGGAATATTGGTAAAGTATGAGACATGGAATATTGGTTGAATATTAGTAGTAAGCGGGAGGGTTAGTTGGTAGGTCACCTTCTCAATATGTTTGATCACCTAATAAGAGTTATAAAATTTGGGATCCAATTTATGAACCAACTTGTCTTCTAAAGAGGACTATTTGAAAGGCTATAGAAGAAAAAAAATCGTCCACTTCAAAACATTGCTTGGACCTATCTTGATCCTCTTGTTGCTTCAAATGATTTTGTACTTATTGTAATTTCTCTTTAAGATATTTGAAAACTAGCGCTCTCTGGGCTGAAGAACAATCAACGACTTGCACCTTGGAACTCAAACATGAGAAGCTAATGAAGGTGGAGGTTGACCATGTAAAGCTTCATATGGGGTCATTTTGGTTATGCTGTGAAAATCTGCACCTTGGAACTCCTTGGAACATAAGAAGCCAATGAAGGTAGAGGATGAACATGCAAAGCTTCATATGGGGCCGTTTTGGTTGTGCTCTGATAAGTGGTATTATGCCAACATTATTCCAAAGGCAATCACCTAGCATGTTATCATTGTTGCTTGAACACAACAATGAATGTAAGTTTTTCAACATTTATTTACAATCTCTATTTGATAATTTGTCTAAGGATGGTTTGTAGAGCTCATTTTTAGGTGTGTGCAATGCAATTAAAATAAATTTTATCAGAAGTTGCTAGTGAAGGCGGGTTCTTATTCACTCACAATGGAATGTGGCATATCATGTAGCTTGAAAATAGTGTCTAAGAAGTATTGTGCTACTATAACAATAATGTAGGTGTGGGCAAAACACAAAAAATAGATGACTTGATGAGGCAATCCACAATCACCAAAATGACTTGTTTAGCACTAGACTTAGGAAGCCCCACAATGAAATCTATTAAAATATTTGTTCATTGTGTTTGGAATAAAAAGGGTTGTAAAGGTCCCATATTTTGATTATTTCACCCTTGTGATGTTGACATACATTACATTGAATGACCATATTTTTAACATCTTGCTCCAACCCATCCCAAAAGAAATTTCATTTGATGCATTCATGTCTTAAAAAATGTGGAGTGACTTGCTATTGATGGCGAGTGTAGTTTATTGAGTAATTGTTGCTTGAGATAAGAGTTGTGACATAAGTAATTTTTGTTGTGGTACTTCAACATTTTATTTTGTCATGTGAATCCTTCCTCTAATCAAGGATTTGCTTCCAATTGTTGAGTAATATCCCGAATTGTGGGATCTACCTCACATTCTCAATGATCCTCCTTGAACCAAGATGGGATCAAAATTGAAAAGGAGAACATTGATCCTTCATAAATACAAGAAGGTGCATCAATTGCTACAATATCTTTCCCCTTTTTTATATAATCGAAGTCATATCCTAACATTTTTTGTGACAATCATATAATAATCATGCGTGTTCAAAAACAAGGTTGCACCTTTCAAGGGTGGGGGTCATCCCTTTTGCTAGGGTTGGTTACTTAGGAAATATTACAACCTAAGACAAGTCTCTTGGGTGATTGTATAGTCTCTGAGAGACCCTTTAGTTGAAGGTCTGCAAAAGGTTTTCGGTGTTGCGCAAGTACATGGAAATCAATTTAGAGGCCAAACAAGATGAATGAGAGGCTAAGAGGTATAAGGGAACTATCGTGGAGAAGGAAAATGCTGAGACGATGTGTGGTTCATGCCTTATGGGCCATGATCATTAGATTGCTAAATTATCATCAAACTAACATATTCTCCTGTGCAATTTAGGGCATCTATATATTTACCCCCTTAGGTATGTTAGTCTATATGTTAGGTATCATTCTTGAAAATAGTGAAGGTGGGCTCTTATTCACTCACAATGGAATGTGGCATATTATGCAACTTGAAAATAGTGTCTAAGAAGTATTGTATTACTATCCTAATAATGTAGGTGTGGGTAAAACATAAAAAATAGATGGCTTAATGAGGCGATCCACAATCACCAAAACAACTTGTTTAGCACTAGATTTAGGAAGCCCCACTATGAAATCCATAGAAATATTTGTTCATTGTGTTTGGAATAAAAGGGTTGTAAAGGTCCCATATTTTGATTGTTTCACCCTTGTGATGTTGCCATGCATTACATTCAATGACCATATTTTTAACGTCTTGCTCCAACCCATCCCAAAATAAATTTCATTTGATGCATTCATGTCATCAAAAATGTGGAGTGACTTGCTATTGACGACGAGTGTAGCTCATTGAGTAATTGTCGCTTGAGATAAGAGTTGTGACATAAGTAAATTGTGTTGTGGTACTTCAACATTTCATTTTGTCATGTGAATCCTTCCTCTAATCAAGGATTTGCTTCCAATTGTTGAGTAATACCCTGAAGTATGGGATTTACCTCCCATTCTCAATGATTCTCCTTGAATCAAGATGGGATCAAACTTAAAAAGGAGATAATTGACTCTTCTTCATCAATACAAGAAAGCGCATCAACTACTACATTATCTTTCCCCTTTTTTATACAATTGAAGTCATATCCTAACATTTTTTGTGACACAATCATATAGTAATCATGCGTGTTAAAAAAATAACAGGGTTGCCCCTTTCAAGGGTTGGGGTCATCCCTTTTGCTAGGGTTGGTTACTTAGGAAATCCTACAACCTAAGACAAGTCTCTTGGGTGATTGTATACTCTCTAAGAGACCCTTTAGTTGAAGGTCTGCAAAATGTTTTTGGTGTTGTGCAAGTACTTGGAACTCAATTTAGAGGCTGGACAAGATGAATGAGAAGCTAAGAGGTATAAGGGAACTATCATGGAGAAGGAAAATGTTGAGAGCATGTGTGATTCATGCCTTGTGGGTCAAGCTCGTTATATTGCCAAATTATCATCAAACTAACATGTTCTCCTGTGCAATTTAGGGCATTTATATATTTACTCCCTCAGGTATGTTAGTCTATATGTTATGTATCATTCTTGAACATTAGCATTGTGGAACCCACACTTACCTAACTTTTTTTGTCCCACATATGTATTTGTAAAATGAACTTGTTAATCACACATAATATGACAAGATTGAAAATGAAAATTAAAAACAACGAGGGGACTCACCTTGGATGCATGTATTAAGAGATAGTACCTTGTTGTTTGCCCATATAACTTGCAAAACAAAGGTTGAATCAAGTGCATTTCAAAAAATGATTAGTTGAAAGTAAGTGAGAAACAAATATGAGAGGACATGTAATTGCTACATTTTACCCATGTTGAGTTTCTTCACTTTGATCACCCAAAATAATAGTGAAAAAATAAGATGAAAAACAATAACCTACCTTACAAAAGAAAAAAACATAGCTAAGAAAAGATCATTTCTACTTGCAATGGAGAAGAAGAGAGACGAGTGAGGAAAAATAGGCAAAACAAGCAAACAATGATAAAATTGCATGGAGTAGTCAATGGAAAGCTTACTACGAGATAAAACATATGGTTTCTTCTTAACCTTTCATGGATCTCCAAGTGCAAGAAACAAGAAAAACACCTCTCTAATCTTTAGTTTTAACTTTTTCTTATTTCAGTTGAAAACAATTTGGCATTGTATCTCTCTACTTTTTAATAGTCTATCCATCATTCTGTCATTCTATCATTCTAGTTTCTATCCTCTTTCTATTGTTAGGAATTAGGTTTTGTACACCTTGCATAATGTTATAATGTAATATTTATTTATTATGTGGTGCTCCTATGGAATCTAGGGGTATGTGCATCACATGGGTCTAGCATTCTTGGGGCCACTTTATGTGTTGTATGTAACATTGAGACATAAGTTAAGTTGTAAAATTTATTTATTTAATATTGGAGAAAGTAATTTAAATAAAGTACCCAATATTAAATGTGGGGTTAATGGTTTTGTAAGCTCATGGTATTAGTCACATGATTTTATGTAATATCACTTGGTGGTTTTGTGGGAGATTGTTTATATAAAAGCAACCACATGGGTAGTTGTTTAAGGTTGGATAGTTAGCTTTTTGGCTAAGGGGTTGAGGTTAGCTCTTGTTAGTATTTGTGAGGGTTTGAAGCATGGCATAGGATGTGTGGTTACATGCTTGTTCACATGGATTGCTTGGATAGGGCTTGATGTTTCAAAGTCGTTCATGGAGGACTTTGAAGATGTATTGTAATCTTTATTGTTGAATAATACATGAGTGATGGATGCTTTTCGAGGCTGGGTTTTTCCCTCTTGAGGGTTTTCCCAGGGTATATCTCGTGTCATCTTTGATGGTATGTTGTCTATTCTTATGCAAATGGATTATGAATACTTGTTTGTATATATTTCTCTATTTGGGTAATGTGGAAATTATCTTGGGTGGATGCATATTTCCTTTCATTTGGTATCAAAGCCATGGTTGTGGTTTGTATAACCCTTGTTGGAGTAGATTTGGTGTATAGTTGAATCTATGGCTTGCATAGAAGGAATGAAGACTTTGCAAGATATGAGGGTTTTGTGTAGGTGTTTTTTTATAGATTTGGGGTTTTGGAGTACAGATTTGTGGCTATTTTTGCAGATCTAGGGCTATGAATCTTTTTTTGAAAAAGGGTTTCTTATGGGTGTTCATATTGAGGGTTTTGTAGGGGAAATTTTGCCGATAAACCGTTGGGACAAAACTGACCTCACCATTGGATCCAAGAGGCCCAAGACATGAAGATTGACATAAAATTCAACCTATTTTGGTCATTGTGAAAAAAATGGAAAATTCCCCCCTTGCCTATGTCGTGCGATTGTCAAAAATTTGCATGTCGAAAAAAATTAATTAATTTTTTTTCCTATGGTTTGATAAATTTCTACGGTTTTGTTTTAAAACTATTATTAAAAATACGAAAGGTTTTATTTTAATATATATTTTTTAAAAATAAAATATTTTGGGGGGTTTTGTAGACCCCCCCATGGACAACCCACGACTGATAAGCTGCACAGATTGTCAGTCCGCACAGATTGGCAGCCCATGTGCTTCCAACAACGGTTGCCGACAGGCTGTCGGCTATGATCGACAGGTCTTGCCGGGCTGGCCCGCCACCCCTACGAGGGTGCAAATAAAAAACCACCCCATATAAATATTAAATTTAAAATTTTATCCGCCATAGGAATTTTTTTTAATGCCGATAAAAGTTTTAAATAAAAAATTTGAAGATTAAAACTAAATCACATTTGAATCTAGCGGCGGGTCCGCCACCGGTGCATTGCTCGGGTGGCACCAACATCAGTGGCTTCGCTTGGGGGCCACCCTAGTTTTGCTTGCATACCATAATTGGGCATATTTTTTCTAGAGGGCACAACTTTCGCCTAGGGTGTCCTTTTTTTGACTTCTTAGACTCGCTGGAAAGGTGATTCTGAGCACTACACAGTGGTGTGCTTTGTTTTTTCATTTTTTTGTTTGTTTTGAAAATGAAATGCTTTCTCGAAGTTATATGTTCCCTTTTGACTTGGAGAGGTCATAACTTGTGCATACAAAATCGGATTTTGAATTTCAAATAGTCGACGAAAAGCTTGTTTAGAGTAATACATAGTGGTTCAAGTTTAGAGTTGTTTTGGCATGGTTTATTTGCTGTTATTATAATCTGAGCTGTTAATGGATTACTTTGACTATGGTGAATCTATGAGTTTATGGCAAGTTAAATCTTGGTGATTTGGTTCTTGTGTCATTGTATACTTAGTTGTACATCTCTGATTACTCTCATTTGACATGGTTATCAGTGTATCATTGGATTTGTATGTTGCATTGTTGTATCTACAAGTTGTGCAATGTTGTAGGCGGTCTATACTTACAGGTTGCATTTATGACTTGGACATGGCTTTTTTATGCCCATAGATACTTTAGTGTTGATGCATTTTCAGTTTGGTGGCTTGGTTTAGTCACTTGGTTTTCTGGTTTGGTTGTCATGTTGAGGAGGAGAGATGATATTACCAGGTGCAATCATGATGGGAGACCTATGTAGTTCACTATGCTATGCAAACATGTGGGACACAGTTCGATTGTGTTGTTGGTACATTTGGTGGTGATCTTGTGCTTTAGGGACTATGGTATGACATGATTGTTTATGTAGGTGCTTTATTGGTGGTGTTGGATTGGTTCTTGATTTGGTTTGTGGCAGTGTATCTTCTTGGCTTGAGGACCATGATTATGGTTGGTCTTCATTGAGGAGGTTGTTATCATGATGTCATGGATAGCTTGGTTACATGATTCGGTGGGAGCTTGTGATAGTGATGGTTTGGCGGTGTTGTATCTTCTTGGTTTGGAGATCTTGGTTTGTACTCTTCACTTTGGGATCTCATGGTGTTGAGTTCTTTGATTGTGTTGGGGCCATGGAGGATCTTCATTTAGAGGATGGTTATCATGTTTCCATGGAGAACTCAATATTATGGTTCAGTGGGAGCTTGTGGAAATGATGTGGATTCACCATTTGATGGTGGATGACCTTTTGCAGTGTTTTTGGTGTCATGGATGGACTCTTGGTTTCTACTTCTATGCAATGAGGGTTCATTGGCATCTTTGGTTTCATTGATAGGGGATGGAATTCTTCATGAGGTTTGTAGAGGTTGACATCTTGGTTAGCCATGGAGGACTTTGTAGTCTTTGGTTGAGGTGTCATGATTTGTTATTTTATATGTGATCCTTGCTTTGATAATATGGTTGTATTATATCATGGTGTACTCTTGATTGTACATTAGAGTGTTAGCATGGTACATGTACTTGATATGTTCTTTGGATCATATGATATTATTTTGAGTAGGTGTGAGATCATGATGTCATGTTTATGTTCCTGATTCACGATTGGATATTTGACATTGATCTTATGTGGTTCTCTTTGTATTAAATACTTGATCATTTTCTTGTTTACTTCATGATGGTGCTATGTTACATTTGGAGTTTGGCATGGATTGATTGGTTATAGGTACTTATGGATACTTGGAGAGGTGAGGCTAGGAGATCTCTTGTGATTAGAGACATGTGTTGAGATGGTTACTCTTGATGAGATTTCAACAAGAAGCCTGAGCAGCCTACACCTTGGTTGGATGTGAGTTCAACATGGACCTATGAGGAGATTTTTTGTGGATGAGTCATGATGACCTGGATATCTTGGAGGAGCATTCTCATTCCCCACTCTTGGTCTACTTGACAGCTTATCATTTGAGAGGTATTTCCCATTGTTACTTTAAGTTGCATTATGTTTCATGCTTTATCTTCTCATGCATACGGATCTTGAGCTATGGTTTATTTGGTTTTGGAGGGCTCATTTGAGGGATGTTGGCATGTTTATCTCCTTATGCATTGTGAGATTATTCATTGATGTGGAGTTTAGGAGATGTTATTGGGCTTATTTCCTTGATTGGGAATGGATTTGGTTTGATCTTCCTTTGGTTTAAGATGCATACATCTTGGTTATGGTAGATGTGGATAGTGATATTCTCTTTGGAGTATTATGGAGGAGATCATACTTGACACAATTGGTATTTAGAGGTGTGTGTAGAAGGACATGCTAAAAATCTTGATTTACACATTCTCTCTTCGGTCTTGTTCTTCTTTTTGGATGTTTGGTTTCATATTACATTGGTTTGAGATTTGGTTGGAGCTATGGTGATCACTAGGCTTGTGGTCATGTGTTGTCACTTTGTTTTTGGGTGGGGTAAAAGCACAAACCTGTGTCACACTTTAGAAAGGAATTGACCAACAACAAAAACAATTATGAACTTCGACCACATAAAAGTGGTCTTTATGTTTTGAATTTCAAAATGGTGTAAACTAATGAAATGTAGAACTTTTGATGAAGATTATTCCTGTAATTTTTCATTTTTAAATTTTTTTTTTTTCATTATTTTTTTTCAATTTAAGGACAAATTTTGGAATGCTAAAAATTTCAAAAAAGAGTGACTTCACGGGTCGTCAAGAAACAAATTGATTTTTTTTTTCGTTTTTCTCTATTTTTTTTTCTCCAAATAGGTAACTTCAATATCTACCGCATGGAAAAAAATATATATCAAATTTTGATGTATATTTTTCTTGTAAGAACGTTTTAAAGTCAAACATGTCAGTTTTCACGGGCCGTCAACTATTTCCAATTTTTTAAATAATTAAAAAAAAACAAATTATACCCTTTTGAAGAAGACTCTCTCATCTACTACACCATATAAGTTTTAATTTGTTTTAATATCTTTTACTATTTAAAAAAAAAATTGTAATCAACCTCTTTTTTAATTTTAACAACCTACTTGCATTATTTTAAAAATAAAATATATTAAAACTAATCAAAATATAAAAAAAATTATATATTTGGATTCACCACTCTGAGCTCTACAAAAGGGTATTTTTGTTTTTTGCAGAAAAATGATTCTGACAGGAGAAACACTCTGCCAGAGTTGAATGTTTCAGAAAATTCTGAAAAAGGTGAGTTGGTTGCCATCTAGGATGCCACCTAGACATGTTCGACTAAGCATGTTTCGGCTAAGTAGGTTTCGGCCAAAACCTACACAGCCGAGACGTGCTCGGTTGAAACATGTTCGACTGAAAGTTACTCGACCAAAAATGGTCGATATAATTTTTTTTTGTTTGTTTAGATTTTTCAACTCAAGTAAATTCAGTAAAATACATATTTCGACCAAGGAAGACTGATTTCGATTAAGGAAAGCTTATTTCGACAAAATAAGGTTTATTTCAACAATTAAGAAGAATTATTTTGATATTTTAGAAGGTTTATTTCGACAATTTAGAAGATTTATTTCGACAAAAGAAGGTTTATTTCGACAATTTAGAAGACTTCTTTCAACAAAAGAAAACGTATTTAAACAACAATAGAGCTATATTTGAAGGTACATTGATCTTGAACTTATTTAATTGATTATGTCTTTATTTTCATGAATGCATTTGAAATTTGTTCACTATTTAAATTCCTAGATTTCATTATTATTGATCACAAATTCTATGTTATTCCATTTTTTTTTCAAGTGATATATATATATATATATATACATACCAAATATGAGCTCATGATATACCAAACTTGCTCATGTGATATGTTTGTAATTTATTTGAATGTTTTTTTTACTTTGGCTTTAAAATAAATGAACAATTAAAAATTTAGTGTTAGATATTTATGCAATATTAACTATACATGTTTCATTCAAAGCTCATGTGTGTACAAATTTGTATGTAGGTGAATTCAAATTTGAGTGCAATTTGTGATGGCATGTAAAAGGAATATATCAAGGAAGTATGATCAAACACGAATAAGACAAAGGAAGAGAAGAGTGGGTGAAGGAACATCTACTGAAGAACAACCCATGGAAAATATTGATGACCAAGGTGACGTACAAGTACAAGAACAAACTAAACCTAATAATATAATTTTTTTGGACTATGGTATAAAAAATATGATGGAGATGGATGAGGACTCTCTTTTCAATAATATTTCATCTGAAGATATGTTATCTAAAAGCACATTAAAATTACACTCAAAAAGAAAATGGGTGATTTTTTTGAAGAAAAATCTCTAATTGGAAGAGCACAGTTAGTTGCAAAGTTATTTAGATGAAAATAAATGACCCCTGTTTTGGAGTTGTTAGGGGTTGATAATAGGAAAAATTCATTAGATTTAAAACAAACAATTGTTGAAAACTTGCAAGAAGCATTAGAATGTATTGAAAAAAAGAGTCGATCTAGTGATCTAAGTGCTGCACGTAGAGCGTTGATGACTGTAATTTCTAGTAAGAAATTATCACATAGAAGACAAGTTCAAGCAATTTCTGAATTACTAAATATTTTTAGGAGAACTGTTCAAAGGTATATTGAAAAGAGAAATGAAATAGATGGAAAAATTGAGAAAAATTGGGTAAATATTTGTAGGGTTCCCTGAAAAGATAGAATTTCAGAAGATGTAAAGAAACAGGTGGTTGAAAATTGGACTACTCACTCTTGTGTTTCTTCCAATAGAAGGGATACTATACAAATAATAGGTGAAGATGGTACAAAAATTTCTCATCCAAAACATTTTATAGATACAACACAAAGTGAACTTTTTGAAGAATTCACGCAGTATTTTTCAAATGTGAAGATTTGTCAAAGGATGTTTGAGACACTATGACCATCATTTGTACGTATAAATAAAGTACGTGAAACTTGTTGTTGTCGAAATCATGTTGAATTTGATCTACACCTACAATCATATAGAAAAGCTATGACAACAATTGATCAAAATTTAGCCATCCCTGTAAATACAACATAATTTGTGAAGTCTCCTGTAAGCAAAAAATTAGAAGATTAAGATGAATTCAATGTTCAGTGTATAAAAAATGTATGCAATGATTGTGGAGATTTGAAGAATCTTTTACATGTTAACAATAATGAAATGCAAGTTGTTTGGAAGAGATTTGAATATGAGACATACTTAACGAAGTCAGGAGTTGAGGCCAAAAAAATTGTTCTTAAAGAGAGTGGATTGCCTTACAATGAATTCATGAGTAAATTTCACAATATCATATATCCACATATCCAACATTGTCATGGTGCAAGATGTAAAGCTAAGCAATTTCGTGATTCAAAGAATTGCTTTCCACTAGGTTGTATTCTCTCTATTGTAGATTTCTCTGAGAACTATACATTTAGTCCTCAAATTGAGATTCAAAGTCAATATTATCATTTAGAGAAAGTTGCAATCTTTGTGCAAGTTTGCTATAGGCATGCCGAGTTAGAGGTTGATGGAATACAAAGTAGCAAAGATGATCGAATTATCATCAAAGAGGTTCACTTTTATATTAGTGATGATACAAATCATGATAGAAGCTATGTAGCTCATTGTTTCAAAATGTTTTTTGAAGACCTGAGATGACATGGCATAAATCAAGAACAACACTAGATATGGTCTGATGGATGTGCTGGTAAGTACATTGTTTTTTAAAATTTTATTTATTTATATTTACTTTTAATTTTGAGACTTAAATTGTTTAATTGCTTATATATATAATTACTTTTTTGAAGCTAATTTGGTTTTAGAGAAATTATTTGTAACTTCACAAGACAATATAAGTCTTCAAAAGCTTTTGTTTGGTTAAGCCATCAACATGCTAGACGCAACACCAAATTTTTGTGGAATTTTTATGAGAGTGGACATGGAAAAGGAGAGCACGATGGAGCAGGAGCATGCGTGAAGTGTGCACTTCGTCAACATGAACTTGCTAGTAAATTTCACCATATATATATATGAAATCTAGATATATTTTTTAAAAGACTAGACATATATTTAAATTAAATTAAATTCTTTTAAGTTCCTTGAAAGTAATAGGTGACAAATTGTGCCAACATGTGTACTTGTAGGTAATGCCATAAAAATATAAATGAAATTGTTGAATGGTGCAAAATTCATTTTTTCGCTCGTGACTCAACGTACAACACATTATTTTTGGGAAGTTACAGGTACATCTAGTCAAAATTTGTTAAAAATTTGAATTTCAAAGTTCAAGTGTACATGATTTTTAATTGAATTTTCAAATTTGAATTTACAGACATTGATCGATCAAATCCTTATAATTTTCAAGCAATTCATGGTATTAGAAGTCTGCATCAAATCATGACAACAGGAAGTAGTAGGCCTTATGCAATTAATGTGAGAAAAAATATGTTTTTGTGCTGATTGCATTGAGCACAATGCAAATATTGTTCAATGTGAGAATATTAGAGATGGGCATGTTTCATGATGGGAAATGAAACAATTAATATCAATGCCTCCTTTTGCTGAAGATGACAATGTTGATGTCTACGATCCTCTATATTCAGCTGATTACGAACGCGTATTTGATTTAGTTGTTACATGTATGGAAATTGAATATATTCTATGTTCAAGTAAGTTTCAAGCATGTTTAATTTAATTAAAATTGGTTAAAAATATATTTACAACTTTTGTATTTACTTTACATGTGGTGTGTGTACAAGAGATATTTTCGCTGTTGTTGTAGATCCTGACAATGAGGAAGGTATAGATTACTATCTACTAAGATGTACGCAACCAAAAATAAAATTGGTGGAATCGATGACAGATGGTGATGGACAAGAGTATCCCATTGGATCAATCGTTATTGAAGGCACATATTATCAACAAATAAAGATAAATAAAAATGGTATTATATTTGTTGATTATATGTCAGGATAAAAGTTTCTACATTACAGTCACTTAGTTATAGAAACAAAAATAAATTTAGAAACTTTACCTAAAAGAGGACGTGCCAAACAAAAGTGGAGGTTGCCTATTGAAGATCATGAATTTTTTTTAGAGATAATTAAAGATAGAGAGGATCTAGATTTTATGTACCAGGAGCTTTAAGTTGTTTTTTGGATATATGTACATGTATGACTAGATATATATATATATATATATATATATATATGTACTCTTAAACTTTTTATAGATCTCTAGATCTATATATTTATATTGACTGGACATGTGGCATGATTTAGAATGAGTTTTTTCAAAGGCTTGGTCATTTATTTTTGGAATTGTATAAATAAATTTGTTCCATGTGGAATTCTTAATTTAGTTCAAGAATTTTTTATTTCATAATTTACATGTTTGAAACTCCACTTAAATATGTACATGTTAGATCATATATATGCTTGATACAAAACCTAGTGACTTTAAAAATGTTTTCAAACATTTTGCCTAAATTCCTTTAAATCATCTATTTCCAACTGCATTAAATTATGTTGGACATGGAACTCTTTTAAGTTCACTTGAATCTTCGATTTCATTTGTTGAATCTTAGATCATGTACATATATGTATGCAATTTACTTGAAACCTAGTGACTAAATTAAAAAGTTCATGCATTTTGCCTAAATTCCTTTAAATCATCTATTCCTTGATTGTATAGATTTATGTTTGACATGGAATGGTTAAGTTCACTTTCAAATCTTCAAACTCATTTGTTCAACTCCACTTATATGAGCTAGATTGAATATATATGTGTGCAATTTACAAAACCTAGTTTATGTTCCATTTTTGCATAAATAAATTTATGTTCCATGGAATTCTTAAGTTCTTGAGAATATAGTGATCATTCAACTCCACAAGTATATAACTTGATCATCCATTTTCATATCCTAATCATCACATCCTAGAAAATTATTATTTTCATCTTAAGCATCCCCCCTCATCCTAATCATCTTTAATCACCAAGTATCCTAATAACCCATAACCATGTAGTCATCCCTTCCTAATCATTCATAATCATCCTTAAATTATTTTCACCCTAATCATTCTAATTATCCACCTTATCTTAATCATACCCAAATAATTTAATCCATATCATGTCGAGCTAATCCATCCTATCTCATTCTAATCATGTCACATCTAATTCATCCATAATCACCATCATTATCATCCATAACAACCCTAACTATCACATAAAAAGTTCCTTTGGAAAGAGAACATATAATGCAAATAAAAAGTTACAATTAACAAGGGGAAAAATTAATATCCTCAAAACAATTTTCTCTAAATGTGACAGGTCGACAGGTTACAACCTTATAGCTAGAAACAATGACAATATAACATCCAAGTAAGCAATATTTTCTAAGTCAAAAAAACAATCTGGCAGCTAAACAAGAACAAAATATGACACTCAAGCAATCTTTTCTAAACATCTAGAAGAACACAATCTTGTGCTTGTCAAGAACAACATAACATCCTCCCGTAATTATCTCTATATTGATCATAACAAAGGGAAAATTAAATTTATACTCATCCATACAAAGAAAATTTAATGAGAAATAGTGGCCATCAAAACCTGATTAAGGAAAGCTACAAGTAAAATTAAAATTCATAACTTTTTTACCCCTTCAAAACAATTTTGAGATAGATGTTCATAAACTATTCAAAATCAAAATCCTAAGTCATCCTTTGTGATGCCTCCTTGGCCAAGAGTTTTTCCTTGGCCTTTGATTTCACCTGAGACTTGGAGCCCATAATGCCACCTCTCCATCGTCGTCGGTACTCATCATTTAACTTATCATTGAAATTGGAATTTAGCAGGATTGTTGAAGCAATAAAGGTGTGCATGCAATTAAGAGGACATGCTTTTGTGATGCATGATGTTTATCTATTAATGTCGACAGCTGAAAGAAATGGAAATTGAATGATATACAATTGTATTTGTTCATTTTTGTGGGCCAATTTCAATGATAAGTTTGATGAGTACCGACGATAATGGGGAGATGGCATTATGGACTTCAAGTCTCAGGTGAAATCAAAGGCTAGGGAAAAACTCTTGGCCAAGGAGGCAACATAAAGGATGACTTAGGATTCTGATTTTGAATAGTTTATGAAAATCTATCTCAAATTTGTTTTAGAGGGGTAAAAAGTTATGAATTTTAAGTTTACTTGTAGCTTTCCTTAATCTGGTTTTGATGGCCACTGTTTCTCATTAAATTTTCCCTTTGTTATGATCAATAAAGAGATAATTGCAGGAGGATGTTATGTTATTCTTGACAAAGCACAAGATTGTGTTCTTCTAGATGTTTATAAAAGATTGCTTGAGTGTCATATTTTGTTCCTGTTTAGCTGCCAGATTATTTTTTTGACTTAGAAACGATTGCTTACTTGGATGTTATATTGTCGTTGTTTGTAGATATAAGGTTGTAACCTGTCGACCTGTCACATTTAGAGAAAATTGTTTTGAGGATATTAAATTTCCCCCTTGTTAATTGTAACTTTGTATTTGCATTAAATATGTTCTCTTTCCAAAGGAATATTTTATGTGAACTTTGCATTATCATTTTTTATAAAAAGTTCCTTTTAAATTTTTATTTGTAACTTTTTATTTGCACATTATCATTATCATCCATAATTATTTTTTATATTATTCATTGTAGTGAATCATAGTGATGGTGTTTGGGGTGCTTGAGATAGCTATATTTTGGCATCAATCTAGTTGTTTACCATGTATAGCTTGAGACCACACATGTAATGGGATCTTTGGTAATTATATATGGATTGATCAATTTTTAATATATAGAAATGTCATGGGAAGATCTAGATACTTATATTATGTGCATAACTTGATATTTAAATATATCAATTTCCAATTGCATAAATGTTCCATATTGAAATTCTTAAGTTTAAGAATAGAAATTTGATTTCATTTACATTCAACTCCACTTATAGCTCATCATCTAGATCACTTTTTTTGTGCATGCACAATCAAATTCATGTGTATTAGATTATATGGAATTCTTAAGTTCACTTGAATATATTTGATTTCATTTAAACATTCAACTGAACACAAGTATAGCTCATCATCTAGTTCAAGAATTCTTTGCATGCACATTCAAATTCATGTGTATTAGATTATATATGGAATTCTTAAGTTCATGTATAGCATGATATATGCACAACTTACATTTAACCTATCTAGTGACTTTAAAAATGAACATTTAGAGCTAAGAATTTAGGTTATCTATTTCCAATTACATTTTTATGTTTCACTTACACATAGCATTAATCTAGATTACATAAATTTGCATTCAATTTTTTCTATTTCTTGACCTATTTATTTAGACAAATTCATTTTTATTTAAAATTAATTGTACATGTCCATATTTTTAAATTTACAAATAGCAACCATTAGATAGTCCAAATTTTGATTTCACGATGTAAATAGATGTACAACAAGTGTGAACAAACCATAATTTAAATTTAAATAAAACTATACAAACTTGCTAAATAAATAAAACCATAATAATTCACGATGTAAATAGATGTAACAAGTGTTTGAAAACCATAATAATGTGATAACAAACCTATTCAAACCATAAAACATAAATGTACACGTGAATGTGATGTAAATCATAACAAGTGTATACCATAAAACATAAATATATGTAATGTGATGTACATAAATCATAAAAAGTGTTTCCATCATAATAATATGATGTTAAACCATAATACTGTAAAAAATCTCAAAGAGAGGGAAATCTACTATGAATAGAATCATCAGATTTCTGGCCCGATCTCTCCCTCGACCTCTCCCTCGATCCATGGCCCGATCTCTCCCTCGATCCATGGACCGATCCATCTCTTGATCCAAGATGTGTGGATCCATGTCCCAATCCAAGCTCTCTAGATTTGTGTCCTGAGCCTCGTCCCAAGCCCTACATGTGTTCAAGTACACACATGAACTTAAATTTAATTTTTAATACATGTTATATATATGTGTGTGTACACATATGTAAAATTATCTAAACTTTTACAATGTACAAAATTTCAATGTGTTCAAACTTACAAATCAAGTAATTAAATTTTAAATAAAATTATTTAAATGTACTTCAGCTGTGTGCTGCATGGGATTGCCATCATGTGCCAATTTTCCAATTTGTGTGGATCCATGTTCCGATCCAATCTCTCTGGATCTATGCCCTGAGACTTGTCCCAAGCCCTGCATGTGTTCAAGTACACACACATGAACTTAAATTTAATTTTTAATATGTATGTATATATATATATATATGTGTGTGTACATATATGTAAAATTATCTAAACTTGTACAATGTACAAGTTCAATGTGTTCAAACTTACATCAAGTAATTAAATTTTTAAATTATTTAAATGTACCTCAACCGTGTGCTACATGGGATCGCCATCATGTGCCAAATTTCCAAACTTTGACAAATCACCATACTGCTTAAAAAATTTCAAGTACATAATTTCAATCAGGAGTTAAACAACTAGACTTTAAAATACATTATGTATGTATCGTACGTAATTTTTTAGAACACAATTATATATATATATATATATATATAAATTATTCAAGTACTTATCGTGCCTGATCGATGGCTCTACCAATGTCACTAAGATCATGAGAATGCAAGGACATTGCAGGGGGATTTGTAGCATGTACAATATCAGTGCCAAAAAGAAGCTGAGTATATGTGCCATGGACAACATCAGGTGCGAAACTAACCTCAACATGATCTGTAACATCCTGACGACTTGGACAAGCTAAAGGATCGATAGAAAACATGATGCGCATGGGATCCTATAGGCAGCCCTAGAATATCCCCTGGAGTTGCCACCCCGTGGCTCATATGTGTACCAGGATATCGTTGTCTAATAAAACCCTGTACACGTTCAAGAGAGATCCCATGGTCCTCGTTGATGACCTGATATGTTGCTAGTAAATCCAAAACTGAGACTCTACACACATTACACAAAGTTGTGTGGTTCATATGCTCGATATCTGAAGGAGTAGGTAGATTGACACAGATAAATGGATCATAAGATGTTGATGTAGCCTTTGTGGGAGGAAGGCTGATCCACGAGTGTAATAAATATCTACCAACTCGATCAGATGACATCTGATCAATCTATCTCGTAATAGAGGTAATGTTATCAATAACTTGGGATCGAGTGGAGCATGCTGCTGACTCCCCTGTTGCTGCCAATTCCACATGTTTTGGTAAAACCAAAAGGTTTGGGCCAAATAATTCCCTCTTATCCATAGACCGTGGCAAACCTGAACGTCTAAATTGTGGTTTATTAGAAAAATGGCCTTTACCTTGGCCAACATGCTCAGGATGATATGTGTAATCCACATCTATCTGTAAATGAAATTCTGCTTATAACTGTTTGACAAAATATTATGGCAACTCATCATTATGAGGCCATCTATGATACACTTCCAACCATCTAGGGTATATGAATGACACAACAAGAGGATCTACACACCTCGTAACCACATATCCTCTAATTCTATTTCATCCTCTATAATAAGGGAACATGGTTAACACATTTTTAACTGAAACTAATTTGGCAACTTCTCTATAGTTCATTGTGCCAGTAACACTCATGGCAAGAGACGAATAAAATTGCTCAATGCTGATCTCATCATAAGGATCGAATGATCGAATTGTCTCGATCATTCGATGAATCTCGTCTCTAATACTGACTAATCTATCTTGATTAGCCAAATTGAGGGAGTTGTGAATTGTTGGCTCTAAACATTTTAGAGCATTGTTTAATCTAGCAATACTATCTTGATATAAATTTGATCTATTTTGAGCCTCTTGATTAGAACGAGGGGAATGGTGAGATCCCTCATTGGCCATGATATATATATATCTATATATGTAAATCTAGAGAGATCTACAAATCATTAAAACAAAATATACATGATAAACTTAAAATTAAAACAAATTTCAAAACTAAAACAAATATAGATAAATTTAAATTACAAATTTTTCAAGTTTCAAAAGTAAAACATTTTAAACTTTAAATATATCTAATTTGAGATAGTTCAAGTTATATTATCTATCTCTATGTTCAATAGTTCACCAAGTCTACAACTTAGATAACATAAGAAAATTGACAACTCCAAAGAGACTTTCAATACATGTACATATATATATGTGTGTGTGTGTGTGCGCATGTGCATGTGTATATGTGTATGTATATATATACATGTGTATGTGTACATGTATGTACATATATGTGTATGTGTGTACATATACATGTATATATGTGTATGTACATGCATATATGTGTATGTGTGTATGCACACGTGTACATACATACATATGTATGTATATATATACATACATGTACACAATGTACATGACATATGTATATACAAATTTATGTATGCATAAATATATATATGTACATGCACACGTACATATCCATGCACATGTATGCACATATATGTACATACATACATACATACATACATACATACATACACACATACACATATATGCATGTACATACACACATACACATATATGCATGTACATACACACACACATACATATGTATGTATATATATATATATGCATACATACATGCATACACACATACACACATACACATACATACACACATACACATATATATGCATGTACATACATACAAACATACACATGTACATATATATGCATACATACATGCATACAAACATACACATGTACATATATATGCATACATACATGCATACAAACATACACATGTATATAATACAAACATACATACACACATGTATGTGCATATATATACATACATACACACATACACATATATTTACACACATGTACATACACATATGTATACATACATGTACGTGCATCCAATGAACTAGAAATTTGGGGTTTTCAATTTTGGGTTTATAGAAATGTAAATTTTGGAAAAATGTATCTATGTACATACATGTACATACACATGTACACATGCATTTACATATATGTGTGTACACATATGTGCATCCTTCACATTTGATTAATGTTGCATCTATATAATCTATAGAAAATCTACATGGAAGAGAGAATTAAAAAACAAACAAGTCCATTCCACTCCCACATGTAATACAAGTTCGTTCCCAACTTGTTTTCAATTGTGTTGTGGGTGGAAAGTTGCTTGTGGGTATCAATTTTTTTGTTTCAGTAATGCGGAATTTGCATTGATTATTGAGGTGGGTACAAATCCTTTCATTCTTTAATGTTTTAGAATTGCATGTTGGATGAAGATTTACTTGTGGTTATCAATTTTTTAACTAATAAAGTCATTTTGTAATGATGAGTGTTTATCTACTGAAGTGTATACAAGCTACTAACAGATATGGATCTTTATCTCTTTCCTTGGTGCAGACCAATATTCATACTTTCATCACTATTCCTTACCAATTATCTTTTGTTATCATCGAATAACCAACCTGATTGAAATGCCTCTTGCCTGTGTTGTTAAATTTGTTCATCTGATTTCTATGGTTTTAAAGTAATGCATGAAGAATTGAAATGATAGATACAATGAAGAATAGAAAAACCATGCATTAAATATTAGAGGCCAATAATTGAAAGACAGTTCTATATTGATAGGGATTCACAATTAGGACAATAGCCATAAAAATCTTGCATTTTATAAGGTTATTGTGTCAGTCATGAGCATCAAATGACATAGTTAGAAGATGATGACTAATGCAAAGACATTAATTTGAAGGATACCATGATAAATGGATGATAGATAAATATGAGGAAGTTCTAGGTATGTAATAGTTGCAAAAGATAGTCTATAGGGCAGTGAGCTGTTGGTGAGTAAAGCAAATGGTAAAATGCCCCTAACAATGTTGATTGTATAAAAGTGCTTTTAGACAGTAGTATGAATTGAGTAAATTGTTAAAAGACAAAGCTGGTGCAATAACATGTTTTCATAAAGAGTAATGAGAGTCACATCTTATAACAATTTCATGACTTCATGAAAAAGAGCAATGACTTAATGGAAGATAGTCACAACTTGACTGTAATAGATCTGCATAATAAAACATAGTCCTAGGAAACCTCATAATGCAACCTCTTGTCTTGTAGTTCTAGGAAACTTCAATCATAATTTTTTGATCATTGAAGGAACCCATTCAATAGATAGTATTACCATCTATTTGATCACTATTTATTTTTAGGGTTTACTATTGAGGGCATGTGAAAAATCTGTTTTAGCTTGTATATATTTTTTTAACTGGCGATGAGTTTTTGTAGATATGTGTTTGCTACAAATACCATCATATGTATAAAATTTCTTCAGTCATGCTTTTTTGATCATTGAAGGAACCCATTCAATAGATAGTATTACCATCTATTTGATCACTATTTGTTTTCAGGGTTTACTATTGAAGGCATGTGCAGAATCCGTTTTAGCTTGTATATATTTTTTAACTAGTGATGAGTTTTTGTAGATATGTGTTTGCTGCAAATGCCATCATATGTATAAAATTTCTTTGTTCAATCTGGTTTTAGCTCGTTTCCTCGTTCTTCTGATTGCCCCCAAATTGTTTTGGGTTTGTTGAAAATGTGATCACTATTTGATTTTTAGGGTTTATTATATTGGGTTAATATTATGTTCATTGTATATGAAAAATATGGATATTATGGGCTGGATATTGAGCTTTTTTTTTCATTTTTTAACAAATACAAACCCTTAACAGAAAAACCTAAACTGAAAACCCCAAATTTGCTAAATTCCATTATACACAAAACTGAAAACCCCAAATACCCAGTTCACAATTAAAATGCTTATAAATCATACATTTCTTTCCAAGAAATCACTATAATTCATGTTGACCAAGTGTTCACCAACCATTACCCAACACAAGCCATTCAACATAGAAATTTTGCAAGAAAATTCACAAACAACAAACATCAATGACCCACCATACACAAAAGAATACTAAGAGCAGAACCTGAGAGACTGTGCTGATATATTGGAGGTCGCCTTAAGGTATATATTGAGCCTTCCCCATGTTCAGCCGAGCTCCTTCGCACAAAAAACCTTTCACCCGAGCATGCAAAAATGAATGGGCCTGTTTTATTTGTCATACTTCCATCTGGAAGCTTTTCGATCAATTCTGTTTCGGTTGAAACACTTCTGATTGGAAGGGCATCACCACGTCAGTGCTAAATCACCACCACGTGGTTTTGGCTGAAAGGATCTCAGTCGAAAATCTTCCAATCAGAAATCACTCACTCGGAACCATTTGTTTAGCCAAAAGTGTGACACACTATTGTGCTTTTACCCGGTGATGACATGGAGGTTCCTTTATCTTTTTCCTTTGTTGGGTGTGGAGAACTTGGGAGAGCTATGGAGACTTGTGATGAGAGATGTATTGTAGCATATTGGTTTGCAGAATTTACATCTATGTGATGCTAGTGGTGGATATTTGGATTCCTTGATCATTTTCAGATTTGACATTACCTATGCAGTGGGAGCAACTGGATGCGTATGTTCATTTTATGACAGGTTTGGCACTTGGAGCTTGTGATTGCATGTTATGGGTTGTATATGTTGATGGCATGAGGTTCACTTGTTATGTTTTGTATACCTTTGAGGTATGGATAATTGGATGGTTAAACATTTGCTGTGGGTGCTATTTTTAGCTATGGTGATTATATCTTGACAACTATTGATACATGCTTATTACCTTTGGATTGAGTGTTTGTGTATTGGGATATAAATTAGAGGCAAGACGTATGCTTCATTGTGACAAATAGTGTGGAATATATTTGGATGGTTTCTTATCTTTGTGCGGTTGGCATGATGAAGGATCAGAGAATTCATGCTTGAGGTGGTGGTCACCTTGTTTCTTGTTGCATGTATCTTGATGGAGCACATGGAGCACTTTGATTCCTTGATGGTATATGTGGCTAGAGGGATTGTTCCCATGTTCATGTTTGAGTTTACTTGTTTATCCCTTATGCAATATATACAATAAGTGGGAGAATGTTAGGAATTAAGTGTTGTACACCTTGCATAATGTTATAATGTAATATTTATTTATTTATTATGTGGCACACCTAGGGAATCTAGGTGTACGTGCATCACATGGGTCTAGCATTCCTAGGGCCACTTTATGTGTTGTATGTAACATTGAGACATAAGATAAGTTGTAAAATATATTTATTTAATATTGGGGAAAGTAATTTAAATAAAGTACCCAATATTAAATGTGGGGTTAATGGTTTTATAAGCTCATGGTATTAGTCATATGGTTTTATGTAATATCACTTGGTGGTTTTGTGGGAGCTTGTTTCTATAAAAGCAACCACATGGGTAGTTTTTTAAGGTTGGATAGTTGGATTTTTGGCTAAGGGGTTGAGGTTAGCTCTTGTTAGCATTTGTGAGGGTTTGTAGCATGGCATGGGATGTGTGGTTACATGCTTATTCACATGGATTTCTTGGATAGGGCTTGATGTTTCAAAAGTTTTCATGGAGGACTATGAAGATGTATTGTAATCTTTATTGCTAAATAATACATGAGTGATGGATGCTTTTGGAGGCTAGGTTTTTCCCTCTTGAGGGTTTTTCCAAGGTATATCTTGTGTCATATTTGATGGTATGTTGTCTATTCTTTTGTATATGGATTCTGAATACATGTTTGCATAGATTTCTCTATTTGGGTTATGTGGAAATTATCTTGGGTGGATGCATATTTCCTTTCATCTATTATTCTATCTTTCAAATTGTGCATGCTCTCCTCTTGCACCCCATATTGATCTTGAGGATAAAAAAAAACTTTGTTTGTTTTCTCTTGTGTGTTGCTTGTCTTCATGATCAAATGTGTAATTTTTTTAAAAAAATAGTTAGCTTTTACATTTAGGTTGATTTTTTTTCTTTCATTTGACTATTTTATATTTGATTTTTTTCATTTTTTGGTTTATTGGGGTTTGCTAGGGTGTGGTTAGGGTCAACCCTTTTACTAGGAGGGTAGGTCATCTATATGACCCTACCACTTAAACCGAGGTCACTTGGGCTACAATGCTGGTTATTTGGGAGACCTTTTTGACTGTCTCTATTGGAAGGATCAAAGGACTTGACTATTTAGAGTAAGTTTTTCCTATTTTTTCCGATTTATTGATATTTACCTAATTTTTTATTAGATTTTTGAGGATTCTATTTGATTTTTATGAGTTTTTGGTTATTCATAACTTTTTAGGCTTTTTAGACTTTTAATTTTTATAATTTTCTAAGCTTTGACTTATCATTTCTTCCTCATAGGATAACTACATACAACGGGGTGCCACTCGTGAGCAGGGTTGGTACATAGACACATTGGAGGTGTTTAGTTCTATAGAATATGACACACTTTAGTGAGTTGGACTAGCTAGAGTGGCATAGATACCGATTGTTCATCCTTCATCATGCAGATGATGCGAAATCCTCATGTGCTAAGATGTTGAACAAAACAATTTTTTGTTTCCTTTTGTTTCTAGAGTGAACCATTGCTCTCTATAACATTTATCACATCCTTAGTGTCCCTATTAGAGAGAAACAATTTTTTCTTCATGAGAGAGTAAGAGTGAGGGAGACTAGCTTCAAAAATCACCATGGGAGTAATTGGATACAAAAATAGAATTGGTGTTCATCTCACATGTATTCCTACACATTCTACCCCTAGAAAAGGTGTTGATTGGATTGATTTCCACTCACTTGTTAGGAGACAAGAAGGTTCCAATGCTTACGTGGTGTTGGGCACCAATCATCCAAAAAATTGAGTTAGACATAATTTACACATAGGGAATTGACATATTGGCCTTGGTCTACTAAGACATCTACCAAATTTATTGATGAGGGGCTCTTGCTTTCAACCACCCTTCCCTTGTGAAATATTGATCCTTTAGCACATTATTCCCTATTAGTGAGAGATTCCCCCCTTGGACATGATGCTCTCGAGAGCCATGAGATAAGATAAACTTGGGAATTTTGATGATTCTTATTGAGTGAAGGCTACCTTCACAAACAAGGATCTTATTTTAAACCCATATTTAAAGATTGAGGGGTTGTGGTTAGGAGACATAGTCATAAGATCATATTTCTAAGGAATTGCCTCCTTGATAGATAGGAATGGCTTGGTGGAGACTCATCCTATCACATGAGTGCTTCAAGAACTTGGAGATGATTATCCTAAGGGTTTTACCCTAGTGATCCCATGCTATAGTTTCATTTAGGATTTGATTGACACATAGTGCAAAGCACTTCCATGGGTTCCATTTATCCCAAGTTTTTTGATTACACAACCACTTTGATTACTATGCCTAAGATAATGACGAGTGTGTCAAGATTGAGACAATGACAAAGTGTTTCAAGCCCAATCACTTGTTACTATGGAGGAGGATGATAAGATCAAGGAGGATTACATTCTTGAGGGATGCACATAGATCACATTAAAGGGTGAGGAGATAACCCCAAAGGATGAGGAAGAAGCATCAAAGGAGGCCACAATTGCACCTCAAATAATTTAATTTGTAGAGATTATTGAGGATGAGATGAGGATTGGTGACCTCTCATGTTCACCTGGAGACCCATGTGAGTCCTAAACTTATCTACACTTTTATTTTACTTTTGGAACTTTCCACTTTAAGATGAATATGATCTAACATTGGGCTAACACTTTCTTTCTTTCTCCACATTTATGATGTAGGCATTGCTGATGGATGGAGGGAGAATTTTTGAATTTATTCCTTAGATGTCCCAAACTACCAAAGGATGAGAAAAAGAGGCACTCTTGGTAGATGTAGGGGTTCCTATTTTAGTAGTTTTACACACATATTTCCTCACTCCTATAAGTATCGTGTTGGCTAGGATTTAACATCCCAAAGGACTAGAGTTGTTGCACTAGAGAGAAAGGTTACTTTGCTATGAGAGATGGCGAGCCTTGGGGTTGGTAGAAAAACCTACTCATTCATGGAATAAAACACTAAGTTAGTCATACTCATTAATTCACACACCAATCCCTTCATAAGGACACTTTTAGAGGACTCCCAAACACTCTAACTTGGCAGATAGCAGGAGAATACTATAGAGCAAGAGTCTTGGAGGATTTATGGGCCAAATACAACCTTGAGGTCTTTGAGAGACCTACTTACTAATTTATTTATATATTTTCACTTTCCCCTTACATGGGGAGATTCACACACTTGTGTGCAATTTTTCTCTTTTGGCTTTGTTGATGGAGCAACTTAGACATTTAGACACTTGGAACTTATTTGTGATGACTATGATTCAGACTAGTCTATACATAGTTTTAACTGATGTCTTTTATTTTTCTTCTCTTGTGCACATATATGGTTATATGACTTATGTTTAATTTATTTATGGATTTTTTTATACATGTATGATGGTATGCTCATGCTATTTTTGATATAAATGGATGCAACATGAACTCAATATGTATTTATTAGAATATATAGATGAAATGAAATGCAAATTTTTCTTTTATAGATGCCATTCTATAATGAAATAATTAATTGAATATTTTTTCATAATATGCATGTGGAGATAACATTGTGGTTGCTCTTTAGTAGGATCTTTGAACTAGAGGATTGTAGGTTGACTAGCATAGGGTGTGCTAAACTTTCAAGATAGGATTTATTAGGGGAATAAAGTGGGAATGGGAAAGGGAATGAAATAATTTTTAGATTAAGTTGCACAAAAGGCTAGAAACTAATCCTTGTCTAGACTTACCACTCAATGTAGTTTTCAATGCAAAAAAATTAAAAAAATTATGGGTAGCTTTTAGATTTAGATCAAAAGAGCTAGCCAACAAGGTAGAATTGGGGTAAAGTATTAGCTTCTCAACTAAATATGGCCTTAGAAAGAAACCTAGACTCTTGGCTTTACCTATATTTGTGAGTAATTCATTTTTTTATTTTTTATTTTTTCCTTCTCCAATGGATGCCATCATTGTAGCTTTGAGCTTAAATTATTCTCCATTCATTAATTTCTTATTTTTCTTGAATGGTTTTACATACACACACACACACACAGACACATAGACACACAAACACACAATAGTCAAAATATAGCTCCACATGGGACATAAGTCAATCTAATCTAAAATAGAGTTTTGACCCCTATAATATTTGTGGCCAAGTGAATAAGGGGCTAAATGCTACTCAAAGGATAACTAACTCCTTAGAATTCTCCCTTGGTGAGGAGGATCAAGGGATACCTACTTGTTAGCTTCTATTAGAAACTATAGTTTTGAAAACTTGCTTTGTTTAGACTTGACTAAGTGATATCTAAGATGCGGATTAATATAAAGCTTAAAATTTGACTTTGTTTGAAACTTTTGTGAATGTAAAGGGGAAATGTTAGTGATGGGTTTTGGGAATTCGAGCTTTAGTAAAGGTAACCTATATTAGCAACTTTTAGAATCTTTATTAGAATGAAAATTTAATAAGAGAAAACCACCAACAAATGCAATGGTGAACATAATGAAAATGAAATGTTTTTATTTTTTCGACATATATAATTTTTATGCTTTTTTTTAATTTTGAAATATTTCACTTTTTTATATTTTAAACATAATATTTCTTGAGATGGAAGGTGTTTAATATTTTACTAAATTATTCCCCTTCCATTGTGCACAAAAGATAAGCACTATTGTTGTCATCTTCTTTAAATATATAAAGACCTTTTCCAATGCTTATGAAATCTTTGATTATTCTTGCATCTATTCTTTATCCTCTCTTTCTCGAGTACTATTTATCCTATTTTTTGGACCCATTGAAGTTTCCTCTTCCGCAACCTTGCTTGCACTAGCTTGCAAGGATTGGGCTTTTATAAGATGGATTAGAGATTGAAAGTGTATTGTATGCAAATGACATTAATGAAATATGTATCAAATATAGATTATTCAAACCAAATAGATGCAAACCTCAAAATATCGAGTGCAATATGTTGATAGATTGATAGCTTGGATATGGTTTCTCATGATTCCAACAACATTATGGTATGATCAAGATGATTCAATACAAAATTGACAAAATTGAACATAATAGTATCATAAAATTGGATGCCAAAATGGGATGATAGGCCTCTCATTTATATAATTTTCAAGAAGAATATCAAGGTCCAAGATGGATTGGTTGTGGATGGCTAGGATTGAATGAAGATTAGGGTTTGGATTAAAGTTGTAGTCATGTGACAAGTGTCACATGAGGGATAGGGGCTAGGTTTAAGACGTGCATTGTGAATGGTTGAGATCTGCAGATGTAGTATGAAATGGAAGGACAAGATGAAAAGTTAGTTTATCTTTTGGCAAGTGTCTAAATTCAATGAATCTATAAAAAGTTTTAGTTAGACATGTGAGAGGGAAAATTGTCACATGATGGAAGGTTTAGATTGTGCTCCATGTGAATGAATCTAATGGCTAAAATTAAATGGACAAGGATTGGGAGATAAAGTGAAATTAAATATTGGAGGAAAAGGTGGTGGGGATTAATTAGCCTAAATCAATTAATTAACTAGGAATTAACTACTTGATTTAGTTGGAGGATTTGGGACAATGCTAGAATTAATATGAGATAAGGGTAATGTATAAATTAAATAAATAAATAATAACTATTTATTTAATCAATTGGCTAGGAAAAGATGGAATAAATGTGTGTTAAGATTTAGTGTTGTACAACATTGCATAAAATATTATATTATAATGTAATTAAATAATTATTTAGTTGTGGTGCACCTAGGAAGTCTGTTTAGCCACACTAGGTAATTATTTGGGACCACTTGTAAAGTATTGTAACATTGGGTTATTATTTTATGTGTGGGAGACATAGGATACTAATTTAATATTTGGGGATGTATTTAATAATGTAAAAATTTAATAAGCAATATTAAATGAGGGGTCAATTATTTTGTGTTCACATGGTTTTATCTTACCACTTGGTTGTATTTGTGTGAGCTTGTGTCTATAAAATAAAACACATGTTTAGTGGTCAAGGTTGGCTAGGTGAGTGGGCTGTTATTATTGAGTCTTTATAAGGAGTGCATATGTGAAGCATGGCATGGGATTTGTGGATTAATGATTGGACACATGGAGGATGCATTGGAGAGGCTTGATGTTTGATGAGGCCTAGTAAAGACCTCATAATTACTAAGTTTATACCTTTTTAATACTTTATATATTGGATTTAGAACTCATAATGTTTTCCTTTATGTATCCATTTATGAACTTAATGGGGTATAAAGACCTAGAATGTGAATGATCAATATGAATGCTTATTTCTGTTAAGTGCATGATTAATGTGGTGATTAACCTATGAATGTTTCATGATAAATGCACCTTTATTATGCAACTTGATTGATAATTATTTCTCAGCCGAATGCTAACTGTTTTTTGTTTAAAAGTGATGAACGACTAACTTGTGTGTGACTCATCCTCAAGTGAGTTATTTGTTAGTTGATTTCCTTTTAACTCATCAGTTCGTAAGAGGGATCTATCAACCACAACCATAGTTCCAACAGAGCACATCCAATTTTGAAATCTGGGATTCAATGCCAACTAAAGATAGTTACAAGGGTCTACACAATTATGTTCCTGCGTGCCATAATATTTCCTAGACTAGGATTAAGTTAATTTCTCGCTTGTCTTTTATTTTGAAATAAGAGCAGGATATTTATATCCAGCCCCAACATAGTTGGAGGGTAGATTATATTAGTTTCTGAACTTTCTCATGTAGTTTCTTTTCCTATTTTAAAGTTAGAATCATTGTTGTACTTCGTCCCTATCTGGGCACATTCTATGGAAATAAAAAGGAAGTTGATCTCAAATCTGCACTAGATTTTTCTAGTCTACTTTATGAATGGAGGTGATCCTGTTAGTTGTTAAGTTCATTTATTACTGCTAAGTTATATTTTCTATACTATTTTAAGTTAGAATAATTTCATTTGTTGTGAGTTGGAAAGAATCCTAGATTAGAGTTACATTCTACTACTATTTTCACATTGTTCTGTTAAAATTGAATGTCTTTATGCTTTCTATAGTTTATTTCTTAGTTAAAAGTCATTTGCATATCTGAGATAGTCTAAATCATCATTTTAATGGATTTTGTGCAAAGAGGAATAATTACTTTTCAATTTAGTAAGTGAGGAATGGAATGGTTTATTTCTAGAGCAATTAATTAAGTTTTAAATAGATTTCAAGATTTAGCAGAGTAGACTAAGTTAATCTTCCATTCTTTCATAATCTAAATTGTCCTGAAATGAAACCTCTTTGTTTAAATTCTATTTTGAAGGTTATTTAGAATAAATCAAGAAATAGAAGGTTAGTACATAACCACTTCTGATTAAATAGATATAGCATAGAAACGTTCTCAATAAAGTTAAAATAACTCCAAAATTCTCCTAATCGAGTTGAAACCAACAAAATCCCCCCAAAATCGACCTGACTCTTACCGCAAATAGCTTTAGACACCCCTAGGTTGAAATTCAAGAGATTAAATGAGTAGGAATTGTGACAACATCGACTTCCTACCATCATTTTTGGCACCGTTGCCGAGGAATATCTGGGTTCAAAAGAAAATCTAAGCCTTAAGTGTCGGTAAGAATCTCTTTGTTAGTTGATGAACATGAAAAGAGACCAGTTTGGAAGATTGTAAGAGGAAATTTAGAGGTTCCTCAAGAAGGATCCCAGTCTAGTACTATGAGTTCATCCTCTGCTAGGATAGTTTCCACCTAGTCAAAATATGGGAGACAAAGATCAGGAGGAGGAGGTTCCTAACAAAACTTTTTCCTTTCCCATTGCCATAAATGTATAGGCAAATGAGCCACCAATGAAAAATATCTCACCCTCTATTTTGCCTACATTTCATGGGAAAAATTTGGAAGATCCTGATCAGTTTTTATTTGAGCTCAAAGTGTTATGTCCGACTAATGATTATACGTTTGACAATAAAAAAATGAAATTATTTCCATCCACTCTTAAGGAATCAGATTTACGATGGTTTATGGGATTGAATACCAATTCAATCAACCCTTGGGATGAAATAGAAATAATTTTCCTAAATAAATATCAAAATTATTGTAGAGTTAGGGATAGGAAGGAAGAACTATTTAAAATGAAGCAGTTAGAAGACAAGAGTATAGAGGACTATGTAGATAGGTATCAATTTGTTCTACAAAGGTGTGGAAATGGATTAGATTGAGAAATTAGTAAATCTATCTTTCTAAAAGGAATTGATGATGATTCCAAAGATGCCCTGAATTCGATAGGAAGAGGAGATACTAATAAACAAACCTTTGAGAAAATTATTGAGATCTGTAGGAATTACTCTAGAACAAGACTAGGTTATAGGAGAAGGGACAAGGATTCCTCGTCTGATGTCTCTAAAGTTATGGAAGAAATTGCAAACTTAAAAAAATACATTCTCCTTCACCTCAGTTCTCAGCCTGATAAAAGAATAGTTGAACCTTTGGCCATCTACTATCCTAAATGTAGGGATAATCATCCACTAAGAGAATGTACTCTTAATCAAGTAGATCTATGTGAGATATGTGAAAATAAACACTCTATTGGTAAATGTAGTATCCTCCCAGAAATTAGGAACCAGTTGAAGAAACCAACACCAGTAGAAGAGGAACTAAAATTTGTGGGAAAAATATAGTTTAAATCTACCTTTGGTCAACCCAGAAGTAATCCTAACTGGGGCTCAAATCCGTGGAGTAACCAATGGAATTCTCCTAGCCAATGGAACCCCCAATCTAAGTGGAATCCTTAACAAATACAAAATCCAGCTCGACCCATGACAACCCCTTGGGTACCACCATAGGGACAACCTGGATATCCATAATGGAACCAACCTCAGTGGAAACCAAACCAATCTCAATGACAGCAGAATCAGACCCAATGGCAACCTAACCAGTGGCAACCTAATCAAGGAAACAACCAATGGAAAAATCAGGGGCCAAAGAGACCCTGGAATCAGAATCAGTTAACTCGACAAAACTAACCTTCAAGCTCTAAACTAGTCAATCAACCTCAGATACTTGCTCAACCAGTTCCTAATCCTAAGAATGTTAAACCTCAAAAAAATACCTATAATGCTGACCCTAACACAATTAATTTGAATAACATTGAATTAGGAGATATTCATTTAAGGAATAGAGTTGTACCATCGAAACCTGATGAAAATAAGAAAGATCAACAACAAGATTTAGTGAACGAGATAGAAAAAGGGATCGAGGATGATCATTTAAAACAAGCACAATTTCCTTCACGATTTCATCAGGAACCATTGGTTGAACAAGTTGATAAAAATAATGATCTGGTTGATTCACAGATTATTGACGAGCTTAAGAAAATAAAAATAAAAATTCCCCTTTTAAAGGCTATTCCTGATATACCAAAAATAAACCAGGTAGTTAAGACTCTATGTGTTAAGACACCAGGGAGGAAAAAGAAATTGCCCCCTACAATTCAAGTTGGAGGGAAGTTGTCCGATTTCTTATCAGGGAAGTTAATTCCACAAAAGTATGGTGATCCAGGGAGTCCTGTGGTTACCCTTTGCATTAATGGTATTGAAATTCAGAATGTTCTTATTGATTTGGGATCCACCATTAATGTTATTACTACTGAAACAAATGAAAAGATAGGAATTATGAATGTTAAGCCAAAAAATACAGTTCTACAATTAGCTGACCAATCAATTGTGAAACTTGAAGGAATTCTTGAGGATGCCATTATCACTATTGAAACTTGGGATTATCCTATTGATCTCCTTGTTTTACAAACTAAACAAAGAAAGATAGGTTATCCTATTATTTTAGGAAGACCCTGGTTAGCAAAAAATTCCACACTCATTGATTGTAGATCTGGTAGTATGACTATTTCTAACGGGATTAGACAGAAGGAATTGACTCTGTATCCACCAGCAAAACCTTCTTTGACATCTGGCAATCAAATCTGGATTGATGATCCAAATTCTGAAGATGAGGAAATAAGGGGCCTTGCAATGATGACCTTGGAAGAGCATGCTGAGGAATATCAAGAATCTGTAGACATAAAAGAGGAAGACTTGGGAGGTTTTAGTGATTTTAAAACTCTACCATGTTTTCCTTTTGCTAATATCACAAGATTTGATGAGAGTTGGCTACTTCATCAACTTCTACCGCATCCTTGTCCTTTGAACACTTTAATTGGTGATCCCTTGAATCTATAGGAAAAGATAAAACAAATCCTGGTTCAAGCAGATAAACCTCTACTTATCAACAGTTCTCTAACAATGAAACAAGAGGAAGGTTTAAAAGGAATTTTGGAGAAAAATACAAAAGCCTTCGCTTGGGACTATACAGATATGAGAGGAATCCATATAGAAATATGTACACACCACATCTATACTGAGGATGTCAAACCCATAAGAAAACCTCAGAGAAGAATCAACCTTGCTCTGAGAGACTTTATAAAATTAGAGATAGAAAAATTACTCCAGGTAGGATTTATTTATCCTATTTCAGATAGCAAATGGGTTTCTCAATTAGTAATTGTACCTAAGAAAAATGGGAAATGGAGGGTGTGTGTGGACTACAGAGAACTAAATAAGGATACAAAGAGGGATTATTTTCCACTACCCTTCATAGATCAGGTATTGGACAATTTATCTGGAAGTAGTTATTTTTCCTTTCTTGATGGGTTTAGTGGCTACAACCAGATTCAGGTAGCTTTAGAGGATCAAGATAAAATGAAATTTACATGTCCATGGGGTACCTTCACTTATAGGGTTTTACCTTTTGGATTATGTAATGCTCCTGTAACCTTTCAATGTGTTGTACTTGCTATTTTTGCAGACCTAACGACAACATGTGTAGAAGTTTATATGGATGATTTCATGGTCCATGGAAAAACCTATGAGGAGTCTTTGGAAAGTCTAGAAAAAGTCCTAAATAGATGTAAAGAACATAGGATGTCTTTGAATGTAATGTTCCATACCTATCTTGTCCTTGGTTTGCTCATTGATTAGGTTTAGAGTTTCTTCTTCCTAAAGGAACGTTCTCCTAGTTTCAATAATCCTAGATTTGAGTCCTGTATTCGACATATTAACAACATATTTGTTAGTATTAACATCTAGTATCCCAAATAAGACATAATCAAAAAATACAAATTAAAAAAACATAAGAAGAGTTGCTTAACCCATAAGGAGAGAAGAATCCCTAAGGGCCAACGATCTACCACCTCATGTTACCCAACCTATTTTCTTAGGCCAATAGGGTAATAACCATATGTGGAATTCCCCATCCCTCCTGGACCCAAACCTTGCCTTGGCCCAATAGGGCAGTATGCCCAACCCAAGTCTCAAGGCCAACGGGGTGGAAGCCTAGATGGGGGTTATAGACAAACCACTTAGGTCATGACTCAGCTCTCCTGGCGGAATTATGTATATATGTATATTTAGAGTTTATTTATAGATACTGTCCCCAAGTATGTTGATGACCAAGTCGATCAGTCATAATCCCAGGTTACATAGTCCAATGGTTTCCATTAGTCCCACCCAACCGCACTTAGGCTTACACCCAGTTGTGGTTTTAGCCTGGGAGTGTTTGTTCCAAGATATAGGACAAGGGTTTTGTCTTATTTATCAAGCACACAAGTTTCATATTCACATTGTTAATTTATTCAAGGAATGGAATACTACATATCAAAGTTATGTGTTTCTCATAAATGGAGTCATTCAACATGGCAGATTATCAGAGTAGGCCTTATTCTGAGTTATTAACATATTAGATAAAATGATTAAAGATAAACAACTATTTTATACTAAACCAATCATGATGTGCAGACAATAATGCTTACAAAGTTAGAATTACCAGTCCTCTATCATTACATGATTTATAAGTTCTAAAACTCGGAGTTCTAGATATTAATTACTAAGTGAATTGCTTCACTTGTTTTGTTGTGCCCCTCCATCTATTCTCATTTCTTAGTCTTTGTTCTTGTTTCCTCTCTTCTTATTACCCCTTTGTGTCTCTATATGCAAATGAAGGGATATGTCTCTTGAAGTGAGATGTCTAATTTCTCGAGATGTCACCTTAGTCAGTGTTTAGACTAATTGTTCCCTGAATTTGATGTTGTATCTGTTTTTATTTATTTCACCGAAATATAATCGTGGCTCATTATTCCCCAATATAAGCTCTATGGCATATATTATCTAAAGATCACTGATTGATTGTTGGATCTCCTTGGCATGTCTAATTTATGCAATGGTGAACTCCTTCAAACTCTTCCTTCATACCCCCACTCCCTAATTCCTATTAACTCTATATACCTTTATGCCTGGAGTGGTTGTGACTCTTTGGATAGTGATGTCTCTTTATCACTACTATTGGTCGATGCTTTTGCTAACTGATCCTAATCCATACTTCTAAGTTAAGAATTTAATCACTATCTTCTATCTGTTTAGTTTTAATGACAAAAGTTTCATGAATAGATTAGACCTCAATGGTTCTATCATTACTATGGGCTTGTTCATATGCGAGGGAAATCATAGATGATGTAACAGTGAAAAGTCCGATGCCTCCATATTTTTGCTATCTTAATTCTAGGAAACTTCGAGGGACTTTCCATGGTTAGTAATAGATGGCACATAAATAATCCGATGTTACCCAGAGGATCTCCTCTCTATTGCGTGGCCTGTAATATAATGGAAATGATGGATGGTGAGTATTACAATTCTCAGGAGAAGACAAAGAAGGCGGTGGTTTATTTAGATTTCTAGGAATCCTCGATGCTTGATATTGCGTAGAGGTGTTTGGCATCGATGGTGATTTTTCTGTAAAACCTTAGAATATTTATCTCGAACTATAGATGTCCCATGGTGGCGGCACTGTCCAAGGATGATATTGACCTCGATACTCTTGATTATCAAATACCTGGAGCACCTTCCATTTCACTTTGATATAGCCCGATATTGGTCTCCATATGTGCGTCTAAAGGAATAATCCTAGCAAGCAAGCAGGTCCCGCAAATAGAAAACGAAGGATATTATTCTTTGTGCCTCCTGCCAAAAAATATATTGCTTTCTTTTTATAATATCTTTTATACGTCTATTTGCTTTATTATTTATCGACTATCATCTTGGATTTTATTTGTTATTATAATTAGTAACATTATAATATTACTTATGTTTGTGTTTTATATTTGTAGTATTTGAATTGTTAGTATTTGATATTATTATATTTATTTAGGATATTTAAATGGTTAGTTTGATCATCTTCTATAATTACAATTATAATATTACCTTTTGGTAATTATAATTGTAATATGATTGATGGTAATAATATGAAGTTGTAACGATTTATATCTATATTTTAAATACGTATTTTATTTACTTATTTTCCAATATCACTAATTTCAATTGTTACTTGTTCGGGGACATGACATTGAACCATGAGAAGAGTTTGCTAATGATGACAAAAGGAATTTTCTTAGGTCACCACGTATCAAAAGAAGGAATTAAAGTAGACCCGACGAAAGTTGAAATAATATTACAAATACCCATACTTCAGAGTCAAATGGATGTAAGGAGTTTTTTAGGACACTCCGATTATTACAGAAGGTTTATAGAGGGATTCGGTAAAATTGCGGGTCCACTATTTACTTTGTTGAAGAAAGACTATGAATTTTTGTGGACTTCATCATGTCAGCAGTCATTTGATCAGATTAAACAAGCTTTAACATCTTCACCCGTTATTGCTGGTCCAATTTGGGGTGAACCATTTCACATTAATATAGATGCCTCCAACTTTGCAATTGGAGCAATCCTTGGGAAGAAAGATGAATCTAGAGCAATGCATGCTATATATTATGTAAGCAAAAACCTCAATCCAACAAAACTAAATTACACTACTACTGAGAAGGAATTTTTAGCGGTTGTGTTTGCTATAAATAAATTCTGACATTATATCACTGGATATAATTTTTTTTTGCATACTAACCATGCAACTATTCATTATCTTATGAATAAAGTTGTTGTGGGAGGATGTATAATTAGATGGTTATTATTACTATAGGAGTTTGATATAACCATCGTTGATAATCTAGGTAGGAATAATGTTGTAGCTTACTTCTTGTCAAGAATGGTTTTGCAAGGTAATAATGAGCCCGTGGAAGATGCGTTTCCCGATGAAAATCTATTTGCAATATCTATTCACTCACCATGGTTTGTTGATATTTCCAATTACTTAGTAACTGGGAAATGTCCTTATTTTTTAGCAAAACAAAGAAAAATATTGATTAGAGAAAGCTCTCGATTTGAATGGATTAAAGGTTGTTTGTTTAAAATGTGCCCAGATCATGTATTATGGAGATGTGTGTAGGAAACTGATGTATATGATATATTGAGAGCATGTCATCATGAACCAGGAGTAGGAAATTACTCCATAATAAGAATAGCGCATATAATATTGGGAGTAGGCTATTTTTGGCCTACTATGACTAAAGATACATCTCATTACATCAGTCAGTGTGATCAGTGTCAAAGAATGGGGAGACCTACAAGATCAACATAGATGCCACTACAGACACAAGTGTCACTTGAGCCATTTGAAAAATGGGGTATTGATTTCATTGGCCCAATAGATCCTCCATTAAGGGGAAATCATTACATACTTGTATGTACTGATTCTGTTACAAAATGGGCGGAAGTCAAAGCATTGCCAACTGCTAAGGAGGAGAAAGTTGCAGATTTCATTTACAAGAAAATTCTACAAAGATATGGAGCCCCTAAAGCACTTGTGTCAGATCAAGGGCCACAATTCATGTCTTTGATGCTTTAGGCATTTCTAGCTAGATATCAAGTTCAACACAAGAATTCATCACCCTACCATCCTCAAGAAAATAGACAGGTAGAGGTGACTAATAGAGAACTAGAAAATATTCTCACAAAAATAGTCTCATCTAGAAAGAATGATTGGTCTACTAGGTTAACCGAAGCTGTATGGGAATATAATACAACACTCCTATCTTTCCTATTGAGTTTGAGCTAAAAACACTTAGAACAGTTGTAAATGTGGGGATAGATCTTACTGAAGCACAAAAGAATAAAATAATGTAGCTGAATAATTTGGATGAAATGAGAACTTAAGCTTTACACTGAACTAAAATCATTAAAGGCTAGAGGAAACAATGGCATGATAAAAATATTCGCAGTAAGCAATTTATTGCAGGTGATTGAGCATTTTTATTTGATTCAAGGTTTCAGGAATTTAAAGGGAAAATACACACTAGATGGCTTGGGCCATACAAGATTGCACAAGTATTTGATAATGGAGATGTTCAGTTAATACCTATAGATGGAGAGAGAAAAACAATGCTGGTAAATGGGCATAGGCTCAAGCTTTATCATAAACCAACATTGAAGGAGGAGTTTGCCACAAAGCTTCAAGCAAGAATTGAGCATTTTACTAAGGAATATTTTTCTTCTTTAGGTGAAATGGTCTATCCTTAGATCCATTATAGATGGCCATAAATAAACAGAGTAAATCAAAACCAGAAATGGGGGTCTACTTTGCAAAAAAAAAGAAAAGAAAAAGAAAAGCTCCTGATCAGGCTTGATCAAAATGAAAAACAAAGCATTGGTTCTCGATAGTTCATAATAGGTCCTGATCATTCTTGATCATAAAGGAATTGAAATGATTTAAGTTCTGATCGCTTATAATCATCCTTGATTGGAAAAATTGAAGTTGCTCAAGCTCATAATAGCTCTTGATCACGCTTGATCGAAAGGAAGTTCGAATGATTAAAGTTTTTGATAACCCCTGATCGCTCTTGACTACTTTTGATCAGTTAGTTTTGGTGGGGTGAGGAATAAAAACTCTGGATCATGTTCTATCAGAAGCTTTTAGCTTCATTTATTACTAATTCATTTGTGTAAATGTGCAGGTATAGGGTTAGTTAATTTTTTTCAAAATTAATGACATAACATGTGGAAACAAGTGGGCTCCCACAAGGGTTGAGCTTAGTGTGTTTTGCATTAATTAATGCTTATTTTATCAAAATCAAGTTTTGTTTGCAGATCACATGGATTAAGTGTGCACGTACTATCATTACTCACCATCATTCAAATTAGTTATCACTGGTAGGTAGGCATTTATGTTGTCATGCATTTTTCAAAGTTTGAAGTACATTAATTATAGTTTATAAAGTTTGCTTGAGGGATTAAATTATGACTATTCAATAAAGCCAAATATAATTTGTTTAAAACGTACAACTGGATGCATCATTACTTAATTAAGTAATAAATGTGACATGATGGATTTCTACAATGAAAATATATATGTAGTAAGGATGAGATGTACTTTACACCTTTGTGTCAGTACATTGATGAGACAAAATAGGCATGCAAGTACATGTAGTTAATATCATATTCATTGTTATACCTTTGTTGTTTAGAAAGAAACAGAGTGCCGCCATTTCAAAAATAAAAGAGAATAGCTATTTCCAGAAATTTGATTGCAGACATTGCTGGCAAATCTCTGAGTTTTCTAGAGTTTCATAGTCTTTCCAAAAATGGGATACAAGAGAATGGAAGAACCGAAGGGAATTACATTAGATGCCGGTTCAAGAAAATATTTGCAATAGGCAAGATGGTTGGATTTCATCCTTAAGTATGAGGGGTACAAATGAGATATAGTGTTGGAGTTTATCAAAAACTTCCATATCAATTTTACTATTGTAAGAGGAGAACCCATTGAAGTAGCCGCCGTTGTAATCAGTGCCTTGTCTGGGATTCCAGCAAAAGGTGATATAATTCAACCTCGGCTGTCTAATTTGCAAGAGTTTGTTGGAAATCTTCCACGTTCCACCAGAACCTTTGCCAGTATTTCATATGCATAAAGGAAAGAATAAGGGCATTGAGCGAGGAAGTCTACAAGAACCCTGGGCATCAATTGCACTCTGCATCATGAATTTTTTCACCTGTGAAGGTCAATTTTCCATAGTTTTAGGGCCATCGCTCAAGTTTCTGAATCATGTCTGACATGGTGCGTCCAAACCAGAAGTAAGAGTTAATCTACCTGATTTCCTTTTCTCTCAACTTACTGAAATGGATGTGAAATGCAAGGAAAAATAAAATAGTGTAACTCATCATGGATTAGTGCATCTGATAGTTAAACATCATTTTATGCAAAAACCAAACCGGGAGGAAGAATGGAGAAAATTCTTGTTAAATGCTGAAAGGAAAGAGGAAAAACCCAAAATTCTTGAGAGAAAAACACTTAAGATAGAAAAAACAGAGGTTTTGATGAAAAACCTAGTCAAACCAATAGGGAGACCTAGAAAGAAAAAATCAAAAAGTGTTGCTTCATCAGAGAAAAGAAAAACAGAGGAAGAGGAAGTCTTAGAGGGATTTGAGAGTAAAGGAAAAAGTTCCAAAAAGAAGAAAAATAAAAAGGTTGAAAAACCTAAAAAGAAAACAAGGTTGGCAGAAAGGATTGAGCAGGAAAAGGTAGAATCTCAGAGGACTCCTCTTGTCATCAATCTTGATGAATCTGGAGAAGAATAATTTGAAAAAGAGGAACCTGAAAAGGAGGTATTTGAAAAAAAGGAGCCTAAAAAGGAAGATTCAGAAAAAAGGAGGGTCACAACCTCCAATACAAAGCCCAAAATGTACTTCTTCGGAAGAAAATTTGTCACTCCTAGTTTTCCTTTTTAGGAAGTTGATGTTCCAATTATGGAAGTTGAATAGGTAGAGATAGCTCAAAATAATGAAGACACATTCATCCACCATGAAGGGAAGTAGCCAATGGAAGAGGAAGAAACCCCATCAAATAATGTAAATTTAGAAGAAAAAGAGGAAGAATAGATTCAAGTTGCACTTAGGATATCTAAGTTAGAAAAAGAATTGAAAGAGTTTAGAATGCAAAATATAATGTTAGAGGTGAAATTAAAGCAAAAAGATGAGGAAGCATTGAAATATCAAACATAAACAAGCGAGTTAAAAGAAAAATTTGAAAAGGAAATTAGTGAATTGTCCTCATAGTTGGAGGAAGCAGAAGAAAATGTGACTAAAATAACTATTCAGAATGAACAAAAGGATAGTGAGATTCAAAGGTTAAAGACATAAATGGAAAAAAGGTCTCAAACTTCTGAGACAGAAGAAAAAGAACAACCATTCAATGGAATGTTACTGCTTTTGCCTCCACCTAAGGAGGAATATCAAGGACAACCTACAGGGCCTAGATACCTTTCTCTGACAACTATGAAGTATAAGAAGCCTAATAAAGAACTTCAAGAAAAATTAGATAACATCACAAAATAAAAGGAAGAAGCAAAGAAAAGGATAACCATGGCAGTACATATAACATTTGCATTAGCTTTCACTAGAAAGCCTTTAGGGGTATATGGGTTATTTCTCAGAGAATTATTTTTAAAATGGAAGTTGAATCAAATTATACTGAAAAGGCCTATTGATTTATGGACTGATTATTGATATTATGGATTGTTAATTTAATAGTCACCCAGTCACCTAGACATCCAGAATCAAATGTGAGTTTTTCCAGCATGGATTTCTCATGGGTAATATTGATGAGTCATTACTTAATATCTACATTGGTGAAATCCAAATCAAATCATTTGTTTCATTGTTGAAAAACCAGGTTGAATGGTCAGCTAGAATGGAAGAATACATGAAAGTACAACAAACATATGGATTACCAATGAGGGGAGAATACCCAGAGTCAATATATTACATCAAGAAATTTAGATCCGTTGTAAGACTCAATATGTAACCCCTGTCTATGTCACTAATTTGTAATATGTTAAAAAGTATTGCAACTTACCATGATGTTGAAGGAAATCTTCCTCCCTTAGCTCTGCAAGCATGCATGAAAAGGTTCAGAACACTTTTAGAACAACTAAAGAGAAGGGAGCCAATAAATCCAAACAATATCAGGTGGAGCCTTGCACGAATAAGACATGTGATCAATTTAATTCATCAGCAGTAAGAATTTTGGATTGGAATGAGATTCATAATACCTATGATCATCATGCCTACATGAAAGATAAATGCATCTGCACATATACCAGATGAAGTCCTAAAACCCTGGAATGATAAGCTGGGAAAGAATAATGGTTTTGCTCTGTCCACAAGAACTACTATGCAATACAAAGCATATGTTTTTGACTGTGCCATTTGGATGGAAACACTCAACAAATATATTCCTACTCCATCTAATTGGTAACCATGAGGACATGGTTAAAAATAGGAGGAGGAGAATGATGAGGCCCATTAAAGACCTCATAATTACTAAGTTTATACCTTTTTAATACTTTATATATTGGCTTTAGAACTCATAATGTTTTCCTTTATGTATCCATTTATGAACTTAATGAGGTATAAAGACCGAGAATGTGAATGATCAATATGAATGCTTATTTCTATTAAGTGCATGATTAATGTGGTGATTAACCTATGAATGTTTCATGATAAGTGCACCTTTATTATGCAACTGGACTGATATTTATTTCTCAGCTGAATGCTAACTATTTTCTGTTTAAAAGTGATGAACGACTGACTTGTGTGTGACTCATCCTCAAGTGAGTTATTTTTCAGCTAATTTCCTTTTGACTCATTAGTTTAGATGAGGGATCTATCAACCACAAGTTCCAACAAATCACATCCAGTTCTGAAATCTGGGATTCAATGCCAACTAAAAGCAGTTACGAGGATCTACACAATTATGTTCCTACATGCCAGAATATCTCTTAGACTAGGATTAAGTTGATTTCCTGCTTGTCTTTTATTTTGAAATAAGAGCAAGATATTTATATCTAGCCCCAACACAGTTGGAGGGTAGATTGTATCAGTTTTTAAACTTTCTCATGTAGTTTTTTTTCCTGTTTTTAAGTTAGAATCATTGTTGTACTTCATCCCTGTAGACACCCAAAATTGTCCATGTCATAATATTACCTAGTCGATACATGATCTTGTAAGACATTTTGTAATATTTTATCCTAGGTCATCCCACTTATCCCATTTATTCCACTAAATCACCTTCCCAATTAATTAAATAAATCTCATTTATTTAATTAATTCCCCCTTTGCATGTCTCAAAATTATTCAAATTAAATATTTGAATTAATCCCTCACTTATTGTCACATTGCAACATGTGTCACATGACTACAACTCTCCACATGCACAGATAATTTAAATAATTTTATTATTTAAATTATGAGATTCCCACTCACATCCTATTTTTACCTCCATTCATTGTGCGTCATAAGCATCTTTTCTTCCAAAATAAATAAAAGAATCCCACTTATTTCCTCACATCCTAATTTTAACCTCATGTCATAACCCACTTAATGTGCGTCATAGGCACTAAAATATACTTTTAATCCTAGCCATACATATCACAAATTCGACTTTTAATCTTGGTAATTGAATCAAATCAGTCTTCTCCTATAAATCAAGCCTTTCATAGGCCATTTGGGGAATCTTCTTCTAGCATCCTTACTTTGCCGAAATTTCTTTCAATTTTCTTATCTATCTATCTATTTTTCTTCTATTATCTTCATCTTATCGTTATGCTATGAAAATGAGAAATCAACATATCAAATAATTCAATCCTTCAAAATCTTGCATTCTCATTCAGGTGGAGAAGAGAAATGGAGATAAATCAAATCTAGCTTGGGGATCGGTTTGCTTTGCTTTCTTGTTTTAATTTTCATGCTAGTTTGTGCTCTATTGTGGTTGTTAGGGTTTTTCATTATAATTTGTTTATGCATTTTTCTCTAGTATTTTTACTCTAACTACATTGGTGAACCCAACGTGAATCCTTTGATCTAGCTTGCTTTTTTGTAGGTTTCATTAACATTTTGTTGCAGATCTGCCAGTTTTTGGACAAAATCCTAGGTTTTACAAATTTCATCATATCTTCCAAAAGGCTATTCATTTTTCTACAATATTTTCACAAATGCTTATACATCATCTCAAGAGGCTACAGTAATAAAATTGATGGTTTATCACAATTTTTGTAGGAGTTATCACTATTTTATGTTTTTTCATAAAATTAACTTTATGGACGCAAATAAGAGAATTTTACAAAAATGTTTACATTTTTGGAAAATATTGAAATTTTAATAGGGGTCTATGTTTCATAGATTTAATTTAGAGGTCATAAATCCGCATTTCTGGGTGTAAAACAGGGAATTTTTCTACCTTTATATTTCTAGAAATCTAGCAAAAACTTAGCAAGGGTTTCTTCTTTGTTTTTTTACTTTTCAGATCAATAACATCTTGAAATAATCAAATCTAATTTGGGTATATTAAAAGCACGTATTTGAAATTGCAATTTCCTGATGAAATTGCAATTTCCTGATGAAATTTTTTTTATGGCTGCATTATAGTATCATTTTTTTTAAATTTTGTAGGTGATCATAAGGAGCTGTAGTAGAAACAATATCAGTCATACACAATAGATTGGAAAGAGAAAACTTCTGGGTGCACTCATTCTATTATCTTTTTCTCTCATTTAATCAATCAATCTTGTTTGCAAAACACTTGAATTTGGGGCTTTAAAATGAACATATTGTTTTCATTCAAACTTTGAAATTGGACTTAAAAAGAACCATTGTCTTCCATCACACATTTTGACTTTGGGTTAAAAATAACAAGTGTTTGAATTGTTTTACACATATTTCAATTTTTTAAAGGAAAATTAACAATTGCGAGTGTGAATCAAATATGTGTGTGATAAAAAACACTTCACTTGGTTCGCTTTTGTCAAACCCTTCATAAGAGGTTTGCTAGGGGATTTCATCACCCCTAGGGACAACCTCAATCAAGGTGTGAATCGAAAGACATGCTTATTTGGGAGTTAAAATCTTTTCACTCTTGGCTAAGCCCCAAAGAACTTTATACCTTTGGGAAGTGAAGGTGTAGGGTGGGTTGCCCCTTTCTCCCGACTGTGTGGCATGATTTTTATTTCAAATTATCTCTAGTCAACTTCGTGCATCCTAGCTTAAGACATAATTGGCCATACCCACTTGACTAGTTCTAGGAATTGTTGATGTGTCTTCTTCATGTGTGTGCTTAATCATCACATTCATAATTTCAAATTGAAACTTGCTTATGTGTCTTGCATGTGTGATTCATGTGTGTACATGTGTAATCATTTGTTTGCAAATTGCCATATCAAGCTATAAAAACCAACACATAAACATATCATTCTAATCATCCTAATTATCCCTTTTCTATTCACATTTCAATCAATTTCATCCTAATCATTCAATCTGATCATTCCACATCATCATCATCACCCTAATCCTAGTCAAACACTTGCTAAAATGGTTCTAATCATTAAAAATTATAGTCATAAGCCCAAGTTCATACTTCGAGGATCTCCTTTGCTTAATCATGAAGATAATCCAAAACCATATATCCTCCAAGGTGGGTCAAACTTTGCTCCTAGTGATGATGAAAACTTTGTAGAAATCTTAGGTCACCATAATAATACTATTGACAAGGGAAACACCACCCTAAGTTTGGAATCATACACCATTCCATCTACTAGTCCTTCATCACCATCTAATAAAATTCCTATCTCAAAGCATACTAGTCCTAGACCAACACCACCATCCAACTTCTCAAGCTCTAATCCATCAACCAAATAATCCTTTAACAATTTTCTCCAGAGACTACTAGCACATAATAGATCATCCCCATGTCAAACACCCATTAATGAGTTTAACAATGGACCTTTGAATGCCATGCCTATTCTTCCAACTCCATCATGTTATCCACAACCTATTGATCTTATATGTCAGTCAAATTTCATCATGCCCTCATGTCATTGATCATAAGGAGCATACCAAGCCTCTTCTAGAGCCTTCCACTTCCATTTCCACTCAAATCCAAGAGCTATGTCAAGAGCATTATCCTAAGCATGAGAAAACATTAACCTCTCATTCTAATCAAGATCTAGGCCCTTCTAATGATCCCACTCATAACATACTTGGTCCTATTCATGATGAATCTTCCCTCTATGATCTAGATCCTACTTATGATCAAGAAGGCCATGATGATCCTCTTAGCCAACTCTATGCATTCCATGGTCAAGATCCTATCACTTCACCCATCCATGAGCAAGAAACCTCCATTGCTCCTATAAACCCCCTACTTAGTCCTATCCATGATCCTGCATTATCCACTTGTCATGTTGAGACACATGCCTCCCAAGTAAATGTAGAAGATCAAACCAATAGTGTGGATCTAAATGAGCATAATCAAGTTCCTAATGATCCTTTCACATCCAATATCAACTCCATTTCAAATCCACCAAGATGTCCTATTGGTCTATCCATCTTTATTCATGGATGTTCCTCCTCAAGACAACAACAACCTTTATCCACTTCACCTTCTTCATCTAATAATGAACTCAAGTCTAGTGTCCAAAACACACCTAGTCCCATTGTCCATCGCATGCTTCAAAACATGAACTACCAAGGTAAAGGTTTAGGCCTTCATGAACAAGTAATTTTGGAGCCAATCCATGTCAAGGTCCCTCCACGCTCTTATGGCCTTGGATATACACCCCAAGGACACCAATCTAAAGATGTTGGTACTTCCTCCATCCATAATAAGTCTTCTTTCCACCATAAATCCTATCATATGACTAAAACATATGTTTCCATCCCTCCTCGATCATCTTACAAATATCAAAATCATGTGACTGTACACCTTCCACCATCAACTTTGCCACCATTTATTCCAAATCCTAATATCCCTCCATCTAATCTACCTCCACTACTCCCTGTAATGATCTAAATATATTTCCTGCAAAATAGATCTTGGTTAGAACGTGCATGCAATAATATTAATCAATCAATCAATGGAATGCAAAGGAGAATATGAAAGAAAAGAAAAGAAACTAGAACAATCTCACCCGTTTCTCTCTTCCATGACTAGTTCCATTGTACCTCCTCAAGCTTGCTGTTGTGATAATGGATGCCCTCAGATTTGTGAGCAAACTCTATAATGCCTAGCCCTTAAGCAAATGCCTTTGAAGGATTTATAAATAAATCTAATGCAAGCTAGAAAGTTAATTCTATTATGCAAATTATTAAATAAAAAAGCCTAAGATGAGAATGCCAATAATAAAAATAAATTAAACAAATGATCGATCTTGAAAATGAGATCAAGATTGTCATTTTATAGAAAATGAAATCTTGAACGGACGAACAAGATGAGAGATTGAGGAATGCCCTAGAATCAAAGGTCAAGATTCAATAAGACAACTCTCAATTAGGGTTAGGGCAACAAACCCAAAATATGTGGACAAGAATTAATTTAAGAAATTAAATCCATGGTAGAGAATAAACGTGACATTGAGATGAAATTAGTAAAAATTAGGAAGATAAAGATAGAACAAGAAGAAGATATTTAGAAAATCAAGTTATTTTAGAAATAACTTACTTTGTGGAGAGAAATGCTATTTTGAAATTAATATTTTAAATTAATTCCAAAATGGTGAATTCATGTGACAGTAAATTATAATAATCTAAAATTATTTACTTGGAAAGAGGGAAGTTGCCAATTTAAATAAATGCTTTTATTTAAATTTAGAAAGAAATCAATAAGACAATTTAATAATTAAGATTATTCAATTGTGGAGGAAAATTAGAAAGTGGGTAATTTTAAATAAATGATTTTATTTAAAATTAGAAAGAAATTTGGAGAGGATAATAATTAAATAAATAATAAGAATTTATTTAATTATGAGAAGACATAAATAATTAATGACGTATTAAATAAATAAGATCTATTTATTTAATAATCATGAGGAAGTAATAATTAAATAAATTTAGGAATTTATTTAATTATAGAGTGACATAAGCAATTAGCGATGTATTTAAATAATAAATGTAATTTATTTATTTAAATCGCTAGGAGGAATAAAGATGTGAATTAATTAAATAATTAAGAATTATTTAATTAATAGTTGACATTGGACTATAAGACATAATTAAATATTTTAATTATGTTGAGATGAAGCATGATATAGAAGAATGTGGTTTGCGGGTCTAGGCCATTTTTATGTGTCTACATTTCCCCCTCTTTGTCATAATGCAACTTGTTGCATTGTGGCAAAGAAAACAAGTCAAAAATATGCCCCAGTGCAAAGTAGGATGAGGAAGAATGACAAGGAGGTGGCGGTATGCCCCCTCGAGAGGACAATTGAGTTTAGAGGACACGAGTGTGCTCTCGAAATGGATGAGAAGAAAAGAAGATAAAAGACAAAAGTATATAGGAAAGATGGATAAGGATGATAATGATGCTAACTAGAAGAAATTTTAGAGAAAAAAAAGACAAATGTTAAGATAGAAGACATGGATGCCGATATGGGGAAGGAGATGCAAGTTAATGCGAAAGACAAAATGCATGTTAGAATCCTTCAATATTTGCCAATGTACTTAATAGGTGTTGCTCGAATCATCATTGGGAGGTAAAAATGACACAAATGGACAACAAACACTAGGGTATGACATAGACCAAGGTGTGCAAAGTCATCCACTTGCAAAACAGACGATCACAGACTAGGAATGTCCTAACGCATACTAAAGGCCAATTTGCCCCAGTCTTTCTGTCAATACAATCCACAGACAACAGTCAAAGAAAACAAAATACGTCATGAGATGTCATCACACCTCTAAATCCTTCATGGGACATCCTCGAGGTAGCTAGTAACATGACAAAAAGACAAGTCAATAAAAAGATAAGACAAAATAACCAAAAATTAACAGCCATTTAATTGTATTGCCAATGTTTGTTTGCCGAAGATTAATTGTTTGATAGGTTGACAGTTTGACGATGCCTAAGGTTAGGAAGGACACATCTTGAAAAGGTAGATGAAACTTTGACGAGGTCCAAATCCAAGAAGGACACATCTTGAAGAGGACCAAAAAGTGACAAGATTGACATTTTGACGAATGCTTTGGCAAGCTGACTGATTGTGACTGTATGATGTTGACGTTTCAAATGACTGTCTTGCGTCAAGTGCGACTATGTCTACTTTATTTGACTGACGCAACCATGTTTGACTCATGATTTTATTTGGACAAACCTAAAGGGACTGACCTAATGTCTCAGGGATTCAAAGACGAATCTTGCCTACGTAGCAAATGCGTAGAGACAACGTAGTTTGAACTTGGACAAAGATTGATTGATAGGACTGATTGAATTGACCAGACAGAGATTGAATTCGACTCTGATTTTGGGATTTTGGCATTGATTTGGATGTTTTTTGTATTTTCTCAGGACACTTTCTAACTTTTTAGGTCTTTTTTAAGGACTTTTTCTAATTTTTATTGCTTTTTTCAGGACTTTTTGTAATTTTTAGGATTTTATGATGCTTTACAAAAATTGTGACAAATGCATGTGAATGATGCCGATGCACATGAATCCAAGGACAACCATGATTTTGTTGCTAGTCAAGCTGAATACCAATGAACAGGTGACGATGATGATGACAACGTTGTTTGACGTGGGAAGGACACATCCCAAAACAACGTGAAGATGACAATGACATGACAAGAGGATAAATGTTTGCAGCAGGGCCAGGGATAAAGCCAAGGAATGTTTTGGATAATGTGCTAGGGTGCCATATTGTTGCATTTGAAATGGCTTGGTGAGGACTAAAATGGGATGATGGAGGAATGTAGGACCATTGACAAAGGAAACCAAGATGGGTGATAGATACTAAAAGGACTGTGGATGGCTTTGGTAAAAGATAGGAGACATGGATGGCTTGGACTAGGAGAATTCTCATATGGTCTCCAAGGACGATGTTGCATAGTGAAATGGAGGCTATGAAGGTACTGATATGATGCTTTGTGACTAGTGTATGAGCAAAGGATGGACATGTCAAAAGTTTTCCAAAGCCTGATTTATGTTTGTGCCTTAGTCTTTGTCAAGATCAAAATAAGTAGAAAAATGGATGGACATGATAGGGCTAAGATGGATGGATGAAAACCTCATGTGAAGGGAATGGGAGATGAGATGACTTTCCCCCAAGTGCAATGGTCCACATAGATGATTTATTCTACACATGATGCCTGTTTGCCAGGTTTTCATCATGGTACTTATCCAAAGTGCCTGTTTGCCAGGTTTTCACTTTTGGATGAATGTATTTCTTTTTACTATTTTTGCCATTTTTTGATTTTTTTGATGTCACCATGATGCCTATTTGCCAGGTTTTCATCAAGGGGTGATTTTTTTCTATTTTCCATTTTTCTGTATTTTTGCATTTTTTCCGAATAGCCTTACGCTTTAGATGACCACTAACTGCGTCGAAGCCTTTGACGATGCCGATGTAGAGACTGGTGCCATGACATGCCAATAGTGACCTTTCTGAAGCAGTTGCCTTGTCAGGATGGTAGCGCTTGCATAAAAATGACTGATGTCATTGTGATCCTTGTTGATATTAGAGTTGGCATTATCAGAATATACACATCATGATAGAATGCCACGAGAGTCCTTATGATAGAGAGTTGCTACCAAGATGCGATGAATTTTTGACATGGGATGTTTGGACTCTAAGGAGGATGTAGGATTATGATGGATGATGGTGGATGTGGACGAGTTCGTTGGATGTTTGGATGTAGCCATTTTTATTCTCCAAACTTGGGGTAATGGATGATGGATTTTTGATTTTTGATAGCATTTTGAACCAACACTTTTATATGTCTTGCTTGATGGCCATTTTGACAGAGGTGGACATGTATTATAGGTGGGAGTCCTCTTGTGCTGTGGCTCCACATTTTGATTGACTTTTGGATTTGGCATATTTTCTTTGCCTAATTCATTCTTTTCTTGACTTGACCCATTTTGTTTTGGGATCCATTTTAGCTTCATTTGTCCACTCGTATTTTTGATTTATTCCATGGCATTTGACATGTGATTTTGGATTTTAGATTTGTAAGACTTTTGTTGGTTCCAAATGGAAGGTTTATTCATGATGGAATGATGGCTTGGGGTGTGGAGGGAAGGGGTATTGGCAACAATCTTATGACAAGGACTACTCATGACACCCATTTTGATGTTTGTATTAGATAATGTTTCCCCCAATATCGAGGAGGGACCACTAACATATTTTGATTTTCCAACTGATGAATAGCCAAGACCTTGATGTTTGTAATGTGCTTGAATTTGTACGTGTTCCAAAATTCCTTGCTCGTGTAGGCCCAATCCTTTTCCCTAATAATGCATGTTTTGACAAATTTTGTTGGCAATGGGATATTTGTTACTTTGGAAGCAAGATGCTAACCCATCATTATCGGGGAAATTAAAGCTTGAAATGTTCTCCTCTGAAAGGAAGCCTGCTCTGAAAAATATTGATGATCCTAATTGATAGGATGTTGTAGTTTCACTCACATGTTGGACAGATTTGTGATTAATATCTTCAGTCTGATTTGGTGACATGTTAGAATCCGGTGCTTCTACTGGTGCTTCAAAGTCTATGTCAAAACCATCTTTGAGGTCATTGTCATAGAGCCCGCTGAATTCAGCTATAGCTTGATCATTTTCAAATATGTCCATGTTAGAATACTCTTGTTCTAGTGGTAGATCATCTATGTGTCCCATGGAGGCAAGTGTCTCACTTTTGGAAGTGTCAATATCCAAAGCTTGGATAGGGTCATCTTCAAGTGTTTGATCATGAATGGCATAGAGGTCAAGGAGTGGATCATTTTGGACTTCTTGGTCAAAGATAGTGTCTTGATCAAAGATGGGTGAATTTTGAATGTTATGATTGGAAATAAGATCTTGACCAAGGATAGGGTCATCTTGAATGAAATGGTTATGAATGGACTCTTGACCCAAGATAGGTGTATTTGGTATTCCATGATTGTCTAGGTGGACTTCTTGAATGGATGTAAAGATGGAGTCATGGAATGGACTACTTTGATCTTGACATGACAGTGATGTTATAATGTTGTGCTTTGGACTGGCCTCTTGATATGTATCCTCAAGTTTATGAGATGGGATGGGACTTTGGAGACCATGACTAGATATGTTTTCATGATCAAATGGAGTGTCCTAAAATGGATTGGTGTATGCTAGACTAGGGTAGGACATGGAATTTTGGACTTGGTTAAGGGTTGATGGGCTAGAATAGGACATGACCGCTTGACAAGGATATGATGTGGATGGAGAAATGGGATATGACGTGGGTGGAGGACTAGTATATGACATGAATGGAGGATTAGGATATGATGAAGGACTAGGATATGAAATGAATGGAAGACTAGGATGTAATGCCCCACCAAGTAACCTTAAAGGAAGTTGCAATTAACGTCTTAAGCAAACTAATTTTTTTTTTATAAAGTGCATTTAACATACACATTCACTTACTAATTAACAACAACCTCTAAGGCTACAAGGTTAGGATTACTTAAACCCACACATACATATTACATATAAAAATAGCCTTATGAACTTTATGAAATAACCATCATACATCATAAAAATACCACATAACATGACAATATAATCAACCAAGATACAATCTCATAATCATTATCTTAATCCAATGGTTACATCACTCATTCCCAGAATGAGACACTAGTATAAATGTATTACAATTACATAACTCCACCTCTCACAAAAAAGGGATAAAGTATAATATACAAACTGAAATATTACAATGCAAGAAATTACAACAAGAACCACGAGCTGTCCATCTGGATGTCTCGCCACCAAGTACTGAAGATCGATGGGGACCCAACGGTTTTGGTGCATGTTCCACCCAACCAATGTGGTACTCAAAGGCCCACCCCCCATGCTAGGAGATAGTAACAAAGTAACATGGACAAAGATCTACAATCCACTAACCAAAGACAGACTCAAACTAACTCATATTGTTATAACCAACCAAATGAATTAACAAGTACAACTCATTCAGCATACAAGTACGAATCAAGTACAATACAAGTACAAATCAAGTACAACTCCAACATCACTGACATAGGTCACATTGCTTCCAGACATAAAGTAGATCAAGTATGTTCAAATAACCATACACAAAACAATTAACAACAGTTGTCTTAGATAGAGTGTCATCGCAAGGTTTGTCATGAGGTCTCCTCTGGGCATTCTTCATAGGCTCCGGCACAAGTAATCCTGGTGGCCTCAACCGAATCATGACACTCGTACTCACTCATGCGGAATCAACTACCTCTCACAAGAACAAGATAGTTGATCTTGCCATTCCAGGCCTTCTCACTCATCCCAAGTCTAAACGAGCCCTTGTGTCTATGAGTGAGGATTAAATTATCTTGATTAGTGTGAACTGCATCCTAATCATCTAAGTACATTAATTTAATTATCACTTGATTAACTCACCTTTGAAGGTTACCCGATTTACCACTTTGGGCTCTGGCCCCTATCAAAAGCCACTCTTCTAATGGACAACACACAGCCAAACAATCCACCAAGGGAACCACAAGTTCATACAAACTAGGCATCATAACCACTCCAACACAAGGAGGATACAAATAATAGAAACTCACTCCAAACATCTTGGAGACAACAACACATAGTCCACTCCTTCCATAGGAGGCAACAAGATGAAACCACATCACAAGGTCACTCCATACAAGGAGACACGGATCCCATAATCCACTCCTAAACCAAGGAGGTGCAAACATCTTCGTTCGTGAAAATCGGGTAAAATTGAAAAGACGCCATGCACTACCCAAGAGAAAACAACTGGATGGCATAAAGATTCAACAACCCTTATCCTCTAAGTTCTTTTGGAAGACTTATAGTTTAGGACTAACACTAAATCCCAAAACCAACAATGCAACTTGACGACATAGCAACAAAAGCATTCAAGACATTAATCAAATCTAATATTTGGATTTCTTAAATCCATATTCATTCAATAGGTAGTGTTGACAAGTCAAAGACACGAGAACTAGATCATCTAAAATAATCATAACCCCTATTTCCCTTTTCATTATTGGAAATCCAAAACAATTAAACTTACTTCCCTTTACTGAATACAGAGAATTAGATCCTTTAAGATAATCATGAGGAAGATACTACTTTTGGATATACTAAATCCATATCTCTTTCATAATCTAATCACAATGATTCAATTAATCTAAATAGAAATTAATAAATAACATAATTGATTGCCTCATCAATAAAACAACTTCTTAATTTTTACTTTTAAATCGACCCAAATCCATGCAAGTAAACTCTTTCCATTTTCTAACCAAATCTTACATCTCATTCAATTTTCTATTTAAAACATTCAGTCACTTTAATATAATAACATATTGTTTCTCTAACCATTTTCCATATACACTAATCAATCCATTTTTAAATCTCTATTCAATAATATATTGCATGCATCTCATTAAAATAAAATACGATAATGAATTTTACACTTAATATATATATGCTCCATATTATATAGACACCATATATATATTAATAAATTTAATTACATATATTTTTTAATATTCCATTCACAATGACTAGATTACTCTATGGAACTAAATAAAACATAATAACTATTTGCCTTTTTCAATATAATTAGTTCCTAAATTTACTTCTAATGCAACCTAACACTATTGCAAACAATCTTTTCAATTTTCTATCCGGAGTCTATATCTCTTCAACTATCCATTTAAAAACATGCAATTTCATCAATGTATAAAAATATCTTTTGGCTTATCTATTTGACCACACATTCATATTGTTTCTAATTAAATCTTATTAATTAAAATAAACATTTAAATATAAATATTTCTATAATTCTTTAATATATTTAAATATCTTTTTTTCCTTATCAATTTTGACAATACATTCAAAATTTATCTTTTAAATTCTTCATGCAAAGCTAAATTACACGCACTTAAATAAAACAAGGTAAATACTGATTGAAAATATTCATGGATATATATATATACATTTCAATATATTTTCTCCAATCATATTAACAAAATAAATATTTCCTTTTAAATCAAATAATTACTTCTATTAAAAAATATATTTCTCTATACATTTTCTACACATACTAATCATTTCTTTTAGAACACTAATAATACCCAATTGGTAAACAACAGAAAAAAATAAGATAAAATATTAATTCCACTAATCTAATATACAAATTTTATTTAAAATAATATAAATAAATATAATACTTTAATATTATAATAACAATACATAAAATATTAATATTTATAAATATCAATTTATTATTATTTTATTTTCAAAGCAGCCATGGGAAAATAACTTAACAGCAGTCTCATGTTTCAAGCATAACTCAAAAACTATGATATGGGTATTTGCGATTATTTGAGAGGGATAAGAAAATTTCAAAATACAAAAACTCTTTAAATTTCCTAACAACCCAGTTTGTGAAAGTGGAGTTATAGGCGACACAACCAAACCATTTTACCATGAAAAATATAACTATCATGCAGATTTTAAAATCCAATTTTTAATAATAACAGAGTGTTTCATTTTCTAAAAACATTCTAAATGCATTGTTCAATCTCTATGTTTGATTTCCAATAGCAACATAATCGATTTCCCCAAATAATTTAAATTCAACTGAAGTTTTCACAATTTTCACTCAAGAATTTTCATAAGCAAAGGCTATAAATTTGTTTAATTCTTTTCTTCTAATATCAAATTTATTTTCTAAAATAGATTTAACAAACAAATCTTTAATCATTACTATTTTAAAGAAAAACAATCAAGAACAATAAAATACAAAGAGGAAAACCTGGTACAAGAAACTACAGGAAGAGATGAATTTCTGATGCAAACCTCCTCCAAGGATTTCCTGAATTTTCTTCAATCCTCCAATGAATCCAATCCAAAACCGAACAAATGCAAACAATCTTTCCTTCAATCAATTCTACAATCAAAACTTTTTTCAAACCCTTGTGCAAATTTTCCAAAATTTCTTTCCTGCTGTAAAAATGTATATTTTTCTAAATCTCCTTCTGCTGCCCTAAAATTAAAACATATATTCTTATAAATCAAAAATACCTAATTCAACCCTAATTCACATTACATGCAAATTAGATATTTCAATTTCAATTTCAATATTTACAACCCTAATTCACATTACATGCAAATTAGATATTTCAATTTTAATTTCACTTTCAATTTAAAATGCAATTTCAAATAATAAATTAATTTCCAAAGTTGCAATCAATTTCCCAAATAAACATTTAATTACAATTTCTAATTTAATTCCCACACATTGAAATTAAATTCCAAATTAAATTTTAATTCTTTTATTTCCTTTCATTCTCTTGCATCACGTTTAATTAATTAATTAAATTATTTAATAACTAAATTCAACCCCCTTGGATTAAATTTAATTAATTAAATAAATTAAATATAATTAATTAAATATAATTAATTAATATAAACTTTTATCCACATTGCATTATTTAAATTAAATAACCATCAACATGATTTAAATGCAATTATTCTAAATATCTATTTCCAAATCAAGAATATTTCAGAATTAAACAACATCAAAGCAAGACAGACAATAACTCGACACACATGACTGAAGACACACTAAGGCTAGGGTGTAAACTTGACACATGTTACCTAGATACTATCTCCCGTTCAACTTGACCGTTGGATCGACACGCTCAAACCTGTGAAACCAGGTGGAGTCGATGTCATGTACCCGCAATCCTGCAACCAAGTAAACAACATCATACAATATATCCAGCATATAATACACATCATGAAGAAGGAATTATGGATTCGTAGGGTGCTCGCAAGCGAGTGATGCGAACTCGTCCTCTTCACCCATACACTCATCAAAACTGACACTTCCATCATAATTCCAATAATCTCATAATAATATCTCATGCTAACTCTACAACATCATTAATCCATAATGCATGTGAAACAATAATAAGATAACTACATCTCATAATAATAGTTGTCGCTCAATAGTAGCGATCAACACATCATCACAAAATGTATCCAGTATCAAAGTAATTGCAACCAAACATAGCATAGAGCAACTTGAACAAGAATCAAAATGGAGGGGTATTACAGGATATGACGAGGAGACTTGGAAGGGATGAGTGTATGATGGACTAGGATTGATGGATGGTTGGTTTCCCTTGTCAAGGTGAGGGTGGGTAATGAAATTTTGTTGTAACTTAGTGTTGTGGATGGTGTTAGGGGACCCTTGATAGTAGATGGATAGAGGACTAGGACTTGTGGATTGTTGGTAGGAGGGATAGATGGATGGAGGATTAGAGGTTGAGGTGTATTTGGACTGCATTGGAGGTATAGCGTTTTGAAGTCCCTAACAAGTTATGCTTGTCCATTACTAATGAATTGGAATTCAATTCGACTAGCATACATGTCATAGTAACTTGAAGACATGATGGTGGATGGAATGAGACTAAGACTTATGCAAAGTGATAATGCAAAGTGAAAAAAGGGGATGCCTTATGTCGAATGATTTTTAGGAAAGGTTTTCTAACCACTCAAAGTCTGGCCAAATATCTTGATTTGGATTGTCAAAGGACTGATTTGAAGGACAAGATGATAAAATGACAAGGTGAGATTTCCACACTAGAGTTATGAGTTGTAAATAGCTCACCAAAGGACAATGACTTAGAATTAATTTGTTTTGACTTGGTCCAATGACAATGTATTTTTGAGACAATGGCTTGATAAAGGAAAGAAAGTTTGCCTATCCCAAAGGTGTAATTTTGAGGACTTAAGACCTTACCTATGAAGATGAGGATGACAGATTGCAAGCTAAATGAAAACTAGAGTGCAAAAATGGATGAATTGGACAAGTGCTTTGCCGGTTTCCGACAGAGACTTCTGGGAAAAGATGCTAGTAAAATTGGGTTGCAAAAGTTTGGCCTCTAGTTTTTGATAGGAAATCTGTTTTTCCAAATGACAGGAAAATGCATTGTTTGGGGTTTCAGATGAGGTGCAGTATCAAATGCGTCGTTATAAGAAAAAAATGTGTTGCACTAAAGCATATGCATTGCAATATTTTGATACGTGTTTGCAAAATGGAAAATACGGCGTTTGGGATTGCAAATGCAGTTCAACAAGTCTATTGCGGTTTGTGAGAGAAAATGTGGCTCAGGATTAGGCAATTGAAATTAACAATTTCAAATATGACGTTTTATCAGGCAAATGATTTGAATGACAGTTGCCTGCAGTTTAGGATGGGAAAATGCGACTCAATATGGCAAATTCAGTTTGAAACTGGCGAATGCGACTCAATGTGTTTCAGTTGCGGCTCAGCAGAGCGAATGCGGCTTAGTTTGTTTCAAATGCGACTCGTCAGAGCGATTGCGGCTCAAAAGATGGCTCACCCTTCACTCATTATCCTACATACCTCCCCCATCACCTTCCTATTGTCCATGCTTTTGGCTAAGCCTCCCATTCATCTCCCCTACAAAATCCACATCATAATCCACCAATCTCCATAATCCACATTATAATCCATCATCTACCTACTCCATCTCCCTTTCATGTCATCCCTTACCAACATCTATGAGCATAATGAAATTTGACATGGTCCATGTGATGAAATTCATCTCTAGTGGGACTATCACCTTTCATGGAACTAGAAACTTGAGTCCCTCTTATCCATATTCCCCTTCTCTTATCCAAAAATCCAAAAAGTCAAAAAAGTCAAAAAATAAAAAAAAAGAATAAGAAAAAATCCCTTCGTCCAATGGTGAAAGATGATAAACAGGCACCCTGGATAAGTACCATGATGAAAACCTGGCAAACAGGCATCATGTGTAGGTTGATCTTCTATGTCACTTACACTTGGGGGCATGTTGTCTCATCCTACCATATGATTTTTTATCCTATCATATTCTATCTTACCATCTCCTATCTTATCATCCTTGGCCATCATACCCATATAATTATCATATTGAGTCTATTCATCCTCTCTTCCTTCTTTTGATCTTGCTAAAAATATGGGGAAAAATGTTGAAACATACTTTGGATATCTTTTGATATACCTCATCCTTCCAAACAAGCCTATCATTATCCTAGTGTCATAAGTTTTGTCATAAAAAATCCTAAGTATTGTACCTAGAATGGGGCATGTTATTCCTATATGACATAGTCTTTGGAGATCACATCCTTTCTCTCTTATGATGCATACATCCATTTCATTCACTATGACTTATCATTTTTATCGATCTATCTATCATGAGCATTCTAGCCCTTATCCTATCACCCACCCTTTCATCCATCAATCTCATCTAGCTCCTCGCACCTATAATTTATTTTCCCTTGTCATTGGTATCTAGCACAAAGGCTACCTAAATTGTCATCCATTGACATCTCAAAACATTTCAAAAAAAGTCCTAAAAAAATACAAAAAAATTGAAAAAGGTCCTTAAAAAAATCCCCAAAAAACAAAACATTTCAAAAATCCAAAAAAATCAAAATGTTTCAAAAAAGAATCAAAACATTTCAAAATCCAAAAAATAAAACATTTCAAAAAAGAATCAAAACATTTCAAAATCCAAAATCAAAACATTTTAAAAATCCAAAAATCAAAACATTTTAAAAATCCAAAAAAAATCAAAATATCCCCAAAAATACAAAAAAATAGAAAAAGGGTCCTGAAAAAAAGGCAAAAAAATCAAATAGCCAACAAAAATCCAAGCAATAAAATCAAACCAAATCACTTCTTCCAATCAATTCAATACATCAATTCAACTTCTTCAAATCAATTTCTTCATCAAATTATCTAATCACATCACTTCTTCTAATCAAATCCATTCTTCTAATCAATCACATCACTTCTTCTAATCAAATGCATTGTTGTAATCAATCCAATCATTATCATCAAATCAAATCATTTCTCCATCAAGCCAATCAATCAAAATCATTCCTCAATTTAATTCATCAATCATCTTCCAAATCTTCAAATCGATAATCCAAATGCAAATCAATCCTTAATCCATACCAACCAAGCTAATCAATCAAGTCAAATTATCCAATCACATCCTTTGGTCTTGATCCTAATTTTGTTGTAAATCCAATTAATTAATCAATCAATCAATCAATCAATCATCCTTGTGTTGATCTAGGGATATATTGTTCCTCGCAATGACAACACTATCATCATCAACCAACCAATTAATCATCAGTTTACAACTTGATTGGGGAAATAACTTGTTTTTTTTTGTATCATTTGTGCATGCTTGCTTGCTTGTGTGTGTTATCAAATTTCAATTTGCATTTACATCAAATCCGAATCACTCCCAACTAATATTCATATCTTGTATCTAGACAAGGTTGTATTACATTGGGGCATGGGACACATCGTCACCTTGGTCCTTATACCTTGGTGCATAATTTCTAGTGCTATATCAAACATATGATTGCTCACTTTATTGCAGTATAGCATGCCATTTTTATTTTTCCTCTACTTCTTATCTTGTATCATTCATCTTATCCCTCATTTATCGTCTCATTCATTTTGAGATCATACTCGTGTTTGTCCAACCCGCTTATCCTCTTGAGGGGGCATCATCATCATTATCATATCCTATATCATCATCACATTTCTTCCTATCTTTTGCATCATCATATTTTCTATCATCCCTTTCCTTCATTCATCTTAATCCTCATTTCCTCAAGTGGTTGGGGCATCATATTTTTTTCATCTATCCATACCTTAGCTTCTTTGAAATGATGTTATTCGACATAAATCTCAACATCTCGAACATCATCTCAAAGAGGGGAAAAATGTAGACACCCAAAATTGTTCATGTCATAATATTACCTAGTCGATACATGACCTTGTAAGACATTTTGTAATATTTTATTCTAGATCATTACATTATTCCACTTATCCCATTTATTCCACTAAATCACCTTCCCAATTAATTAAATAAATCTTATTTATTTAATTAATTCCCCCTTCACATGTCTCAAAATAATTCAAATTAAATATTTGAATTAATCCCTCACTTATTGTCACATTACAACATGTGTCACATGACTACAACTCTTCACATGCACAAATAATTTAAATAATTTTATTATTTAAATTATGAGATTCCCACTCACATCCTATTTTTACCCCCATTCATTGTGCGTCATAAGCATCTTTTCTTCCAAAATAAATAAAAGAATCCCACTTATTTCCTCACATCCTAATTTTAGCCTCATGTCATAACCCACTTAATGTGCATCATAGGCACTAAAATAAACTTTTAATCCTAGCCATACATATCACAAATTTGAATTTTAATCTTGGCCATTGAATCAAATCAACCTTCTCCTATAAATCAATCCTTTCACAGGCCATTTGGGGAATCTTCTTCTAGCATCCTTACTTTGCCAAAATTTATTTCAATCTTCTTATCTATCTATCTATTTTTCTTCTATTATCTTCATCTTATTGTTATGCTGTGAAAATGAGCAATCAACATATCAAATCATTCAATCCTTCAAAATCTTACATTCTCATGCAGGTGGAGAAGAGCAATGGAGATAAATCAAATCTAGCTTGGAGATCGGTTTGCTTTGCTTTCTTGTTTTGATTTTCATGCTAGTTTGTGCTCTATTATGGTTGTTAGGGTTTTTCATTATAATTTGTTTATGCATTTTGCTCTAATATTTTTACTCTAACTACAGTCCCTATCTGGGCACATTCTATGGAAATAAAAAGGAAGTTGATCTCAAATTTGCGCTAGATTTTTCCAGTCCGCTTTATGAATGGAGGTGATCCTATTAGTTGTTAAGTTCATTTGTTACTGCTATGTTCTATTTTTCATACTATTTTAAGTTAGAATCATTTCATTTGTTGTGAGTTGGAAAGAATCTTAGATCAAAGTTACATTCTACTACTGTTTTCACATTGAACTATTAATATCAAATGTCCTTATGCTTTCTATAGTTTATTTCTTAGTTAAAAGTCATTTGCATATCTAAGATAGTCTAAATCATCATTTTAATGGATTCTGTGCAAAGAGGAACAATTACTTGTCAATTTAGTAAGTGAGGAATGAAATAGTTTATTTCTAAAGCAATTAATTAAGTTTTAAATAGATTTCAAGATTCAGCAGAGTAGATTAAGTTAATTTTCCATTCTTTCATAATCTAAATTGTCCTAAAATGAAACCTCTCTGTTTAAATTCCATTTTGAAGGTTATTTAGAATAAATTAGGAAATAGAAGGTTAGTATAGAACCATTTCTGATTAAATAGATATAGCACAAAAATGCTCCTGATAAAGTAAAAATAACTCCAAAATGCTCCTAATCGAGCTGAAACCAAAAAAACCCCCCCAAAATCAATCTGACTCTTACCGCAAATAGCTTTAGACACCCCTGGGTTGACATTCAAGAGATTAAATGAGCAAGAATTGTGACAGCATTGACTTCCTACCATCAATGTTTTAGAAGTATTCATTGCAACTCTGTAATTACATGTATTATTTATTTGTTGAATAATAGATGGAGTATGGATGCTTTTAGAGGTTGGGTCTTTCCCTCTTGAGGGTTTTCCAAGGACATATCCCTTGTTATCTTGTGGTTTGTCTATTTTGATCTATGCATTATGGTTATTCCGTAAGCTTGTATGCATGTTTTTCTCTTACGGGGTTATGTAGGAAATGGATTAAATGAACTAGGTATTGATGCATTATTTCCTAACAAGTGGTGTTCATGGTTGTGGGAGGTGTGATCTCTCAAGTTTTGTTATAACTCTTGTTTGAGTAGATTTGGTGCAAGTTTGAATACATGGCCATGTAGGAAAGATATGAGGCATTACAAGATATGGAACAAATGTGCATATGTTGTTTTGCAAATTTGAACTTTTGATGTTTGCATATTTGTTGGGTTTATTGCAGATCTAGGGTTTGAAGAATTTAGATCAAAAGGGTTTCTTAGATTATGCTTTCATATGAGGGTTTTGTAGAGGAAATTTCACAGATGACCTCTTGAGATAAAACATACCTCACCATTGGATCCAAGATGGCCCAAAAATGAAAAATGATATAAATTTTTTCCTATTTTGGCCATTGTGAGAAATAGCAATTTTTTGCCCAATTACCCTCTCGGCCATATGGTCGCCAATTTGTAGAAAATAAAATTAAAACTTAAAAATCCTATCCAAATTATAAATTTATTAAAAAAATATTAAAACAAAAATAAAAAGGAGAATTTATGGGGGGTGGGGTATGTAGACCTCGTACCACCTGCCACGCTTGATAGGCAGCTAAACCGCAAGGTACTGTAGGTACTACTAACATTGCTAGGGATATCAGCTGTGCTAGTATCATCGACATTGTCAGGGCTGATAGTCCTACTAGTATTTTTGAGGTTGGTAGTCCTGTCGGTGAGCCCTTAGCCCCTGATTCCCCAATGGTGGCCGCATGGGGCCGAAGCTACCCCCCTAGCCTTCAAATTTTAAAAATCATAGTTTTAATTTTTCTTTATAAAATTTGAAATTTGCCACCGGCCACTTGCTAAAGCGTTGCTTGGGTTCCATGAGTGGCTTCGCTCGGGGGTTGCCAACAACCACCCTATAAGTCAAATTGGAGGACTTTTTTCAAATGAGCATAACTTATACCCACGATGTTGGATTTTTGACTTCCAATATAGTTGACAAAAAGATCTCTTTGAGTACTATGCAGTGGTACAAGATTGGTTCCATGATTTTCCTATTTATATCAATTTTGGGGCCTAAAAATTAGATGTTCTTAGTTTCACAATTTTGAGCATAAATTTTACATACAAAATCGGATTTTTGATTTTGAATAGGTGTTGGAGAGCATGTGAAGTGTAATACACAATGGATTAGGTATATTTTTAGTTTGTGGTACAGAGAGAGTATTGTACTTGTTTGATCACTTGTAGGTGCTTGAGATTAAGGGTATGATTGCGTGAGCATTCGAATGAGTCAAGAGGCTAAACCTCAAGGGAGTACATGTTTTTATATGTTTATGATGGTACAAATAATTATCATTTTGGTACTTATTAGTACATGTTTAAAAGTGTTCTTCAAAGTTATACTTTGATAGTGATAGGTACATAGGTTGTCTTTAGTTTTGAGGACATGGGTTGACACATGTGGAGACTTGGAGTCTCGTGTGGGTGATAGTTGAGTGTAGGTATGTCGTTAGTGATGATTATGGTCTCATGGATATGCGCGTACATTTGAGAATTGGCATGACATGATCATGTACATGGTTATTTGGTGGTGATATGGTTTGGTGTTAGGATGTTTTTCTTATCTCCTAGATGTTTGATTTGTTCCTTGGTTATGGTTACTCTTTTGTGGACATGTTTGGAAAATTAGATCTATGGTTGATTTGGTGTTGTCTTGTTGTCTACAGGATTATCTTCTTTGATATCTCAATTTATAGGTTATAATGTGATGATGAGTTTGCGTACTTCATTATTTGGGATCTTCAAATTATGAAGGTTGTGGATTAGCTACCAATTTTCTTGCAATGAGATGAATCAAATGTGGACTATTTGTATCCACAAGATTGATTTAGTGTTGATGTTGAATTTGTTAGTTGACCTTGTTTGTGGTCATTTGTGCATTGGTATGTTGCTTTGAGATGAAAGTATGGATGATTAGAGTAACTAGATAGTTATTTGTTGGGACTTGTGGTATGTGGTTTTATCATGATGTCATGATAGCTTGGTTACATTTCATTGGTTACACATTTTAGTGAGAGATTTTGGCAGTGATGATTTGGTGGTGTAGGATTGATTCTTGATCTTCTTGGCTTGGAGATCCTGGTTCTAATTGTTCTCTAGAGTTGTCGGGGTTGTAATTGAGTGTGTCTAGACCATGGGTGATCTTCATTTAGGAAATGGTTGTCATGATGCCATGTGTAGCTTGTTGCAAGTATGGATGTATTTGGTGGTGTTGTCATTAATATTGTCATTGATGTCAACATTGTATAGGTTGAGTTGTTTCCAAGTTCTTTTGAGAAAATTTGAGAAATAATGAAAGCTGAGTTGAAGTGTGTTATGTGCATGATTCGATATTGTGGTCCACATTTCCACTATGTTGACCCTATGCCTGTACGGATTTGTAGGTGTGATCACGAGCTTTAATTGATTGTATATTCTGAGTTTCAGCTTCTGGTTTGATGGAGAGAAAAAGTTATGTTCATCGGTGTGTGAATTGGTTTGCCAGTGTTATCTGGTTGTGGACTAGGAGAAACATTTTGGCTTTGTAGTTCTTTGGTATTTGGTTTTAAATCTTGTGGATCTGGGAGATTACACTCTGTGATGGCTTCTATGTTCAGACAAATTTTCTAGTGGTTTTGCACTCCGGAAGACCTACTCTAGAGCTCTGATATATTTTTCTAGTTGTCCCAGTTGAACTAGTGAAGTGTTCTCTGCGAATGAAGTTTGTTGAAATTGTTGCGAATGTATTTGAGGTATTCCCAAAGATGGTAAAGTGAATAGTGAAGTGTGTTGATTTGTCCGCATGGGATTATCTTGCTGATGATGCGTGTACTTTAAAGTTCATCAGTTTTTTCATTAGGTTTGGTCGACTTGGTGTTTACACGTTACATTATGTTTTTGCATCGATCTATGGAAACATGTGCGAGATCCAAGATGTTTGTTGGGTCCTAAAATTAATATGTAATTGGTCCTCTCACATTCTTATCCATTGCGGGAATGTTGAGTAGCCGGCCTTGTTTAAATTTTTAATTTGAAATTGTTTAGCCAACCTTATGAATGTTTCTAAGGTTGATGATGATATATAAGCAAATCAAGTTGTAACGAATTTTTCATCCATCTATCATTCGATTCAAGCAAGTGCAAAGTGTGTGAATAAGTGTGAAAAGAAAAGTGTGGAAGAGCGAAGTGTGGCAACAACATTTTGATCAAGTTGCAAAGTGTGCAAAACTCTCAATGGTGGATATTTATCTATTTTTTTGTAATTTTTTGTACACAGTGAGCCTCCCTTTCTGGACAGTGAGTCCTAAGGCAGTGAGCCCTTAACTTGGGTAGTGAGCCTTTATATCTGGGTAGTGAGCCCTCAGGCAATGAGCCTGTATATCCGGTTTTGCATTACATCTATATTGTGAGTTAATCCTCACCGTGGTTTTTCCCTCATTGGGTTTTCCATGTAAATCTGGTGTTTTTTTGGTGTTGTGTTTCTGTTATTTACATTTCATGTTTACACTTAATAACAGATTAAAGTTAAAGTGGAATTGTTTAAGTTTATAAGTAGAAGAATTGATACAATTGATTCACCTCCCCTCTCAGTTGTCTTGTGTGCATTTCAACAATTGGTATTAGAGCTCTGGTTCCTTGGTGAAAAGCTTAACCGCTTGAGGTAGATCAAATGGCACACAAGTTGCAACTTCCTATGTTTGATGGAGCTGATTTGGTGATGGGAAAGAACATATGAGGAGTTCTCTAATTTCAATTCATTTCAATACTTGGAAAATTGTGGAGTCAAAGTATGTGATACCAGCAACCTATCCTTCCATTGCTGATGAGGTTGCAGCTTTTGAAGAGAATGAAAGAGCGAGGTTTGCTATCTTCAGTGCACTTTCTAAAACTGAAAGATCAAAAGTTATTTCCTTAGCTACTGCAAATGAAATGTGGACAAAGATGAAAGACATGTATGAAGGAAACGAGAGAGTTAAGTTGTCAAGGAAACTGACTGCTAAACAAAAATTTGAGAATCTAAAAAAAGGAAGATGGAGAAGACATTGCAAGCTATTATTAGAGAGTTGAGACTATTGCAACTGAAATCAAGAATCAAGGTGGTACCATGAAGGATGAAGATATAATTGAAAATATCTTGATGACTTTACCAAACAATTATAGTGATAAGGTTTCTACTCTTGAAGTCCAGTATGATCCAAAGAAATTCACTAAGGAACATCTATTTGGAGTCTTGACTGCATTCGAGATGAGAAAATTTGCAAGAGATAAGGAGAAGACTAAAACAACCTTTAAAGCAATGAAGATAGGAGATGATGAAGATGAAGATGATACAAAAGATTTGGAAGCAAATTTCACAAGGAGATTGAAGAAAGGTACTGGTAAATACAAAGGTAAGTTGCCTTTTAAGTGTTTTAGCTATGGAAATATTGGTCATTATGCATCAAGATGTCCTAATAGAGATACAAAAAAGAAGAATAAGGATGGTAATAACAATAACTACAAGGATAAGAAGGATATGAAGTTCAAGAAGTTGTATTATGTCAAGGAAGGTGAAAGAATATCTGATGATGAATTTGACTATGAGGAAGATAAAGATGAATGCTTGTTTCTAGCCCTTGAAAAGAAGTATGCAAAGGAATTTGGTCCGAAAAAAAAGAAAGATGAAGTAGAAGGTACTCTGGTGACTACTTTTCATTCTAGAAAAGATGAAGAATTTTGGGTAATTGATAGCGGATGTTCAAATCATATGACTGGTGATAAGAGTAATTTTACTAAACTTGAGAAATATGATGGAGGTATAGTCATGTTTGGAGATGACTCTGGTGCTAAGATTGTTGGTAAAGGAACAATTAGCTTTGATGAAAAACACAATATTGATGATGTTTACTATGTAAAGGGTTTAGGGCATAATCTCGTAAGTGTTGGAAAAATATGCAACAAAGGTTTTAAACTTGTGTTTTAGGATAACACTTGTGAGATCATAAAAGGATCCAGAACTGTGGTTGTAGATGGAAGAAGAACTCATGGAAACATCTATCAACTTAAAGGTGGTAATGGTCAGTGTTTTGTTTTACAAATTAATGAGAGCTGGATTTGGTATAGGAGAATGAGACATGTGAATTTTGATAATCTGGTTAGGATTAGTTCTAGAGAAGTTGTGAGAGATCTGCCTAGAATCACAAAGCCTTCTAATTCAATTTGCAGGAGTTGTCTAATGGGAAAGCAGATAAGAAACAATTTTAAGGGAAAAGATCAATCTTCTATCAGAATGCTTGAATTAATTCATACAGACCTCTGTGGTCCTACAAGAACAAAAACCCTAAGTGGTGATAGGTACTTTATGCTCTTGATTGATGATTACTCTAGGATGACATGGGTTACATTTCTTAGAGAAAAGGCTCAGGCTCTTGATAGATTCAAGGTGTTTAAGGCAAGAGTAGAAAATGAGGTAAATCTAAGAATTAAATTCTTAAGATCTAATAGAGGTGGAAGTTTACATCCGGTGAGTTCAATGCATTCTGTGAAGAACATGGCATAAAAAGACATCTCTCTGCTCCTATAACCCCTCAACAAAATGGAGTTGTGGAAAGAAAGAACCAGACTATTCAAGAAGCTGTCAAAACTATGATGAAAGAATCAAATGTTCCTGATGTATACTGGAGAGAAGCTATTCATACTGGTGTGTACATTCTTAACAGAGTTCAAATAAGAGGTAACAACACTAAGACTCTTTATGAGTTATGGACTAGTAAGACTCCTATTGTGAGATACTTTAAGGTATTTGGTAGTAGATGTTACATTAGAAGAGATGAAGAAAATATTGGAAAATTTGATGCTAGATGTGATGAAGGAATCTTTCTTGGATATTCTAATAACAACAAGGCTTACAAATGTTTTAATGAGAGGCTGAGAAAAATAATTGAAAGTACTAATGTGAAGGTTGATGAAGCTATGTATAGACCAGTCGAGATAACTGAAGTTGAACTTGATGAGCCTATCTATGAGAAAGTATACGAAGAAGAAAAGGAAGAGAAAGAACAAAGTGAAGAAGAAGAAGAAATTCTGGAGCCTACACCTAAGACTCCTAAATATGTTCAGAGAAATCATCTGGATGATCAGATAATTGGAGACAAAAGTGAAGGAGTGAAGACAAGAAGCAAAGTGGATGAGGTAAACTTATGTTTACTTTCTAATATTGAACCTAAGACCGTGAATGAAGCATGTAATGATGAAAGTTGGATGAAAGCAATGGAAGAGGAATTACAATAGATAGAGAAGAATGAGACTTGGGAATTAGTCCCTAGACCTGCAAACAAAAATGTGATTGGTTTGAAATAGGTATTCAGAAACAAATTGAATGAAGATGGTGAAGTAGTGAGGAATAAAGCAAGACTGGTATGTAAAGGATATTCACAAGTTGAAGGCATAGATTTTGAAGAAATTTTTGCACCTGTAGCAAGAATGGAAGCCATTCGGATGTTCTTGGAATTTTCAGCTCATAAAGACTTCAAGGTATATTAGATGGATGTCAAGTTTGCATTTCTAAATGGAGAACTGGAAGAAGAAGTATTTATGGAGAAACCATAATGTTTTTCACTGTCAGATAAACTAGACATGGTTTGTAAGTTGAAGAAAGCATTATATGGACTGAAGCAAGCTCCCAAAGCTTGGTATGCTAGGTTGGATAGATACTTGACAAAATAGGGATCTAGTAAAGGGTCCGCAGACAACAATCTTTACTTCAAGGTTGAGAAAGGTAAGATGTTGATAATTGTGGTGTATGTTGATGATATCATTTTTGGTGGAAATGAAGGTATGTGTAAGAAGTTTGTTGAAGAGATGGAAAAGGAATTTGAAATTTCTATGATTGGTGAATTGAATTTAGTACTTGAACTTGAAGTTAATCAGATTGAAAAAGGGATATTCATTTCACAATTTAAGTATGTTAAGGAATTAATGAAGAAGTTTAGAATGGATGATTCTAAACTAATTTGTACCCCTATGGTAACTAGTTGTAAGTTGACTAAAGGATGATGAATCTACTAAAGTTGATCAAAGCATGTAAAAATCCATGCTTGGAGGATTGTTGTATCTTACTGATACTAGACCTGACATTATGCATGCAGTATGTTTGGTTGTAAGATTTCAAGTAGAACCGAAGGAAGCACATGTTACAACTGTGAAGAGGATATTCAGATATCCAAAGGAACTCTAGACTATGGGCTATGGTATCTGAAGAACAATGATTTCACCATGAATGCCTACACTGATCCTGATTGGGCTGGATGTGTAGATGACCGAAAGAGTACTAGTGGTGGTGAATTATTTCTTGGAGGAAGATTAGTTGCATGGCTGAGCAAGAAACATGATTCAGTTTCTTTATCCACTGCAGAAGCATAATATATTGCAGCAACATTTTATTGTACACAAGTTGTGTGGATGAAGCAAACCCCGTTGGACATAGGTGTGGTGAGTAATGAACCTACTTCTATCTTTTGTGAAAATACAAGTGCTATAAATTTTTTGAAGAATCCAGTCATGTACTCTAGAACAAAGCACATATCTATCAAATATCACTACTTGAGGGAGAAATTATTGCAGAATGAAGTTAGACTTGAATATGTACCTACCAAGGAACAAGTTGCAAACATATTCACTAAGGCCCTTTCAAAGGATAATTCTGAGTACCTCAGAGGGAAGTTAGGGGTTTCTACCCCTCCTTCTTTGAACTAAGTGCACATGGAGGTGCATCAGTCCAGTGGATTCATAGACTTTTTATGGTCTGGAATGATGATTGAGGTCTACTCCTCAGGGGGAGTAGAGAAGTGCATTATTGCAGTATGTGATGTGGATGTACTCCTAAGGGGGAGTGAACAAAGCTTTCTATGCTAAAAATTTTCTTTTCCATTGATGTCAAAGGGGGAGACAGAGCATGTGAAAATTGTATTCTTGTGTAGGTTGTCACTTCTAAAAATGATGTATGCCTATGGGAGAGAGCATGTGGTAATTATATGCTTGGTAGGTTGTCGCTTCTAAGAAGCATGTATGTTATCTTTGGTGGTTTTTCACATCATGTGTTTCCATCAATGAAAAAGGGGGAGATTATTGCAAGTATGGATGTATTTGGTGGTGTTGTCATTAATGTTTTCATTGATGTCAACACTGTACAGGTTGAGTTGTTGCCAAGTTCTTTTGAGAAAATTTGAGAAATAATGAAAGCTGAGTTGAAGTGTGTTCTGTGCATGATCCAGTATTGTGGTTTGCATTTCCTCTATGTTGAACCTATGCCTGTGCGGATCTGCAGGTGTGATCATGAGCTTTAATTGATTGTATATTTTGAGTTTCAACTTTTGGTTTGATGAAGAGAAAAAGTTATGTTCACCGGTGTGTGAATTGGTTTGCTAGTGTTATCTGGTTGTGAACTAGGAGAAACATTTTGGCTCTGTAGCTCTCTGGTATTTGGTTTCAAATCTTGCGAATCTGGGAGATTACTCTCTGTGATGGATTCTATGTTCAGAAAAAGTTTCTAGTATTTTGGCACTTCGAAAGACCTGCTCTAGATCTCTGGTATTTTTTGCTAGTTGTCCTAGTTGAACTGGTGAAGTGTTCTCTGCGAATGAAGTTTTTTGAAATTGTTGTAGGTGTATCTGAGGTATTCCTAGAGATGGTAAAGTGACTGGTGAAGCATGTTGATCTATCCATGTGAGATTATCTTGCTGATGATGCGTGTAATTCAAAGTTCATTAGCATTTTCATTAGTTTGGCCGACCTGGTGTTTACACGTTACATTATGTTTTTGCATCGATATATGGAAATGTGTGTGAGATCCACGATGTTGGTTGGGTCCTAAAATTAATATTTAATTGGTCCTCTCACATTCTTATCCACCATGGGAATTTTGAGTAGTTGACCTTGTTTGAATTTGTAATTTGAAATTGTTTAGCCGACCTTATGAATGTTTCTAAGGTTGATGATGATATATAAGCGAATCAGGTTGTAAGAAATTATTCATCCATCTAACATTCGATTTGAGCAAGTGCAGAGTGTGCGAATAAGTGAGAAAAGCAAAGTGTGGCAACAACGTTCTGATCAAGTTGCGAAGTGTGCAAAACTCTCAGTGGTGGATATTTATCTATTTCTTTGTAATTTTTTGTAGGCAGTGAGCCTCCCTTTCTGGACAGTGAGTCCTAAGGCAGTGAGCCCTTAATCTGGGTAGTGAGCTTGTGTATCCGATTTTGCATTACATTTATTTTGTGAGTTAATGCTCACCGTGGTTTTTCCCTCATTGGGTTTTCCACGTAAATCTGGTGTCTTTGGTGTTGTGTTTCTGTTATTTGCATTTCATGTTTACACTTGATAACAGATTGAAGTTAAAGTGAATTTGTTTAAGTTTAAAAGTAGAAGAATTGATACAACTGTTTCACCCCCCTCTCAGTTGTCTTGTGTGCATTTCAACATAGCTCAGTATCACGATTCAGTGGGAGTTATTGGCAGTGATGTGGATTCATAATTGGTGATGGATGATATTCTTTAGTGTTTATTGATGTCTTGGTGGAGTTCTTAGATCCTATTGCTACAAAAGAGTTCTTTCACATTTATAGGTTCACTATTAGGAAATGGTTATCTTCATGTGATTAGAGATGTTGATTCTTGGTTTAGAGTGTGTTTGGTATTATGTCATTGTGTACTCTTGATTCTAGATTAGAGTTTTGGCATGATACAAGTTCTCTTGAGACCAGGATGTATGCATTAGTGCATGTGATATCCTAGGAAGAGATGGTTAGGTCATGATATAATGTTGGGTTCCTGGTTCTATAGTTGGAGCTTTGAAATTTATCTTGTTGGTTCTCTTGGTATTTGAATACATTGGTCATTTACTTGGGAGCTTCATGAGGGTTTTGTGTTATAATTGGATCTTAGAAAAGATTTATCTATTAGAGGTGCTCATGGATACTTGGAGACTTGGGTGAGGCTAGATTTCTCTTGGGATTAGAGACATTTTCTTGAGATAATTACTCTTTGGAGGTTTCAGTAGGAAGATTGAGGAGCCTTCACCTAGATATGGACACAAGTTCATGATGGAGATATAGAGGAGATTGTTCTTGGAGTGAGTCATGATGACTTGGTTATCCTGGAGTAGCATTCTCATTCCCCACTCTTGGTCTACTCGACAGTTTATCATATGAAAAGTATTTGCCTATTCTTGTTTCAAACACATTATGTTTCATGCTTTGTTTTCTCATGGGAATGAGTCTTGATCCATGGTGATCAATTTTGGGAGACTCATTTGAGTATTTTTAACATGATTTTTGATTGCTTTATCTTCCATAGATATGGATCTTGAGCTATGGATATTTGGTTATGAAGGATTCATTTTGAGGGATGCTAAGAATTGTTATCTCCTTATGTATATGAGTTATTTTATGTTATCATCCATTGATGAGGAGTTTTAGGAGATGATTATTGGGTTGATTTCCTGTTTTGGGAATGGATATTTGAGTCTGATCTTCCTTGTTAGAAATGCTTACATCCATGTTGGCATTATACATGATTTATATGTTGCATTTGATCTATGATATTGAGTGGTTGGGTGTTGTTGATGCTTTATAGTTTGCATTGTAAGGAGATAATACTTGACATAACGTATCACTTTGAGGTGTTGGTAGGACATGTTATGATTTGCATGTGTACTTTCTTCATTCTATGGTTCCTTGTTTGAGGTTCATGTTCATATGATTTGGGAGGATTATGGTAACATGTTGTGAGGGAGTATGCAACTATTTTCATTGCATGTGTGGATCATTGTGTTTATCCTTGGTACTTCATGTTTGATCATATATCACACCATGCTATACTATTGTTTGGTAGACTTGATATGCCTTGATCATTTTCAGATTTGATATTACCCATGCAATGGGAGTCACTGGATATGTATGTTATTCATTGATAGGTTTGGTACATGGAGCTTGTGGTTACAGTTTATGGGTTCCATATATATGCTGGCATGAGTTTACTGATGTTGTTGATACCTAAGAGGTATGGATGGTTGGATGTATTATCATGTGTCGTGGATGCTATTTCTAATCATGTGGGGCTTTTACCTTTGATAGCAACTTGGAGCCTTTTTTATCACTTGGATTTGATGCTTGTGTTATTTGGATTGGTGCATATTCACCTTCACATGTTCCTTTTCTTCCATAGGTGGCACATTAGAGGATGAGAGGAGTACTTGCTTGAGATGCTGGTCACTTTGGTTTTAATTGCAGGCATATTGATGGATCACAATAGCTTGTTGAAGATTCACGTGGTTTCATGTATGGCTATGATGATGTATTTCATTGATTGACCCTTATGCAATGTATACAAGTGGGAGAATGTTAGGATTTGGTGTTGTACACCATTTCATAAAATTTTATATTATAATGTTGTAATTAAATAATTATTTAGTTGTGGTGCACCTAGGAGGTGTGTTTAGCCACACTAGGTAATTATTTGGGGCCACTTGTAAAGTTTTATTGTAATATTGGGTTATTATTTTATGTGTGGGAGATATAGGATAATAATTTAATATTTGGGGCAAGTATTTAATAATGTGAAAAACTTAGTACCCAATATTAAATGAGGGGTCAATGATTTTGTGGCACATGGTTTTATCTTAGTCACTTGGTTGTATTTGTGCGATCTTGTGTCTATAAAAGCAAACACATGTTTAGCGGTTAAGGTTGGCTAGATGAGTGGGATGTTATTATTGAGTCTTTCTAAGGAGTGCATATGTGAATCATGGCATGGGATATGTGGATTCTTGATTGGACACATGGAGGATCCATTAGAGAGGCTTGATATTTCAATAGTATTCTTTATAACTCTGTAATTGCATGTATTATTTATTTGCTAAATAATAGTGTAGTGTCAGAAAATATACTTTACATTTTCACACGATGTTTGGGTCCCCTAATTTAATTGGATTTAATTAAGCCTCTAATTGGCCCAATTATGCATCTACAAGCCTAATTAATTACAATTTTCGAAAGGGGAATCATAATTCAATTAATGCAATTATCGTTTTTAACACCCTGAGATGAATAGGTCTTGGCAATTTAGGTTAGGACCCATTCACCCCTTTAATATCAAAAATTCAAATTTTAAACATGTTTTTGGTGGAATATTAAAGTACTAAATTAAATTTTTAAGTGTCAGCTTGTAATGTTCAATTTTCAGGAAATTAGAAAATTATCTATAAATACAAGGTCTTTTTATCAATTCAAATATTGGAAGAAAGCTAAGAAATTAATGAGAGCAAAAAGTATAGCAAAGATTATTGTCAAAGGTTTCCAAGATCAAGATTTATCAAGCATTTATTGCAACATTCAAGCTCTCAAGCATCATGCCAAATTTATCAAGCATCATGCATGTTTTTGGAGCTAACATTGTGATGTAAGTTTCAAGTTTCAAGTCAAGATTCAAGCATCAAGATCACATCATCAATCAAGCCACTTCATGCAAGATCAAGACCTTGGAGAGATCTACTAAGTTTCAATCCTTCAAGGGTTTCAAATCAAGGGTTTGGTGAGTTGCAAAATAGCAATTGTTCATTCATCATTCCTTTCATATTCATTGTTTCAATTCAAGGTTTAATTACCAAAATGAGGTTTGACCAAGGAAAACCCCCATTCACCAAAAATAAACAATTTTTTCCTCTTGTGTGTTTTGCAGATCTTAGGTTAAAGAAGGATTGAAGATTTATCAAAAGAAAAATTGTAAAAGTCGTCAAAGTTCTCGTCAAGCCACAAAAACTCACTTTCATAATTTATTTTTGAATTTTCAACTGTGAAACCTAGAGGAATCAAAAGTGTAGACATAAGACCAGAGGACTGTGAAAGCAATTTTTCAAACCCTATAGCAATACCCATTCGCCCTTGGGTGAATGAGTCCCAAAGGACACTTAGCACAACCTTTTTTTGACACGTGCATAAAATCAATCCCTTATCAGATCTGCAATTTATTTCTGGATTTTGTTAGATTAAGGATTAATTTAGAGGTTTCATGTGTTACATTGCATATTTGCATTCATTTAGTATTTTTCATTCATCCCATAAAAGTGTTGTCCCAGATGATTTACCCCATCCTAGGTCATAAGGAAAACAACAAGATCTCCTTCAAGGTTGACTCACCTAAGGGTTGAAAGTCAATCTTGCCCTAGGGGATCTCTTTTTCCTAATTAAATAAAGGAAGATAGGTGCATTGTATCCCCCCTTTTTCTATCATCATTATTTGTACACATATTTTCCTATGTTTCATTTTGGTGAGCCCGACATTCTTGAAATATAAAATTTCTGATTTGGAGTCCATTCAAACCTTGGATCTAGGATTTGCATTAGTTTTCATTGCATTACATTACTTTTCATCTCATTTAGGTTTGTTAAAATTGCATTAGTTTGCATCTCATTAGGGTTTTATGTTTGTATTTTGCATCCTTTAAGATCTGAGAAATTCAAAAATTTGCATGCATATTACATTAAATTTGCATAGTACTTGCATATTAGTGTATGTTTAATCATTCATATTCACAAATTGAGTCAAAATTTCAATTCAAAAAGTGTCATATTGTTCATCCTTTGTCATTCATTGCACTTGCATTTAGACATCAAAATCTAGAAAAATCAGTCACTGAAAGTATAATTTATAGTCTAAAATAGGAAACCCTAGTATTGAACTTCAATCTCAAATTTAAATTTTGTAACCCTGTGCTAAGACCCATTTTCCCTAGGGCGAATCTAACTTTGTACATGTACTATTTTAAAACTTTGGGCAGTGATCAAGTCTTTGTTTGCCTTCTTCCAATCTACTATTAAATCTGGGTTTTAGTTTTCAAAATCAAAAAAATAGTTCATATTTTGTATTAGGTTTAATTGGTAAAATTGAGTACATTTTTTGGAAATCAAAATTAGCATTAAAAACATATCATTTTCAATAGCTTGGATTCAAAAAACAGAAAATCTTCATTTATCATATCTGAAAATTTACATAAAAAATCATCATGGACATGTGTATGGGTAATATATGGAAAACCTTGAAATCTTTGGTAGACGTTCCAAGTTTTGTGTTTGGTGAAGACCCTAATGCAATTGAGACTATTAATGAACTTTCACCTCCTAATGAATTTCCCTGTGATATACACGTCCATGCTCATTGTTTGCTTCAAAGTGCGGTCTTCTTATTTCACATGATGTGTCTTCTTGGTGGTGTCATTGGATTTGATGTCTTTCAAGATTATAACCTTTTTTGGGCATATGACATTCCTCTTAGTGGTGATGTTATGGCTTGCATTTCGTAAGTTGCAAATCTTTTATCCTCAACTAGTACTCTCTTGGAGACATTAGGCATGATGTTCCCTAAGGTGAGACCTTTCATGAACTAAGAAAAACCCCTTTGAATATTCTATTGCATGTATCAAGGCCACCAAGAATAACAAAACTTGCTTTCCAGTGGAGCCTTTATGTTTTTTCAAGGCCACCAAGCAGTACACAACTTGCTTGCTAGTAGAGCCTTTTTCATGAGTGCCTAGCATAACACAACTTGCTAAACTTGTGACCATTTTTGTGGCATCTTATCAAAGTTATAAAGAGTTATAATTTTGGTATGGTTAGTACAATGGGATCCTATGCTTGGCACAAATTCTCATTAGCCACTTTTTGGGGCTCACCTAGTGGACAACGAATTTCACTAGCTCGTGCGAGTATATTTTGTTTGCATAGTGGACAATGGATTTCCATGTGTAAACATTTTTGGACAAACAACTAAGTCTTGATCCATACCGATTGGACAAACAGTTGAGGCTTGATCCTTCCCTTCTCTCTCCCTTTCTCTTCTCATTAATTTTGACATTGTATGCTTGTGTATTTTGTCTTGTTGCTGTATATTTAACATAGGCATGTTTCTCTTTGTGCCTTTGTTGGTTTGTCATGAGATCTTAGATCTTGGGGGTTTGATCATCCTCCTTGACCTTTTTTGTCTTATCTTTCCAATAGTTGTACAATTAGACCTCTCTTGATGCTTGTTTGTCTACTTTAGTGTGAGTTTGATGCAAGGCTCATCCTCACTAAAATGAGGGCTAAATGTAGTGTCAAAAAATGTACTCCTTTAGATTTTCACACTATGTTTGGGTACCTTAATTTATTTGGACTTAATTAAGCCTCTAATTGGCCCAATTATGCATCTACAAGCCTAATTAATTGCAATTTGTAAAAGGGGAATCATGATTTAATTAATGCAATTATAATTTTTAACACCTCAAAATGAATAGGTCATGGCAATTTAGGTTAGGACCCATTCACCCTTGTCCCTTTAAGATCACAAATTCAAATTTTAAACATGTTTTTGACGGCATATTAAAGTCCTAAATTCAAGTTTTAAGTGTCGGCTTGTAATGTTTAATTTTTGGGAAATTAAAAAATTATCTATAAATGGGTGAAATCACAATATCATGTCTCACTTTTTGCCCAAGATGGACATTTACATTAATATTTTTAATTGAATCTTCATCTTCTGATACCTATAACAACTAAACTGTTAAGAATTTGCAAATGATGTGAACTAGTGATTTGTGACAATTTATGTGTAGATTCTAAATATATGTTTTTTAAAAATTTCCAAAATAAATCATGAATCTTTCAACATCTCCTTTAATAACTAGTTTTAACAAAAAACACCATTTTTAGAAAGTAACGTTTGTGTCGTACAGCATAACTTTTTTTCTATAAAGGATAAAATTCTAATTTTTGAAATTTAGATCCTAAAATTCAATATCTAGGGAAAGGATATTTTTCATAATTTTTTATTACATATATATTTTTTAATTAATTTTTGAAGTCACTATAACTATAATTTGGACATGCATGTGTGTCATACAACCTAACTTGTTGTTTATATATCAAAATATAATTTTTATTTTTTTAGTGAAATAAGGACATCAATACCTAGGGAAAGGGTATTTTTTGATTTTTTTTACAATGGTTTACTATTTTTCAACCTCTATAGAACAAAGAGCTTGATGTTCAGAAAAAAACCCATGTTTAGTAAAAATTGAAAATTAAATACAAGATAAAGTAAAAGAATATCAAAACTATACTTGTAGGAAAGCTCATTTTGAGGGCTACAGTCTTGCAAAAGATAATTTATAAATGACATTATTTAATCCCTCAAAAGGTAAATAAAAAGTGTTTTGTTGCCAACATTTTGATAGGTGCGAAGGAGACTCCATTGTGGGTATGATTTAATCCTAGAGGGTTTGATCTAAGGGGGAATTATCTATCCCTCTTCAATTAAAACCATTTAGATGGAACCTCTCAAGGGTAAAATCATTAGTTTAAAACAAAGTGATTTCAAGCAAAAATCAACATGTCCCAAAAGTGAGACACTATTGTGGCAACACCCAAATACAAGGTCTTTTTATCAATTCAAATCCTATAAGCAAGCTAAGAAATTCATGAGAGAAAAAAGTATAACAAAGATTATTGTCAAAGTTGTTCAAGAGCAGATTTGTCAAGCATTTGTTGCAGCATTCAAGATCTCAAGCATCATGTCAAAGTTATCAAGCATCATGCATGTTTTTGGAGCTAACATTGTGATGTAGGTTTTAAGTTTCAAGTCAATATTCAAGCATCAAGATCACATCATCAATCAAGCCACTTCATGCAAGATCAAGACCTTGGAGAGATCTATTAAGTTTCATTCCTTTAAGGGTTTCAAATCAAGGGTTTGGTGAGTTGCAACATAGAAATTGTTCATTCATCATTCCTTTCACGTTTCATTGTTTCAATTCAAGGTTTAGTTACCAAAATGAGGTTTGACCAAGGCAAACCCCCATTCACCAAAAACAAACAATTTTCCCTCTTGTGTGTTTTACAGATCTTAGGTTGAAGATCTATCAAAAGAGAAAAATTGAAAAAGTTGTCAAAATTGTCGTCAAGCCACAAAAACTCACTTTCAAAATTTATTTCTGAATTTCTGACTGTGAAACCTGGAGGAATTGAAAGTGCATACATAGGACCAGAGGACTATGAAATAATTTTTTCAACCCCTTTAGCAAGATCCCAAGAGGACACTCAACACAAGATTTTTGTGACAGGTGCATAAAATCAAGCCCTTGTCAGATTTGTAATTTCTTTCAACATTCTATTAGATTAAAGCTTACTTTAGAGGTTTCATGTGTTACATTGCATATTTACATTCATTTAGTATTTTTCATTTGCTCCCAAAAGTGTTGTCCCAAATGATTTACCCCATCCTAGGTCATAAGGAAAATAACAAGATCTCCTTCAAGGTTGACTCACCTAAGGGTTGAAAGTCAATCTTGCCCTAAGGGATCTCTTTTTCCTAATGAAATAAAGGAAGATAAGTGCATCATACCCCCTTTTTCTATCATCATTATTAATACACATATTTTCCTATGTTTCAAATAGATGGAGTATGGATGGTTTTGGAGGTTGGGTTCTTTCCTCGAGGGTTTTCCTAGGGTATACCTTATGCTATCTTGTGGCTTGTATATTTTGATCTATGCATTATGGCTATTCTATAAGATTATATGCATGTTTTTATCTTATGGGGTTATGTAGGAAATGGATTGAATGAACTAGGTATTGATGCATTATTTCCTAACAATGTGATGGGTAAATTAAATAAATATATAATAAACATTTATTTAATTAATGACTAAGATAAGGTAAAATTAGGTGTAGTTAGATTATGGTCATATTTTAGGTGTCTACATTTTTGCCCTCTTTGAGATGATGTTGCGACTAAAAGAAATAACATCATTTCAAAGAAGAATAAAAAAGTGATAAGGACTAGTGGTATGGTGCCCAAGTCACTAGAAGAATGGGATTTAGGTATGCCCCCTTGAGAGAACATGCAGGTTCAAAGAGCAAGGGTGTTCTCTTGAAATGGATGGGAGTGTTAGAGGAATAATAATGAAAGGATAAAGGAAGCTGATGTATGGAAGAAGATAGGGATGATGAAGATATGGATGGAGAGTTAGGATGTACAATCATCATGCTACAATGGTATAAGCAACCTGGATTTGATATTGTACTTGATATTATGCACCAAGGTATGAGGAACCGTAGTGACAATGTACCAAGTACACGATAAAAAGGTCAAGTGAAAATATATGCCTTATAACACCATGATATGGAAGACCATAATGGACCTATGGAAATAGAGTGCAAAGACCATAATAGATGCAAACAATGATAACACACACAAGCAACAAACAAGAATGTATAACAAAGAAAAAATAAATCAAGATAAATGTCCCTAGTCAAGTTGAAACTAATTGATTGATAATGATGAGGATAAAAAAGTTGACGATAAGAACAATGCGTACCCCAAGGATTGCGTTATTAATGATAAGAAAAAAACTTGGATTGGGAAGGATAACTTATGATGTTAATTGGATTAATGGATCAATAGATTTCAACTAATTTGGATAAAAAATGATGGATTGATTTTGGATGATGAGCTAGATTACAACATTTGATTGCATGGATTGGGATTGATTACATTGGATGGGGATGGTTGGATTGGTAGGATAGATAGATGATAACTAGATTGGATAGAATAGGATTGGATGGAGGATAGAGGAATAGATAGGTATTGATGATAAGGGAGAACCAAGGCTTGGTAAAAGAATGGATGGAGGGATTTCTTAGATAGGAGATAGAGGGATTGAGTGGGTATATAAGAGGATGGAGCTCCAAGGACTATGTTGCAAAGGAACAAGATGATCCACACTAGATGTTGTGAAATCAAGGATGAAATATGGTGGAAAAAGATGCATGAGATGGAAGGATAGTGCATAACAAATATGGATGGCGAATAGAAAGGATTTCATGGTTCAAAGCATGCAAGGATAATTTGTCCCTAGACTTATCAAGATCAAAGGATTGAAAGGAGGATCAATTTAGATAGGATGGGGGAGGTAGATAGGATGAGGGACAAGATTGGGGTTATGAAGGATGGAAGGTGTAGATATTTCAATCCTAACATCATCAAGATCAAAGGAGGGAAAGGAGGATGGATAGTTTGGATATAATAGGAGGATGGAGGTAGGATGAGGGATATGGGATGAAGTATATTGGGAGATGTGGACAAAATGATGGTAGATATGAAACATGATTCTTGAAGATAATTAGACTTGTCAAGATCAAAGGTGAAAAAGGGAGGATGGATTTAGATAGGACGATGGATAGGGGATGAGAGATAGTGGAGGATGTGGATAGGGTGTTGTAGGTAGGATATCATGGATGAAGATTTCCCCCAAGTGTTAGAGTGAAAGAAAATGGGGTCTTGGGGGACTACACATGGATTTTTTTTTTTAGGTTTTCATCATTGTACTTGCCAAAGGTACCACAAAAAGTGGTTTTCACCATTGGTATGATTATCGCTCTTTAACTTTTTAATTTTTAATTTTCTTTCTTCATTTTCTTTGAATTTAAAATAATATGGATGGAGAAGGATGAAGATAAGGATGCGGATAAGTGGATTTGGAATATAGTGAATGGATGATAGGGATATGAAGGAAGAACTCAAGTGTCTAGTTCAATGTATGATATCCCTCAAAGATGTACTTCAATAAACCATGACAATTGAGGTATGTTCATAGATGTTGGTAGAATGATGGCATGATGAAAAATAATAAGGATTTATGCAAAGGCTTGAGATGGATGTAGTCCTTCAGGTACTGATGAGTCATCCATTCATCACTTATTCCATCATTTGTACATGTTTATTTTTATGTATTCTCTCTTTTGGAGAGGGTTTTTTCCCATGTGATTTTTCTCCTTTCCTCCATTTGTGAGAGATCATTTGTAAATGGTTAACTAACATGGTATTTTAGTTGAGACTCATCCATGCATCCTTGCATTATTGAATCATTTTCATTGGTTTGTTCCTCCCTAAGTTTCACTTAAGGGGGGTGTTGGTGTGAATCTGGTATTTTACCTTTCTAGTCCACTAGTAGGTCATAATCATGTGTTAAGTTTACTTAGGTCCTAGGAATCTTTCTTGGAGTATTAGTTGTCATTAGATCTTATATTAACTTATGTCATTTACTTCTTGTGTCCTAGGTCATTTAATATTAGTTGAGGGTGCTGCCACAATAGTGTGTCTCACTTTTGGGACATGCTGATTTTTGCCTGAAATCACTTAAAAAAAACTAATGATTTTACCCTTGAGAGGTTCCATCTAAACGATTTTAATTGAAGAGGGATAGATAATTCCCCCGTAGATCAAACCCCCTTGGATAGAAACCCTCTAGGATTAAATCATACCCACAATGGAGTCTCCTTCGCACCTATCAAAATGCTGACAACAAAACACTTTTTCTTTACCTTTTGAGGGATTAAATAATGTCATTTAGAAATTTATTTTTGTAAGTCTATAGCCCTCAAAATGAGCTTTCCAACAAGTATAGTTTTGATATTCTTTCATTTTATCTTGTATTTAATTTTCAATTTTTACTAAACATGGGTTTTTTTTCTGAACACCAATCTCTTTGTTCTATAGAGGTGGAAAAGTAGTAAACCATTGTATAAAAAATCAAAAAATACCCTTTCCCTAGGTATTGATGTCCTTATTTCACTAAAAAAATAAAAAATATATTTCGATATATAAAAAACTAGTTAGGTTGTATGACACACACGCATGTCCAAATTATAGTTATAGTGACTCCAAAAATTAATTAAAAAATAATGAAAAAATATCCTTTTCCTGGATATTGAATTTTAGGATCTAAATTTCAAAAATTAGAATTTTATCCTTTATAGAAAAAAAGTTATGTTGTACGACACAAATGTTACTTTCTAAAAATGGTGTTTTCTGTTTAAAACTAGTTATTAAAGGAGATGTTGAAAGATTCATGATTATTTTGGAATTTAAAAAAAAAATATATTAAGAATCTACACATAAATTGTCACAAATCACTAGTTCACATCATTTGCAAATTCTTAATAGTTTAGCTGCTATAGGTATCAGAAGATGAAGATTCAATTAAAAATATTAATGTATATGTTCATCTTGGGCAAAAAGTGAGACACAATATTGTGATTTCACCCTTGACTTGGTTGTCTCATATTATAGGATTAAGACACATGTCATGATATTGTCTAATCCTATCTCTCACGTTGTCTATATAAGAAATATTCTTGTACATTTGTAATCATAATATAAATAACACTATTATCTTACCATGTACTCTCTTGTGGAAGGTTATGTTTTATTTTGTAGGTGAACGGTGTGAGATAATTTTCAACTCCTACAACAAGAAGAACAAGGAACTATAGAGAAAACAAAATGAGGCTATTAGCAACCCTACTAAAGGAGGTGCAATACAAAGAGCCCTTAGTCCACGAAGCCATAGAATCACTCATCCAATTAATTGTGGAGAAGCCAAGGACAAGAAAACATAGGGGAAAAATATAAGGCAATCCAAGTATTATATACATAATTTGATAAGTAGGAACAATAGGAAGAAAATGTGTACAAAGTGAAATAGCCATAGAAGAAGAATACAAAAGTAGTTAAACAAACATTGCAAAAACTTCCAAAAGGGAAATAAAAAATAAGAAAATCTTATGGATGTTGACCTACTATCCAACACACTAGAAATGGAAAGAATTCTCCACCAAACATCATATATGTATACACAAGTGCACCCAAAAAATTAAAAAAATGATTGAAGAAGCTATAATCAAATATATTGTGACCTCAACAACCATCCTTCATAGCATCATTGAAAATTTTCTAGAGTAGCTTGCCTTATCCATCAAGTAAAAAAGGTAGAAAGCAAGATGGATAAAGGAGGAGATGAGAAAACAAGCATTAAAATCAATTGATTTAATGATGCTTGTCAAATAAAAAAGCGAGGCTAAAAAAATTGTAGGCAAAGGGGATAAGGTGTAAAGAAAGGGAAGATATATTAATGACAAAAAGCAAAGAAGCCAAGTCTAAGATCCAAAATGAGACTATCAAAATAAGAAAATGAGCCTATAATGTAGTTATAGAGGAAGATAAAAAGGCTCAAGAAGAAAAGGATAAATATTCTACACATCTAAACATAGGGCAGCAGAAAGACAATCAACCCCAATAGCAAGAGCCACCAACAACTTTGATAAAGGTAGCAAATTCTACATCCACATCACCCCTATGACACATTATAATTTTTTTGGCTCAACGAAAACACATCCAATTGATAGCAACATATATTGTAACTATTCTAAATATCATTCTCCATACCACAAGTTGACCTATCAAACATATCCCCCATCTAGAATTTTTAGCTTGGTGATATACTCCACAACACAACAATAAAATATGTTATTACAAAATATTTAGAAAACATAGAGCAAATAAAAACTTTAATTACTACAATTCAAAACAAACTATCAAATGCACAAAGATATACATGTTCATCATTAGGGCAAGAATTGAGGCTACTTACAAATATTTTGAAAACAAAACTAGACAATCAATAAGTAAACATAAAAATAGAATCTTGGATGAAATTGAAAATAGTGCATGGAAGAAATAAGGAAGAAATATGTGGCAACCAATACCAATCTAGAGAATCATATCAATACTCTTCAAAATATAGCCAATGATATTAATACCCTCTACTAGCTTTGCTTACAATGGTTGATGTTGACAAAATTATCAAAGAATCATATGAACCACATAGAAGCTTTGATTTTGTAATTATCCATACATATAATATTATGAAGGATATTGAAGGCACAACTAAGGTATAGATAGAAAATATGCACACTCAACTTTAGTAGATATAAGACTAAAGGGAGATAATCAAATCATGTATTAAGTAGCTATAGGAGGTGGTTAGCTTGAGACTTTCTCATGTTACTACATTACTCACAAATGCAAATAACTTGACCACAAGAATAAATATACAAATTATTATAATTAATGGAGAAAAGACCTTACTTACAATTAATACTTAAATTCAAGTACTCCAATAGGCTAAGATTTAGTGGGACACAACCTTGAAACAATTCAAGGAGATAAATAAGAAAATTTTGCAACTAAAAAATTGACCTACTTTGATAATTTTGGATTTTTAAACATGTTAAGAACATTCATATCTTGAGGACAAGACACCATTTCAAATGGAAGGATGGCGTTAGTAGATAAAAGAGAGAAATGATCATTCCTACACACCACTACATCTTATTGTGAGAGGAGTGTAGATCTCCAAGTTGACTCCCACAAAAGCTAAGAGGCTTAATTATCATAAGGTATACATCCCTAATGATAATATCATATATATAATACATATAGAATAAAAAGAGAGGAGAGAGAGAAGTGATAAGAACATATATGTAAGCATAAGATCTACAAATATTCGTATCAGATGAGAACATGAAGATGCTATATTATAATCTATTGAATGATGAATGGAAGACCTAGATATTGTTGATATAATGTTATAATGAACTGATGAGTGAGTTAATTTTTTTTTGTGTGCACTCCCTTATCTTACCACATTATGGTATTTTTCACCACATAAGACCTAACTATTCCTTTATTGTAAATATTAGAGTATGAATTCAACACACAAGAAGCATAGAATCAAAATTTTGGTCAATGATCCATCTTTCTTGTCAACATGTACCAATATGTCTTGAAAACAACTCTTCTACTAGTTCAAAATAGAAAGCATCACCTTACATTGAATTTTATTTCCTTACAATACCATGAACCTACAAATGTAATCCAATTATAAAATTTTACTTAATAATCACTTTCTTAATACTAAAAGTCCCACTTCCTAGAAAGATTTCTCACCCCTCTTGAAGATATACTAACCATAATAAGAAATCTTGTAGCAAATGTGCATGCAAATATTTTCTACCCTCCTTAAAGGTGTACTTCTCTTCAGGAATAAACAATATAACAATTGGGAAGACAATGAAAATTAAACCATCATTCACATAAATCAACTAGAATTTTGTTAGGATTGGTGATATTGAGCTTGCAATTTTATGACTATGTACTTTAATTTTAAATTTTTTAATAGTCAAATTTTATTTTATTTGACTCCAAGATTCATGGAAGGGGAACTTCAATGTCCCCACACAAGGACAAATGCTTTTTATAATTAAATATAATTTTCTAAGCACTTAGAATATTCTTTGTAAGGTATCATTGAGTGGGGAAGCTTAATTTGGCCAATGACAACACTTTCAAACACTTGGCATGAAGTGGAAAAGAATCTAACTATTTATAGTTGTGTTAGAAGCATCTATGATAGTGTAAGAGGTGTAAGAAAGCATCTTGGACCATGTCTAAGAAGTGGGTAGCCTTTTTTGGAAATAAGGAGTTTTTTGTCTTCTAGTGGATTGTTTTTGTCCCCTAGGGAAGTTGGATACTCAAGTCCATGAGAAAAGTCTTGGAGCTTGTAACTCTTGGACACATGTCATGAGGTATCTTTTGCATGTAGATTACTTGGCTAATGATTTTAGAATATAACATTGGAAAATATTTATGGTTTCTTATATTATTTTTGGTTATATGTTAGAGCTTGGAGTAGGAAGAAAATAAGTTGTTTTGTAGGTTAAAAAAGTAACAAAGTATATAACTCTATTGGATGATTAATACAATCTTTGGATCTCTTTGGGAGTGACATTTTTTCCCACAAGGGTTTCTCCAAGTATATCTTGTGTCATGGTTTGCATCTCTTGTTTGGTTATTTCTATTTCTATCTATGATTTATCGTTGTTATGTACTTGGATGCTTTGAGTTTGCAACATACTTTCACTTGTAAACTATATCTTATTTCTACAAAGTTTGTATTAGAATAAATTAGATAAACAATAGTGAGTCAACTATATTTTTGTAAAATATAGCTCTAGTTTATATTGTAGAGTCTTTTTCCTCTTTTTGTAATCTCTTACAAATAAAAAAGATAACATCTTTATAAAATACATTACAAAGATGATCACAATAGATGGGCAACCTTTTTCAGTCACAAATTGTGTGATGAACTACCAAAAACAATTCCTAGAAATGAATTGCATGAAACTTGCATTGGGAAATCACAACTCTATTTAGTCCATTACAATCTTTTGTTACAAAAAATCACATTGTGTGTTCTTTGCACCAAAAACCACCAAATAGTGAAAGACAAGAGAAATATTAAGAAATTTGCTAGAATCTAGGAATCATTAGTTTTTGAAAACTTGATTGCTACATTAATGGTTGTGTGAGTCTTCTTCTTTTCCACTATTGGAAATGCAAGAAAATTTGTTCCTTTGAATTAAACAACAGTTTCTAGATGGGAAGAATTGATTTTGGTAGTTACAAGATCAAATCAAGTCATTAAATGCACTTTGAGATAAATGGGGCATTTAGTGAGAACACACTATGAAAAAAGTGAGAGTTATAGAGTTTCTAGGATTAGGGATTGGGTGTACCTCATGCCTTGTTAGTGATTGGGGTTTGGGAGTATTGCATACTTAGTAACAGGTGGAAGGGATGTTTGCACCTCCAACTTTGATAGGATACATACAAGAAGTTGTTGGGTGAATGGTATTAAAGATGATAAAGAACAAGTGCCCAAGTAGGGGTAAAGTTAAAGATGCCTAACTTTAGAAAGGTGTATAGGGGAAAATGTCAAAGTTCAAGGATTGGGGATGACCAAGAACAAGTACTCTAGGAAGAGTAAGCCTAAAAGTTTGACAAATTGGACTTGACAACATTTCTTTTTTCTTAGCCATTTTTTGTGAAACAAATAAGGGGGACAAGGTAAGTACTTAGATGGTTTTTGTAGCATTAAATTTAAGAAATAATAATAAAAGATTTGAATTTTGGGGTTTGAGGATCAAATATGCTAAGGAATGGGTACTCGAGGAAAGGAATGGCTATAGCTCTGACTCCGATAAGTAACTTAGTGAAATAGATTGAGAGTTAGGAGTCAAGCTTACTTCATAATATGTATTTAATTAAGGACAAGTCTGAACTTGCGATCCTGATAAAGTAATTAGTCAAAATAATAGGGGATCAAAGTTCAAGGGAACAAAGGGAATGGTACTTTGATAAGGTAAAGTCCAAAACTTTAGCATATAAAGAAATTCAAGGCAAATGATCAAGGTTTCAAAATTTGGGAGTTTTAAGGAAATGGTACACAAGTATGGGTAGGCTTGGAACTCCAACACATAAAGGAATTCACTTGACAAAGTGTAAAGCTTTGAGGTTTTGAGGATTGGAAGGAAGGCATACTAGGTACCAAGTTAATGGTGAGCTCGAAATTCCAACACAAAGAATAATGCAAAGGGCAAAGATTTCAAAGATCAAGGGGATCATGAAAATGGTAGCTAGGGAAGGGAAACTTTGGTGCAAGAAGGAAATTAAGGTAAAGGGTTGGGGTTTCAAAGATGAGGGTGATAGGGAAATGGTACTTTTGGTAAGAGAAAACCCCAAAAATTTGAAAGTTCGACAACTTGCACAAATTTAAGAATTTAAACACCATAACCCCCAATGTTCCACATCACACAATTTTGCAACATCCCACAACTTGAACAACTTAATAATTTGAGATTTTTGCAAGATCCCACATTGATTAACACAGAGAATGACAAAGCACAACACTTAGCCAAATTTTGACAAAGGGAAAACCCACTTAGACTCTCTTAGATTGGTTATAAATGGCGGGTTAGCACAAGGCAATAACAACAAAGTGGACCAAGGCCTAAGATTTTGCATTTTGAGGCATGTGAAATATTTCTCTAAGACTCCACATGATTTAATAGTAGGTAGTGCATTTCATATATGCTAGTAATGTGCTCTAAATCACTACCATCATTCAACCATTTCTCCTACTATAATATTTACTTTGCTAGCAATTGAACACTTTCATTTTAATTCATGTTGCATTTATGGTTTGTTGACATAAAATAAAAACATTCAATCTTTGAAAATAATATACAAATTAGGTGGTCATAAAATTCCAAATAATATATAAATCATAATATATAAGCTTTAATTAGTTTGACATAAAATCCATTATTAAACAAGCAAATGAATTCTTCAAACCACATGTCCCAAAAAAAAATACTTATGATGGCTTTGCAACTATTAGAATAGAAATCAACATTCCCAAAACTATTAAAACAATATTGATTTAAAAATTAAAAATCAATTACTTTTTCAATTCACATGAAATAAAAAACAAAAACTCTAAGTGTACTTAATCTTGGGGAAAACTCCATGGTTAAGCGCACTTGAGTTGGAGTAGTACTCGAATGGGTGATGTCCCAGGAAGGCCCAATGCTTCACCTCTATGAGCAATCACCTAGATGCAACGAGTGATAAGTGAACCATTCATTATCATGAGAGATGGGTTCTTGTGATTCTTGTGATTCTTGTGAGGATTCTTGTGATTCTTGTGAGCTACTACTCATGAAATATGAGTCAATGAGTTTGACTTAAAAAACTACACGATTAAATCTTGATAGTAATATCATAGCTCTAAACTATTTAACTTATAATTTTTTTTCATATTTTTATTAAATATTCATATATTTACATTAACAAATATAAATTTAAACCTTGATAAAGAAAATAAACCCTTAGTTTATTTTATAAAAGAATATAAAAAAATTGAACCCAACAATACACATGCAAGTACTATCTAATAATACACACTCTCAACTCCACACACGACCCTCTGCAACTTAAACTAACGCGGGCGATTTCCTGACATTTGAAGAAAACAATCTAATCCATTCATTATCTTGCCTTCCTAGCGCCCCACAAAGATGGAGAAGAGGGGCGGCGTGCACTGGCATTCCTCTTCAATCTACATTCTTCCTTTCCTTTCGATTGCAACAACTGTTTTGGATTTCTCTGCATCTCAACTTTTGTTTTGAATCCATCGTTATGGAGTTGTGCATCAGAAGTTTTCCTGAGCTCAGCAATTGTTTTCATTGCCACTGTTGATGGTGATCCAATTTGTTCTGTATTTAGTCCCTCCTCTTCCTCCTCAATCTCAAATTGTGTTTTTCCTTGTACCACGTCTGTGAGTGCTCCAGGCTCTGTATTTTGTAGCAACATCTGTAGCCATTTGTCTAAGTTGGCTTTCCCAATTCGCCTCACTCTTTCATCTTCTTCATCAGCAGCATCTGCTCTGGCGACCACCACTTGGTGTTGCATTGATAAAACGTGATCCAGTGCCTCATCTAACTCCTCCTCTTTACCCACCGCTACAGATTCTTTGTCATTGTCTCCAACTGATTCGTGCCCATCAGTCATGATGCCTCTTTTCTCTTCCTGCTGTTGGTTCAGCGCTTCAGCTCTTGATACTTCCAGGTCTTCTTGTAGGAATTGTCTCAGCTCCTTTTGGATTCTTTTTGAATTCTTTTCCATATTCTTGAAAAGAAGACTTGTCTCTTCCAAGGCTACTCCGGCATGTTTGAGTGGAAGAATTGTTTCTTTACCCTTGTTGTCTCCAGTACTCAGTATGGCAGAGGGGCAGGAAGAGCGCATTTTGCGCACCTCTTTGTTCACAGTAATCTTGGAGCAGCTTGCTGTATCATCCTCTCTTACTCTTTTCCTGACTTGTTCAGAGTATGGCCTCAACATTTCCTTTACGTCTTCTCTTTGCTTGAACTTCTTCAACAGCTCTCTTTCAGACATGTCAGAATCAGCCTTCAATGATTCCAATCGAGCCATGAGGGCATGACAAGCGGCCTGACTTAACCTCGCCTGCTCCTTATACACAATATTCCTGGTATTTTCCATTGAACGTCAATTCATTTAACCTTGGTAATTCCTCATCTATGCATCTAACATGGGAACCAGATATTAAATATATGTATGTAAAGAAGAATTTAAGCCCTGAATCTTCGCTACAGAGAAAAATTAAACTAAAAGCCCCCAGAACTGGCTAAGTCCCTATATCCACAAAAGACAGAAACTGCCCTCAAAATTCCTAAATATAAAGAGAAAACTCCAAATAAAAGTAAATGAAAGAATATTTATGTTCTTACTGATGCATGGTGTCCCTTATCATCTTTTCCAAACATTGCTTGTATGATGCTTGGGTTTCAGCCAGTCGTCTCTGCTTTTCTGCTCGTCTTCTCTGCTTTATCAGAACAAATTCCAAATCCTCCAAAGCCAATCTTTCTGTCTCATTTATCCTCTGCATCTCCTTAAGTTCTTGATCCAGCTGAGAAATCTCCTGCCATTTTCTAACTTCTTCTCCTTTCAGTTTCAAATCTAGTTCTTTCTGCTTAGCTCTAAAAAATGCAGTCTTTGAATTGTTAAAATCGCCCATGTTCTCCTTCATCTCCCAAACTCCTCCTTTCAAACAATACTGCAAGAAAGGGGTGAAATTATTTAAAAAATTACAATGCAATCGTCTAAAAATAAAAGTGTAACAATCCAGAACTTACCTGATCCTTCTTTTGCACTTTGAAACCAGACTCAAATTCTCCATTTTCTTTAGAATAGCTAGGTCTGAATTTCGGGATTCCTATGTAAGAAGTTTCATCTTCTTCTACTGTCCATCTTCTGTTAGCAGGTGTACCTTTCAATCATGTATGCAGCGTCTAATCAGCGTCTAATGTTCCATCTATTCTGAAACACCACATGTAAACTAAATTAAAAATTTGAACAATAATGGGTGAAACTCACCATTCAGAATAGATTCCTTCATATTCAAGGTCCCAAGTATGCCATCCACATCCTTATCCTTTTGCACTCGAACTATGGCAGCTGGAGCTAGCCCCAGTTGCCTCTTTTTACGGAGGAAATGTTGAGGCCATGTGTGAGATTCTACAACCATAACTTCGTGTAGCTGTTCACTCTTACCAGAATAAAACATGGAGGAAAATGCCCTCTGCCTGTCATGAGTAAGACATACATAAACCAACTTGAGGACAGCGGTTATGATAGCTCAACTGTAGAGACGATCTATAATGCTATTTCTCAAGAAATTCTTATAACAGTTAATAACAGCAGAATTTTTGCCCTTCGTCTATGAATTACATGAATCTCATACTATGGTTCTAGTTGAAATTAATTAAGGGCATTTCTGACCTGAAATCTGCATTTTTGGATGCAAATATGGAAAGGAACTGGTTCACAGAAACTCCCAGCTGCAGATCCCACCAAGGTACAAGGAACTCTAACTTGTTTTGCTTGGCTTGCTTCACCTGCCACTGTACAGGCCTTAAATTGCTTGGAACTGTTTTTCCCCCTCCTGCCACCATCAAACATGCCATTTTCATGGACACGAAATGTAAATTACAGAAATTGATTCAAAATGCACGTGAAACATGGTTACTCACTTGAACGAGGAAACCAGTGGTCCACTTCCCAGGCAAGTGGTGAAGCAGGGTCAGCATGAAAGTACAGCACATTTCCATATGGATCTACCCTGAACTTAGCAGGATCAAATCCAGCATTCCTGCATGAGAGGCATAACTAGTCAGCTTGTAAGTTGTATCCAATGATAAAAAACGTAACATGATATCCCACCTACGGGTTTCGACTTCTTATCAGGATGCCTCACTTTAAAGCTTGGGTAGCCACAAGAAAGAACAGAAGCCAGGCAGGCCTGATGAACTGAGATTCTGACAGTACACCTAATTGCAGGAGGACTCACATTAAAGCCAAAATAGTCTCACCTCTGCACAAGGGGGCCGGGGCAAGAGTGTTTTTCCCTCCCAAATAGGACTCTAACAAGACTCCTGGCTGTTCATTAGATACACTTTATTGACAAATAGCAGAAGCCCTAACAGTAACTGGTATAGTGAGGCAGGGGAGCATTACCCAAGATGATTAAGTTGCTTCCAGACGACATCAATAAAATTTTCAGCATTTGGAGGATCTGTATCAACCGGTGAGGTGACTGGAAACAGTTGGTTGAGCTCCTTCACTTTCTCCATCTGCAGACAAAAAGGAAAAGAAAAATGCTCCAACATCTCATTCAAAATCTCTAACAGGGGACACAGTCCACTTTTGTAATGACAATAGCTGCTAATAACCCGAATAGTATTTCCTTTCAAATTCATTATCAACATAGCTAGAACTTTATCTACATAGCAGAAAAAGAAAGGGATTGACTTACACTGTGTGGGTTCAATGTGTATGGAAGGTAGGTGTAGGGAGGGCCTTCGCTGTAAGGCATCTGCAAGTCAATGCGGGTGCTGTTGCTGCAGAGTTTAGCATAGGCTCTGGGATAGCCCAGTTGATCATCCACCTCCATTTCCATTTCATCCTTCGAGCGCACTAAATTCTGCATAGTAGGTACTCACTTCCTCTTTCTCTGTTTTTTCTTTTCCTGTAACAAAATGTAGCCGTTATTGGCTGATTGCAGAAACAAGAGCAATCTTATTGATTGATTGCAGAAGCGAAGGCAAGCTCTCCATTTTGGAATGATAAGAGAGAAAACAAAGATTGTACGGTGGAATTACTGTCAAACGTCTACTTTTAATCCACAAAATCGAAATAGGTAGGTAATGAATGCTATTGATATTTTAAATGTTAAAGTTGGGAGCGGGCTCCAACGGCTACATCACGGAACAGGAATAAAGTTCGTTTAAATTGTTGAACTGTTCAGTTTGTGGATGTTTGGATAATGGTGGAGAGAAAAACATGGCCCAATAGCTACCAAACCGAAACAAAAGAACCAATTATTTGATAGGTCCTTCGAGGATTCTATAAATTTTAGGAAGCGAGTGACCTAATGGATTTTATAGATGAGTTTTAAAAAAAATATTTGAAATTTCAAAAATATTGGTATGTCTTTTTAATGGCATTAAGTGTGATCAATTTTTTTTTAATGGTTAGAATTATTAAGTACAATCATTTTTTTTAATTATGGAAAAAGAAAAATTGAAATCTTAGAAAGAGCAGTTATTATATATTGTCAAAAATGTCAAGTGGTTCAACAATTTTCTTTCCCTCTTTTTAATATTTGCTTTCAATTTTTTTCCTATAAATTTTAACTCCACAAATTGTCATTAATACTATTAATACTATTAATACTATTAATGTAAATTTAAGATGATGCTTCAAAATAAGCAGAAAAAATAAATATTCATTGGGCCACCAACTCCACAAATAATTTCCAAATAAGTTGAGTAGTGATTGCTAGCCAAAATAAGCCAAGCGATCTCATAAGGACTTGTCCTAAGTGCAACAAAAAAACCCTTTAATTGTATGGAAAATTTTCTCCCCACATCATATGAAATTGTTGATTTTGAGAGCTAAAAAATAAGGGCTTCTATTTTATAGAATAATATTCTAGTTTATCCTATAACAATTTTTCATGATTGTACGAGACTTGTTGCTCTTTAATTATAGACCCTGCAACACCCTACATGAGAGCACTTAGTTAAATAAATCTCCTTTATTACTACACAAATTAAAAAAATACCATTAATATTTTTAAGAACAAAAAATTAATTTAAAACCATACGAAGTTGGTGATCCAAACAATGGAATAACCATGCTTTATCCATTAATCATATATGTTTTTAATTAAGAAACATAATGCGTGTTGGTATTTTTGATATATGGATCAAACAAGTTTAATCATCTAATAAACATATACAAATTGTTATAGGAGATCTAACAAAATCACTTAACCTATTACCTAAGATTGGATATTGAATTCCCAATACTCTTTTCAGTATCCAAATTGTGAATGGTGTTCACTTCATTTAACCTTTCTCTAAAAAAAAAAATTTAGAAAGTGAGAGGGTCTTTATGAATCCATCTACAAGTTGATTAAGAGTAGAACACTATTGAATTTGTATACCTCCATTTTGAATCTTTTTCTATAATAATGTGGCAATGGAATTCTATGTGTTTTGATCAGTCATGTATGGTTAGATTCTTTAACATCTTCAAAACACATCAATTATCACAAAGAAATCTAGTTGTTGATTTGGTGGTGTGTCCATATTACTCAAGAATTTTTGAAGTCATGTTGCTTCACATATAATTCCTTATGTTGCTTTCAACTCAACAAGTTTATAAATGAAATAACAATCAATATTTTTTCCTAACCTAAGAGATAAATAAAAAACCCACATTGAATGTATATTTAGATATTGAATTTTGATCATCAATAGATTATGTCTAATGTGCTTTTGTGTATCTAGCCACACATAAATGATTTTTAACATACTTTATGCTATAATTAAAAGTACAATGCACATATATTTATTCCTTCTTAGTTGTTGTCTAATATGAAATTCTAGGTTATGTCATGAACCTTGAGACATGTAGTTAATTGAAAATCCTAGAATTGATAACATAAATGAGACATTCTATCGATTTCTTGTAGAGTATTTCATGTATATTTTCTTATACATTATACATAAATTGGTGTGGCTTACTTCTATAGGTGTTGTCATTGACGCATTCAATTATCTTAAAAATTTCAAGCAATTCCTTGTTATACTTTGTTTGAGAAATAAAAACATAATTGATGTAAAAGTCTGCTATATAATTATCAATCCAACTAAACAATACATAGTGTAAATTAATGTTTTAATTTGTCCTTGTGAGACAACACAAAATGGAACATTATGCAAGCTAGAATCTTTTATTCAAATAGAAGGGAAAAATTCCTTGTAACTTAGGAAATATAACTAAAACCCTAGAACACAAACTATACATGTTGAAATATTCACAAGATTCTTTAGGGTTTTGGTATGCAATGCAAACAATTTAAAATAACCCTATCTTTTATTCCTGGGTATGATTACACGACTTTAGCAATGTTTCCATGCACATTTGAGAGTTTCTTTTTTTTCTAATGATCACTATTAGCAACCTAGTCTATGATAACAAAATCAAACACTAATTCTAGCTAAAAATAAAACAAAAGAAAGTGAGTGCACACAATAATTAAATTTGAGATTTGAGTGGGTGCAAAAAGTTGGGGGGCCAAAAAGTGGCCAATTTTTTTTGAAAGGCTATAATGTGAGCATGTTATAATGCACTTGTGTTATAATGTGCTCACGTTATGGCTTGGTATGATTGAGCCTAAGGCTCAGTCACATTGATCCTATAACGCGCTCATGTTTTAACATGAGAGTGTTATAGCCTATTATAACAAAAAAAGCACAACAAAGTTTTATTTCATTTTCATTATCATTTTTTCTTGCCCGTGACCAACAAACTCTCTCATTATGCACTCCCATTCTGAAAGCATCAAATCTTGCAATTTCTTCATCAAATCTTGCAATTTCTTCATCAAATATTTGCAATTTCTTTGCCAGGATGTCGCCACATCAACGGGGAGGTCAAATAAGTAAGCATTGTTTTTTTTGTTGTTGTGAATTTGTTGTTAAATAGGTGAATTTAGGCTATTTTTTTATGTTCATTTCTTTAATTTGTAGGAGATAATAATCAACTTGAAAATCCTCCTCAAAATCCTTCTCCTCCTCATGAACAAGCACATGAAAAAAATCCTCAATAACCACATCAACAAAATCCTCCAACAATTCCTCAACATCATCTTAGTACTCAACAAAATTTAATGGGGGAAATAGAAAACAACAAAAATCAAATTGAGTTAATCATGAGGTTGAACGATCCTATAAATTCAATCTTGGAAAGAAGTACACTTGAAAATTCACTTCAATCCATGTCAACACATGTAGATACAATTAGCAAGAAATTAAGTCGTTAGGTGGATAAGAGGCAAGAGTGTAGAAATTTTTATGCAAATAAATTAAATCATATATAGAAGTAAAAGATGAAAAAATTACAAAATATGATTTGTGCTCATTATTCACTAACCCACACACAAATCAAACTCTTGAACTTAATAGCAAGAGGTTTCCTATCCATTGGTGCAACCACCAAGGGATTAGGAACAATTTTGGGATAGGTGGTGGATGGTTTTTGACCATCCACCATGCAACAATAACAAGGTTCCCCAATATTTATTGAGAAAACTCTACCATGAGTTCATCCTCAACAAAATCCCCAACTATTTTGATATGAGGGACTTTAGGGGAGAGGTGGAGGATTGCCACAGGATAGACCAAGTGCACGTTAGGATCCTTGGTGGAAAGGGAGATGAGCACTCACTAGGCTAGCTTATGAGCATGTCACTATCCCTTCCATCATGAAGGAGAGTACTGAGGTGGACACTTTGTAGTCTATTAGCTCTTTGAACCAGAGTATCATCTAGCGTGCTAGTCTTATAGTACACAGCCAACCAAGGGAGAGTTCAAGGGGTAGGCTTCCACCCCATTCTTGTCGGGTTTGCGGTTCGACTTGTACATATAACCCCACAGATAGTTAGGAGGTTGGTGCGTAGGATACGTCTGCATCTGCGATGGCAAATGACATTTTGAATCAGGCTTTCGACATTGATACTCAGGTAAATGTTAGCATGTTCATTGAATTGAATTTATTAAATTGAATTTTTTAAATTATGCAAGATTAACTAATTTATTTTCATGATGTAAAAAATTTTTAGGGTCACAATGTTGCTACTGGATACACTGGACCTGCACCTATTTTTTACTCCACTGCATCTATCGTTGAGGTATGTAACTAGTAAACAATTATAAGATCTTTACCAAGGCAATATACCTCAGATTGCAGCCTCTTATCCCAAAGATTATCTCTGAGGAACAAGGAGGCTTTTTCCTAGGTCATGGAACATTTGAAGGAGCAGTAATAGCACATGAGACCCTTCACTCAATTTATTCTAATCATCTACCTTATTTCATTGTTAAGATGGACATGATGAAGGCTTATGATCGAGTAGATTGGGATTTACTTAACAAAGTCCTTGAGAAATTTGGTTTCAAAGGAAAATTGCATAGATAAATTAGATATTGCTTGTCAGGAGCAAAATTTTCTATCATCCTCAATGGTTCACCTATAGGCTTCTTTGTAGCATCACAAGGAGTGAGACAGGGGGATCCATTATCCCCCTTCCTATTCATTATAATGGATGGGGCACTTAGTAGATTAATTACTCATAAGCAAAGCTTGGGACTTTGGGGAGGCATCACTATTTCCAACACAAAAATTTCAATAACTCATTCTCTGTTTGGAGATGATACCATCTATTTTGGTAGATCAATTATGGATGAAGCCACTCAAATCAAACGAGTTCTTGACAACTAGTGCTCAACACCGAGTCAAAAAGTTAATGCCTCCAACTCCGAAATTTATGTTTTCAATACAAAAGAGGCTATACAAAATAAGATAATTAAAATATTGGGGTTTAAGCAAGTAGAGTTGCCATGTAGTACCCGTGTATTCCTTTTTTCAAATGTCCAAATAAAGCTGCTTATTGGGTTAAAGTAATAGAAAGATTAGGAAAGGATTCTAATGTGGAAGGCATGATGGTTATCATTATCAAGCATAGTTCTTGTTGATGGTCAAAATAGCACAAACAACATAAAACAAAATATTTCTACTCTATTTCTCTTGAAAAAGAAAGACAACATATAGTAGCCTAACTTCCAAGGTCCTGGTAGTTGGTTCTCAACTGTCTGATGTCACTCAATTGGCCAATGCAACTATAATATTCAAGGGGCCTTTGCTAGTGATAAGGACTACAAACTATATCGAATTCATCAATCTATGTTTAATGGGGGGGTTTAAATAAACATAAAAAGGATAGATCAAGGCATAGAATAGTAAAACATGAACAAAATTCCATAACATCTAGACATATATTCTCAATAATGAGTGTTTCTTAACATATCAAAACCATAACATGATGCAACTCACAAAACAATCCAACCATTGCATACATTCACAATGCTTAATTTAACCATCACAACCATTAATCAAAATGCTACAAGATTCAAAACAAACTCCTCATTCATTGCCAATAATATAGATCAACAAACATATAATAATTCCATTCATAGATAATTTAATGAAATAATCCTTAAAATCTGGTTTCCCTTATTGATTTACATCAAATAAGAAACATTTATGTACAACAAATTCACTGGAATACAGACTGATTATGATTCATTAACATCATCCAAGAAGTTCAACTCCAACATAAAAATGTATAAAAAGTGTATGTAAATTAAACATGAACTTAAAAGTATCTTTGCTCAAAGCTATAAAATCCCATTTGCTATCATCAGGTGGGTAATCCTACTTCAATCAATTGACCTTTACAACATGGAGCTCAAAAGTACATATAGACATGCTACGCATAAATCCCTCTCAATCAAAAAATTGAGATCCACTAATCAAGGAACCAGAACCGCATCAAGAAACTACACTAGTTGATCTTCAGTTCAAAGGCTGATTACCCTATTGAATAGGAGAGAAAAGGGGAAGTCATGTGCCAAAAATAGAACATTTTTCTACCAACTCACTCCTGCATAGTTTTCTCAAGAAGATATTCATCATAGCTGGAGAACACTTGTTGAAGGATTCCCACATTAGGTTCATTGACCCATCTGTCTTCAAATTTGATTCTCTTTAACTCCGCTAAGGTGAATTCCTGCATATCTTTCAATTTGGTCAATTCCCTCCTAGCAACTTTCACCTCCCCTTTAGTATCCATCAGTCTATCCAACAATAAATCTTCTCCATCATCTTCTTTCTGCATGACCTCCTAAAATCTGTCGTTCCATTTCTCCTTCAATTGAACCAAAGGCATGCCTTCTTTAACCGGTATGTCTACATTGACTAAAATAGCTATTACAACTTCTAATTCTTCAAGCTTCTCATTCAAGTCTTTACTAGCATCTTGAACTTCATTTCTATGCTTATAAATGAAGTCAGACCTAAACCGAATTATGTTTGAAACCTTTTCTAGGAAATCGACATTATCTTCTTCAAGGATTGATTGCTCTAGAAGAATTGATTTTGGAAACTTATTGATGTCTTTCATCTTTTGAATATATCTCCTATATTCTTCCTCCCGCTCTCCTAGAGTTTCAGTATGATGACCTATTTCTTCTACCAACTCAAGTGTTGTTTTATGGATTTCAAAACTGTTTACCAACACTTCACCCACTTCCTGATTAAGCTTGTCAATCCATCTATCCAACATCCCAAACTTACTCCTCATTTTTACTAAATCATCAACTTCTGTTTTGGTGAGTAAGACTGGAGTTTTTGTTGAAAAATTGAGGTGTTTTCTTAGCTTAATACTATGTAAAACTTTAAGATTGCTGATCTAAATAAGCTTTTCCTTTTGTTACAAATTCTTTGTGGGTGATTATCTTGATTAATCCATTTTATTGTTGTAGAATGTAGACAAAATTTGATAGAAGAACTAGACAGGATAATAGAAAGATTACACAAGATGTATCGTGGAGAAACCCTTTTGGGAAAAAACTCCACCAAGAATTATTCTCTATTATTCAAACTCTGAAATACAATAGATCCAATTCTCGCTTGAGAATGCTTCTTCTTGCCTTCACCAATCTTCTTCACAACCTGCAATAACAACTAACATCACTCTCTTCAACTTGCTTGAGATAAATAGGCTTTAATCAATATTGTAAACTCCAAATGAGTTACAATAAAAATGATCAAACCCTAACCCTAAAAGGTACGTCTATCTCTTGCAAGTAGAGTTCTACCATGAAGAACAATGTCAAATCCTCAACTTCATCCATTTGGGCGTCCCAAACTGAAGTCATAACTCAACCTTTATTCTGTAAATATCTTAATGCTTTATCCTCAAAGTTGGCACTCAAAAGAGAGTCCCACTTAACTAAGCCTTCAAAAATATCTCAACATGCAAAGGAGCTAATTTCAAGAAGCCAACTTGGGCGCCCAAAGCGGGTCCAAGATATTTCTTGTTAACTGAAACATTTCTCAACACCATTCATGCAAGAATGGTCATCCCCTATTAACTGAAGGTAGTACCTATTATCTGTCATGCAACTCAAGTTATTAGCCACGCATTCCAAGTTAACCGAAGTTAACTAGCATTCAACTAAAACTAACTGAAGATAACTGAACTAAACTGAACTGAATTGAACTGAACTGAATTGAACTGAACTGAACTTCACTGAACTGAACTGAACTAAACTGAACTGAACTTCACTGAACTTCAAATGAACTTCACTGAACTGAACCTCATACACATCACCCCCTATTTTAGAGGACCTCAACATGCATAAAAAAAAATCCCTATCCTCATACACATCACCCCCTATTTTATAGGACCTCAACATGCATAAAACAAAATCCCTATGTTTTAGGAACCTAGGATGCATTTATGAAGTGTACTCAATTTATCAACCAGTTAACTAAACTCAAGGTGAGTGCCACCTCCCATATGTGAGCCCATGTGCTCCTATTTTATAGGAGCTAATTCCAAGGCGTCCACACATGATTTTAACATTTAGAATTAATTACAAATGCCAATTAACATGATTATTTTATCAAATATTAATCTCTTCCTAATCCTAGTGTTGTTGAACACATTCTAAGGACTTAGGATATATGGTGAAATAAATAATGTTTAGGATTGAAATTAAATAACATCCTATTTCCAACATTCTCCCACTTGACATTATACATTGAAATTATTCTAAACAAGGAATAATATAACAAGTACAAGACTCAATGCCAATGACCTTCTTGCACCAACTAATCAATCCATGCTAGCTTTAAATGCAACCTACATAATCATGAAGCTTCCAAGAAAATGATTAAATCCAAGAGAAATTATTTGTATGATTTCATAAGATAATCTGTAACATTAATTAAAGTGTTAACTTTCTCAATCAATACCTTCTCATTATCAACCAAACCAAAACCTTTCCCAAGTATTTGTATCCAAACCACCTCTTTGGAGGTATGCTAAACTGCCGAGTGTGTTGAACTCATGTTCAACCAAAGGTGTAGGCTCCTCGGTCTTTTCTATTGAATTTTTTTTCTTACAAGTAACCATTCCAACAAATATCTCTTACCAAAAGATAATTTCAGCCTTACCTATTTCTCCAAGTATCCATGATGACCTGTAACCTACCAATCCATTCCAAAATCCAAATGAAACACAACACTTTCATGAAGTAATCAAGAAAATGATTAATGTACCCAATACTTAAGAGAACTACACAAGATCAATGTCAAAGATCCAACCTTGAACATAAACATGACATCCATGATCTAACCATATCCTCTTAGGAGATCAAATGCATCATAAAATACTTATACATCCTAGTATCAAGAGAACCATGTAATATGCCAATCTCTAAATTCATATCAAGAGTAAACCATGGCATCATAATAAATATACTCTAAACCAAGAAACCATATCTCCAATCACATGGAGATAACCTTACCAATGATGCATCCAAGTAATTGCCAACAACTCCCACTGAACCATGGTATCGAGTTACACATGGCATCATGACTACCATCCTCTCCATGAAGATTAATATATCCTACCAAAGTGGTGCAGGAGCACTTGTTTGATTTCTTGACTCCATGAGGCCATTTGTAAATAGTTGCTCTATTTTATGTATTGGGTCTTATAATAAGGTTTATAAAACCATTTTATAGGTGTTTGAGTCTTAGGAAGTAATATTTGAAGTCATTTGTCAAATAATGTTTAAAGTTGTTCCATATTGTAAAAATTGTAAAAGTTGCTCAAGAAAGTTGTCAAGCAACTTGTCAAAAGTGTCATTAAGGTGTTCTGTCAACAAACTAACTAAAAGGTGGTTGAAAATAGTTGGTTTTGGTTGTAAATCTATAAGTACATCCTCCAAAACTCGAATGGAGAGGTTGGAGACATTATTTGTGAAGTTTGATGAATGGCAACCTCAAGTTTGTGTGCATTTTATGATTTCTACATTGTTTCCAGGTTGAAGTTGTGATTTGTACGGCCTGGTATGCACTCAAATAATGGAGTATCATATATGGATGGAAATATCTCTGTTTCTAGTTTCCAAATCTTTTTGTCTCATTCAATTTTATTGAGTTTTGTGGAAGATATGATTATTTTGGTGAGACTCCCTATTTTAACAATATTGTGCAGAATTTACAGTCTGAAATAATGTGATGGTATGGATTTTAAAGTATATATTTTGGGTCTAAAAACAAGTTTATGTTGTTCCTATATGAAACTAATTTCATTTTCTTCAAGTCTCATCAAATTTCATTAAGATTTGAATAAGTTATGACCATTTTAGTGAGGGGGGGTCTGAACCCTGTCTAGGGTTTGCAGTTTTGGGAAAATGAAATATTTTTCTTTTGGGCTACCATGGTTATGTTTCCAATGTGACATAGAATGAATAATAGAATGTATTATACACAGATTGATTTGGATTAATTTTGAAGGATTGTGAGATATGTTGTTGAATCCTCCTAACTCTGCATCACAAAGCCCCCATTGAACTGTGATGCCGAGCTATACATGGCAACAAGATAAACATCAAACCATCATTGTCAAAAGCATATGGAATTTTAGACATTTCCTCATGATCATAATTATCATAACATGTATCATGCCACAACTCTAAACTGCTAATCAAGAGTATACCATGAAGTAATAACAAAACCATCCTACAACCAAGGATCCCCATCATTGTCAAATGCTCCCACTGAACCATGATACTGAGCAATCCCATGGAAACATGATACATAGAATCAAAACCACATTTCTCTCGTAGGCTCACACCAAACCTATGAATCCAAGCTCTCAATGACCTCTTGTAACTAACTTATTTTTTTCAAAATAAGCAATAGAAAAAAATAATAAAAGCTCCCACTAAGCCCAAAAACCTCCAATATTTTAAGAGAAAGGCATCCCAATAATCTACCCAACCTCAGCTCTAATACCAAATGTTGAAAAACTGAGGTGTTTTCCTAGCTTAATACTCTATAAAAATTTAAGATTTCTGATCTAAATAAGCTTTTCCTTTTGTTACAAATTCTTTGTGGGTGATTATCTTGATTAATCCATTTTACTGTTTTAGAATGTAGACAGAAGTTGATAGAAGAACTAGACAGGATAATAGAAAGATTACACAAGATGTACCATGGAGAAACCCTTTTGGAAAAAAACTCCACCAAGAATTATTATCTATTATTCAAACTCTGAAATACAATAGATCTAATTCTTGCTTGAGAATGCTTCTTCTTGCCTTCACCAATCTTCTTCACAACTTGCAATAACAACCGATCATCAATCTCTTCAACTTTCTTGAGATGAATAGGCTTTAATCAACATTTTAAACTCCAAATGAGTTACAATAACAATGCTCAATCCCTAAACCTAAAAGGTACGCCTATCTCTTGCAAGTAGAGTTATACTGTGGAGAACAATGTCAAATCCTCAACTTCATCCATTTGGGCGCCCCAAACTGAAGTCATAGCTCAACCTTTATTCTGTAAATATCTTAATGCTTCATCCTCAAAGTTGGCACCCAAAAGAGGGTCCCACTTAACTAAGCCTTCAAAAATATCTCAACATGCAAAGGAGCTAATTCCAAGAAGCCAACTTGGGCACCCAAAGTGGGTCCAAGATATTTCTTGTTAACTAGAACATTTCTCAACACCATTCATGCAAGAATGGTCATCCCCTATTAACTAAAGGTAGTACATGTTAATCTATCATGCAACTCAAGTTATTAGCTATGTATTCCAAGTTAATTTAATTCAACTAGCATTCAACTAAAACTAACTGAAGATAACTGAACCATAACTGAATTGAACTTCAACTTCACTTCACTTCACTTCACTTCACTTCAACTTCACTTCACTTCACTGAATTGAACTTCAACTTCACTTCACTTCACTGAACTTCAACTGAACTTCATTTCACTGAACTTCAACTTCACTGAACTGAACTGCACTTCAATTGAACTTCACTGAACTGAACTAAACTTCAACTGAACTTCACTGAATTGAACTTCAACTGAACTTCACTGAACTAAACTTCAATTGAACTTCACTAAACTGAACCTCATACACATCACCCCCTATTTTATAGGACCTCAACATGCATAAAATAAAATCCCTATTTTGTAGGAACCCATGATGCATTTATGAAGTGTACTCAATTTACCAACCAGTTAACTAAACTCAAGGTGAGTGTCACCTCCCATATGTGAGCCCATGTGCTCCTATTTTATAGGAGCTAATTCCAAGGCATCCACACATGCTTTTAACATTTAGAATTAATTACAAATGTCAATTAACATGATTATTTCATCAAATATTAATCTCTTCCTAATCCCAGTGTTGTTGAACACATTCTAAGGACTTAGGATATATGGTGAAATAAATAATGTTTAGGATTGAAATTAAATGGCATCCTATTTCTAATAGTTTCCAAGGCACCAACATGTTGGGACATGGGAGTGGAGACATCTTTTAAGAAACTAAGTAATTGATCCAATGGAGCCTTAAGCTCATCCTTTCTTTGTTTATCCTTGATCATCCTGGACTTTGTGGAGGAAGCTACAATATCAATGAGATTCATTTGTTGATTCCTTGTAGGCCTCCCTAATTTGACTGTGCCCAATTGATAATCAGTCACTTGCATATCTTGTCTATCCTTGTCCACCATCGGAATTGCACATTCAACAATGATCTCTCTTGCCTCTGTGAAATCAACCTATCTTTAGTAGAAAACTAGGGCTGGTAGATAGTTTATTGTTGTAAAGGCATTTTTGGACCACACAAGCTATTACCTATTGTAAATTTTATTATTATTAATATATCTATAGGCCCTTCACCTTTTTCTTAAAAAAAATATTATGTGTGAATATCATTGTTCTATTGGTATTCTAATATCTGATTTTGGATGTTGAATAGGTCAATATTGGAGGTTTTGTGGGAACAACTCTCAGTGGTAGTGGATTACAAACCTTCACATAGGTAATAGAATAAAGAGTTTAATTAATGAATTGTACTTAATATATTTTTATTGTAGTTTATATTCATATCATTGATTACTTTGAATTGCACATCTTTCAAACTCAAAGCATTACTTCACATTCCATAACTAATAACTAGATGTTGATAGATGACAAAGTTTCAATTACAATATGGTCTTTTAGAAAGTCAACGTAAGAAGTGATGCAATTAATTCACATAGCATAAGTAATAACTAGGAGTAGCTTCCAATTACATTTTCTTGTCATGGCATTCCATGAGAATTTTTATTGAGGCATTTTTTCAAATAGTTCATTGCCTTATCTATGTTATGAATGCTTGGAAAAACGTACGAAAGAATAATAGTAAGCAATAACATAGACAAGGAAATGAGTTGTTTGAGAAAATGCCTCAAAAAAATGTGGTCTCATGGTGATGGACCTTTAAGGAATTTTTTCAAATAGCTCACCGCCTTTTCTATGCTACCATATTTTCCATACATGTCTACCAAATAATTTTATCATTTACAGTTCACTTCCTTTCTGCTATGGCTAAAATCGTAAAATAGGTGCTTTCCAACAAACTATGGATGCTTGGAAAGAATATATCAAAGCATAATAGTAAGAAATAACATAGACAAGGTAGTGAGTAGTTTGAAAAAATGCCTCAAAGAAATATGGTCTCATGGTGATGGAATTCCTTTCCATCACCATAAGACCACATTCCTTTGAGACATTTTTTCAAACAACTCACTACCTTAAGAATAGAAACCAAGATTTTAGCCCAAATTCCCCTCCAAATCCTTTTCAAGGTCCTCTTCCTCATCCTCAATTTACCAATCCATGGAAGCTTCCACCTCTTATTCCACTTGTTCATATCCCCACCCCTCCCTCTTCATGTCATGATCACCCCCATCTCATAACCAAGACCACACTATACCATCCACCCCATCCCAACATAATACCATAAAGAAAGAAAGAAGGAAATGAATTGCTTGAAAAAATGTCTCAAAGAAATGTGGTCTCATGGTGATGGAATGCCATGACACATTTGTTTGTCATGGAATTCCATCACCATGAGACTACATTTCTTTGAGGCATTTTTTCAAACACTTCATTGCCTTCTCTATGCTACCACATTTTTCATACATGTCTACCAAAACATTTTATCAAATGGTTCACTACCTTGCTGCTATGGATAAAAGACTAAAACAAGTACTTTCAAACAAGCTATGGATAGGGAAAATAGCAAGCATGATAATAAGAAATATATAGCTCAATAAGTACTCAAAATTTTGTTCATTATCTCATACATTATAAGCCATGACATGCATCACTATTGTAGTTTTCGTGATTGAATAATTTGTTGTTTTATTTTTAGATGTTGCAAGCGAAAACACCTCCAGATGTTCATAGGACAATGGAGCTTGGATTTTATTCTACTATAGACTCCTCGATGCCTCTCACAAGGGTATGAGGCAGATTACTAATTTTCAAATTACATTCATTGTCATAGTTGTTAGTTAGTAAAAAATAAAATGATTATTGATTCATAGTTTAATTTTTTGTTATATGGTTTCTATAGGGCTTCAAAACGCCACAACATGGGCATGCAAATATGTCCCTTGAGGAGAGTGATCATCTAGTGGAGGTCAGTGATTATTTTGTTAAATATATTATTTTTTATAATGTAATTTCTATATATTAATGTCTACTTGTTATTGTAATATATAAGGCTTGATTAGGAACTAAACCCTATGAGGAGCACTAGGAGCACTTCTCAACCTCAGAGTAAATGAGTGACAAACTTATCACCATTCGACTGAGCAAAAAAGGGCAAGAGTTTGTTTCAATATCTTGGAGGGCAATTACTTTTGATTCCAGGTTCCTTTGTTGTATGCCTATATGACATTCTTGTAAGCCTATATGACTATTTTGTATATATTTTATACTTATATCGACATATATTGATGTATTCCTACATGGAAATTTGGTTAATACAAATATTTTTTTGTCGATGGTGTCCATATTTGCATTATAAATCCACAGTTCAATATATGATTTATGTGTATTCAAGTGTATACTTTAAAATTTATGTGTATACTTTGTGACTTACGTCTATTCCAATGTATACTTTGCGAATTACATGTTTTCATGTGTATACCTTGTATTCATGCATATACCTTGTATTAATGTGTATACTATGTATTCATGTGTATACTTAAAGGATTACATGTATTTGAGTACTTGTGCTTCACTTATTCACATGCATGCTTCACTTATTCACATGTATGCTTCACTTATTCATGTGTATACTTATTAATTGGTTAGCCCTAGCATTTCTCATTATTGTCCTTCATGGTTTGTCTTGAATATTTATTTATTGTTGCTAAAAAATTTATTAGTTGATGCTAAACAACTTCAATATTTCCAAAAATGATTCACCAACAATTTATCATTTACTTATGTGCTAATTCAATATGGAATCCAAGGAAGAATTTGAAAGGAATAAAGATAGGAGAAGAGGGAAGATAGATATTTACTTGTAACCTATTGTACCTTATCTATACAAAACTCTAATGGCTCTTGTATTCTTTTCTATTCCGTTTTCTACTTTTCATATCCCATTTTCATAGGTGGATCAACACTTCTCTCAATTTTTTTCCTTCTCCTATTCTAGGTCCTCACCTCCACTTGTGGTATTATAAAATAAGATCTAGTTTCTGGTGGAAACCTACTAAGATTCAAATGAGTCATTAGTTTTTCCCTTAGTTATCTTGGGTGATTTTATTATTTCTTGGCTGGTTACAATGTATTTCATAGTTAATTTTGTGGAGATGAAACCTCTCATTCTTTGCAACAAGAAATTTTAAATAGATTCCTCTTCAATAAGAACTAGAGTTAATTGTTTCTTTTATTTTCTCTGAAATACTCATTGGAGTGGGGTCATGATAATTTTAAATGAAATATATGGTTGAGTATATGCATAGGTTGTGAATTGTTCTAGCACCAAATCTACCTATGTAATTAGCTACTTGGTTTGGAAACTTGGAGGTTTTTATTTTTACTCCTTTTTCATCATCAAATGATATTATTATTATTTCACTTACTTGGATTTGAGGATTTTTTGGAGTGAAGGAAGAGGTAGGATTGAAATGATACTTCTCATATATGTCATCCCATTTATTACCCAAAGAAAAGTGACTTGGTTCGTCCACCATGTGTCCAACTTCTTGGCCATATTTTCACCAATTACTTATTCTATATTCACTCCAACCTAGCTTCTTCAAAGTGCTTTTTTTAATTATAGGTGATATGATTGTGAAGGAGTAGGAATAGGGGTTGTAATATCTCATGTATCAACACATATTTATACCTCTTCTTTGGGCTATTTTTAGCTTCTACTTATGGTCGAGGATCTAGTGCGAACTTATTAATGTCATTGTCCATGATTATATTTAGCTAGGTCATAAGCCACCATGTGGGCTCATATTTCAATTGACCTATGATTAGGTTTAGCTATAAATATTTCATTTTTTTTTTCTAGAATCTTGAAAAAATTCCTTTACAACAACCATATTGTTGTAAGGGAAAGGAGGATAATTACAATTTTTTTTCCCTTGCTAGACTTGATGATGATCATACAATATTTTAAGAGTCATGTAGCCATCTCATTTGTCATTAAATCCATAATAGGAATAAGAAAGTTACCTAAATACTAATATTAATAATAATCAATTCAATGTAAGTATGAGATCCACATAGTAATTGTATCACAACTCGTTTGAGAATGAAAAGGTTTAGGCTTTCCTCAACTATTTTGACATCCATATGTTTTACCTCTTTCACGTAATCATGCGATTTTGGTGTGGAAAAATTATACTTGTCAACTGTCCTATGAGTCTTGAAATAATTAGATACTTGAGAATCACATACAAAGCTACAACCGCTCAAATTAATAATGATCATAATATAAAGCTTGAAACAATTACTAATTTAAGTGTTCAATTTATACTTTTGAATCCTTTATGCAATGCATACGCATGAAAAAGATACACATATCATGACAAGCATATCAAATGAATAGAAATAGAGTTTGACCAATAATTTAAACAACAATTTTGGCATAAAATTACTATTATTAAATTTGAGTTCTTAAAGCACTTATTTATAAGTATTTACAAGTGAAACAAAATTATAGCAATTGTAGCCTCAAAAATTGTCACCCTTGACAAATGACACTAGGTTTAGCTCCCCCCTATATGTTGGACCTAATTATGGATCTAATATGCCCATTTTATAAATATCAGGAAAATTAAAAGATGGGATTGAAAATAAACATTTAATAATTTCTACCAATTTTAAGGCCCTAAAAAGTATAGGTTTGGGCTAGGGCATCCAACACCCTTGTCCATCCCATTTTGACTATTTAATTTTAAATATGTAAGTGTTGACATTTTAATATAAAATCCAAAAGCATTTTTTGGCTATCAGTAACCAAATTTTCTAGAAATTAGAAGAATTGCATGTAAATACAAATCATTTTCACCATTTTAATCCTAGCATGTTTTGAGAAGGAAATTAAGATTATTATTGAGAAATCAAGTGCAATCAAGAGCATAATTAGTAGAATTACAACATTTATTTTAGTCAAGCATCATGTTAGCCATGCATCATGTTTTCATGTGAGTTTGTTTATGTTTCATGTTCATTTTTTTGTGAGTATTAACACTTGCAGGACTTGAAATCAAGCATCAATTTATCCTTGAAGGTGATGAGCACATGACTTCAATCCACCAAGGAATTCATATCCGAGTGGTGAGTTGAGTAATAGTCAATTTATCACTTGTTTATCATTTAGCCTCTACTTGATCAAGGGTAAGATCTATTTTTACATCATCATAGTTGTTATGGAGGTAGAAATACCAAAAAAAGGTTTTACTTAGGCAAGTCCCTATATGACACAAACCCTCTCCCTCTTTTATGTGTGCATGCCATAGATCTAAAGTGATTTGGAGGAAGATTGAAGACTAACTTCTCATTCATTCATTCAAAACTTACAAGTTATCAAATCAAGGAAATTAGATTTTATCAACAAAAATTAAAGTTCTGATAGTGAGTCTGAGAGAGAAGAGAACATAGAACATGATCAATAGGAAAGTGAAATAATATAATGAGTAGCTGCTACCTATTCTAGGGCACTCAATGCCCTTGTCCAACTATTTCAAGCCCAAATTTATATGTTAGGTTGTTTTGTGTTTTCTCTCTCATGTTATGAATTTTGTTTCTATCTGTCTATTCTACATTTCTAAAAATCTCAAAAGTTTGCAGCATTTTAATAAATAACCTAGGTTCACATCATTGCATCATAAAAATTAATCAATTAACAACACATAATCCCACCCACAAACAGGAGGATTAAAACCTTGATCCACCATTCTATCTCTTCCATTGAGGTTTGTAGCCAAGTGGGTATTGAGATCATTTTTAATCCTTTTCATGTTTCATATTGGAATAAGTATGATTTAAGACCTAGATCCCTTTTTACAATACAAAATTTTGTTGAACACACCAAATACTGAGAGGGAGGGTGAATTATTACCTTCACAACTTAAAATCCTTCGAAACTTAACACCTTAAACACAATTCAAACTTCTTAATCAACCCAAAAAACTTACTAGATCAACAACAATGAAATATATAGCAAGTTAATCCTTAACCAAATCAAGAATAATGAAATCTAGAACAAGGAACATACACGCACAAGATGACACCAGATTTATGTGGAAAACCCAATGAGGGGAAAACCATAGTGAGAGCTAACTCACAATATAGAAGCTAATTTCTTATAAAATAAGGCTCACTTCCAAAAAACTTGTAAACTAAGGAGCACAACCTTAGAGAAAGATACAAGAGACTTGAAAAAATGAAGCACACACAACTCTAGGGGAAAGATACAAGGACTTGATGAGATTCACTATCTCAAAGCAGGATACATGAAGATTATAAAAAATATAATATTTGTCAGCACAACTCTTTGTTGACTGAGGTGTTAAAAAACATTTGATCTTTCTTTCACACACTTTCACACTTCTTCAAATATTCTATGAGATATTCGATACATTCCACACACACACTTCCACACTTGCATGCTTCTTGCATTTATATCCACTGCAACACCTCAAAACATCAATTAGGTCAGCCAAAAGAAAGATAAACAATTATTTTTGTTGGGAAAATGTGTCTCAACCTTACAATTACATAAGGTAATATTGATGCGTCAGCAATGGGGAGCACCCTGTTACCCCCTCCAACCCCCCCATGAGGGGTCTAGGGGTCGCGCACCCTGATGGGGGATTGAGGGCAATACCCCTGAAAGCTAAATTTTATTTATATTTTATTATTGGGTAAAAGCACAAAGTTGAGTCCACTTCTAATGGAAGTTTCAGACTTAGGAAAAAACTCGAAATCAAGTGAAATAGAACAAGATCTTGTTATTTAGCAAACAAGACCCTGTTTTGGTTTAGGACCCCGAGCCTAAATTTAAAATGGGATCTCGTTTCATGGTGGGATCCCAAGCCTAGAATTAAGAGATGAGATATTGATTTCTATGAATCGAGATCTCAATTTCGACGAAATGTGATCTCGGTTGCTACGAAATGGTATCTTGATTGCTACAAAACAGGATCTTGATTTGTAATAAATGAGATCCCGTTTCGTAGAAATATTTTATTTTTTAGAAATGGTCTATGATCCCATTTTCACCAATACAACAAATGGGATCATGGGTTATAGAGCATTATTTCCAGCCATCTAATAGTCTAGGTGAGTTTTCTTTCCATTTTTTTTCTTTCATTTTTTGGTATTTAGTTATTTGTATTTAGGTTATTTTATGTATTTTGTAACTTAGGTGTTTATATTTCATTTGAATCTTCCTACAAAATATTGAAACCCTACATTCAATTTCAAAACTAAAAAACTTACCCTATAGACAAAAAAAACCCTATTTAATTGAATCCAAACAAAAATATTTACCCTTCAAACCAAAATACTTACCCCACACAAAAATAACCCTAAACTATTTTCATTTGAAATGTTTATTGTCAATTTGATGGAAATATTTCAAAATTAGATAATACTTTCATTGAGAAAAAATCTAGATTTTGTTTTATAAATGCATTGCTTTATGTTTTAAATTTGTATATTTTCTTTTGCATTGCTTTATGTTTTAAATCTATATATTTTTATTTTCATCGATTTATGTTTTAAATATTTTAAAATAGAAATATTTTCATTTGCATTGCCTTATGTTTTAGATATGTATGCAAATACTTCAAAATAAGATAATACTTAATTTCTTTGAGAAAAAATTCTAGATTTGTCTAAGTTTATTTCATTCATTATTTAGCACTTATTATTAATTGTTTAATCTCTAAGCCACATACAACTATAATTTTCAGCACATGGTATCCATGCGTACCCATGAAAAAATACCTACTCTCTAACATATTAGCATACATATAGTTTTCTACTGGTGTAACCCTTGAACCTCCTCTAGGAAAGGTTTAAAAAAATCTTAAGTAAATACATTTTCAATAGGTATAAAAGGTTAGAATCTAGCAAATTAACCAAAATCCTCCCTCCATGGTCTCATTCCCTCTTCCTCACAAAATTCCTCCATCTTGAACAAACCTTCAAAGCTAAAATTTTATCAAATCAACCAATATGGAATCAAACCAATCAAATTAATCAATCCAATCAACTTAACATAGCCATGAAGGATTTTATCCTAAGACTACTAGAAATGAATTAAAACATAAATCTAGGGAGTTATGCCACACCAACACAAGCATGAGAATTCCAAGATCATCCAAAAACCCCTAACATGGATATTTTTACAAGTCAATATATACAAAAGGCTAAATGAACTTCATCCACCCCTTTCATTCTTTCCATAAATCCAAGATCCATAAACCTCATAAATGTAATAACATCCCAATTATTGACACTTGAATTTTATATATACAAACAAAATATCATTATTAAAGGCCATGTTAAGATTAAAGTAAATGCACCCACATCATAAAATTAACATCAAAATCCTTGTCCATTGTATGATCAAATTTTTCGAGAACCAACTCAAGGTCAAAATTATCATGTTGATCCCATTAATCAAATTGACCTTGATAGGTATGAAGCTTTGCTTATTTGACCTTGTCATCTCCTTCATATATGTTGTGTAGCTTAATCCATACTTCCTTTGCTATCCTATAGTGCATAATATTCACAAACTCAAAGTTAGATAAACCACATAAAATGTCATTTCTTGCCTTGGCATTATTCTCACAAGACTTCTTTCCAGCCAACTCTCTTGGGGGACTATCAAGGATTTCATATCCATCCAAAATTTACTTCCAAACCTCAAACCCTAGGGCCATCAAATCTTCTTCCATTCTTACACTCCAAAATCCATAATTGGATCCATTGAAAAGTGGTGGATTTGAAGATAAACCTTTTTGAGCCACTAAGTGTGCTATCCCAAATCTACCTCAAGTTGTTAAGAATCTCCCAAGGAAATAAAATCTGATACCAATTGAAGGGAACACAATATATTAAGAGGGGGTTGAATTAGTATATGCTAAATCTAATTTAATTCAACATTAATTTCCATTATAAATTTTCCAAACTTGAACACCAAAACATTAAAGAAAAAAGTATTGATTTCCTTAACAATTAAGCAACATAAATGCACACATTCATAAAAAGAACACTAGTACTATGTGGAAACCTATAATGGGAAAAACCATGGTGAGAAGAGATGATTGGAGCTACTATCCATATCTAGCCTCACAAAATAATATAGAACTTATAGTGATTTTGTAGGAACAAACCCACAAGAGTTACAACCTTAATGAAAGACACCAATCTCCTCAAATTTTGATAAGAAAGAACCAAACTATAGGAGACACCAATCACCTATAACACATTCAATGGGAACCAACTCAAATCAACCATACAAAGAATATAGATCTTGTCTTAAATCAACAAGTGAACACACCTTCTAATGATATCTCAACTTCACTCAACATCCCTAACTTTTCCTTTCTTCTTGAACATTATTTTACATATCCTTTCATGCAAAATTACTCACACTCATACTCATCAAACTAGAGACACACATAATTTACAATATATATACATTCCAAAATATTAACAACATCTCATGTTAGCCTAGAACCTTTAAACACCATATGCAATTAGCAATATCGGTCAATGATAGACCTTAATTCAAATTGATATGAAATGTGCAGTCAAATTTGTTCTAAATTAAATACATCATGCACTTCCTTCCAAAGTCTTAACTTGGTCCTATTTTATCTTCACACATTTCCCCCAACTAGTATGTACACTTCCCTTCTCTAGCGCAAACACTTAGAAATTTTTCACAGTAAATCAACATATAGAGATTATAGTCTATCACTTTTATCTTTCTTTCTACTAAAGCTCAACCTCTAAAGCTCTGGAATATGATACATCATGAGTAGCCTTACTTTAGGTCCAAAACAAAAGCCATATCATTCAATTGTGGTAACTGGTAGAATGCAAAGCTAGACACGATGACAATTTAAACAATGCATGAGTAGAAAAACATAGAATAATATTGAAAACACATCTAGACTACTTCCAACAACTCTAATAGATACAAGATGATATTTCAAACAAATCTTTACAAGTATCCTTTTTCCCAATAATGATAACATTAAAATTCTACAACTAATCATACCACTTGTCACAATACTTGACTTCAAATGCATGACATGATAGAAGTAATTACATTTAATTATCACCGAGCTATTGACCCTTTGGAAAATACATTTGACATCACGCCCCTGATATTACACCTTGGATAGATTCAATGACAATATATTTTCAACACATACTACTAAAATTTTCTTGTTGTATTTGCTTATAATATTTATAGATATTGTGGCTAAATTCAAGTTGTTACATTTAATTATCTATAGCTTTACAAACCATAAAAAATTGAGATATATTATATCATGATCAACATTTTGATGTTTCTCATGTGCAAAGAAACACTATAATTTCTAGAAGATTTTTGGACCAAGAAAAAAAATCAAATACTATTGTAAATGCTATCAAAGTTGTCAATTTTGAATTATACTAAATTTATTTTCTCTAAAAATTGGCAATACTATAAATCAATCTTTATCTTGTAAATATATTGCACAAGAAACAATGCTTGCAAAACCATTGCCAATTCTATAATAGAGGATTAGATGGATTGTTCAATGAATACAAAAGGTCTACCATCCAAGAAGGAAAGAGAAGATTAAAAAAGGTGCTCACTTTAAACACTTTTATTAATGATTTATAACCTTTCATTTACGTAAAAATGCATTTGTTTATTTATCCACAAACAATTCTATTGTTAGATTTGGTATTTTCTTTGTATTTCCCAAATCTTGGACACCCGTTATGACTTGCAACAACAATCAACTAGCCAAAGGTTGCAAAGGTACTAATGCTTTTAACCAAAGATTTATGTTGTTAATAAAGATGCTTATGCATAACATAGTTTGCACAAGACTATTTCCTTGGATTAGTATCTAATATGCATCAGCCAAATCAATCAATTGAGATGGCTATTGTCTCCCATATAAAATTGATCTATCAAACTCGATGCCTAACCAAACTTCATGGAGAAATATTTTGAATTCCTTTAATAAATATATATATTTTTTATTTGTAAATTTTGACTTACTTATCTATTTTTTAATAAAAATATAGACTTGTTTTATAATTCATTGTATACAAATTCAAAAAATTATATTCTGGATTAGTTTTATGTAGTTTATGTGATATGTGTGCTCATTTATCCACTTTCATAGATGATTTGAGTGATGAATTCACTAAAGATTTTTTACAAACACTTGAATGCTCAAATATCTAGGAAAGCCCTCAAAACACTTAGTGATCAAAATAACTTGTACTATTTCCATGTACTACATTCTAATTTTTTTACATAACACTAATAAAATATTCACCTCCATGGTAGGTGATTGAAAAATTGAAGCCAAAGAATGTCTAGCCCTATACTAGCCCTTCTACAACTCTTGCCACCAAGTTTTCTTGGATGAGACTTGCAAAGAGAATACTGCTCATTGAACAACCTTTGCAAGAAACATAAAGTTTACATACCAACACATTTAGCAATGTATAATTCTAAAATAGATATGGTTTTTGATTGTTACTTGCACTTGAAGAGATTTTACAATAAAATTTCCCTAAGCTTCTAGCAATTCCTTTCAAAAAGTACTTGAACAAGACATCTCTACAATCATGTTTTTTATTGGAGGTAAAAAATAGGTTTTGAAGGGGCTCGAAACCCTTTACAAAATAAAGCAGCTGATAAAAAAAGAGAATAACATTATGCAACAATCAACCCAATGACAATGAACCAACAACCAAAAAGCAACCAAAAAGAAGGTAGCCAACCAAAAACACTACATATTGTTCAAAATCTCTACAACTTCCATTTCACTAGCAACCATCTTTTGTGCATTATCCATAGTATTAGACACCTCTATACTTGAGGCCCCGATTTGAGCTTTCATTATGTTTCTAGTTCTGACCCCTGACCCACCAGTTTTTACCTCACCACTCAAAAACTACCTTTAACAACACCCTTCCCACCAACACAATCCACATCCAACAACTTACCCCCATCAACAGTATCATCAGCGGACACAATTTCCTTTCTCGTTCTCACAATAATCATAGGGGAGATCACCTTGACAAAATCCAAAATTCCCAAAACATTAAAGACATCTCCACTCTTCAGATCACAACATTCCACATTTTATCAAATTTATACTCAAGGATAAGATTCTTCCTTCTAAATTCTATTTCTAATTGATGGTTTCCTCTGCCACAATATTAAGAGAATCCATGAGATTATCAATTTGGTTTTGGACAAAAGGGTCCTTAGCCTTACTAGCAACACCTCTAATTCTAACATTGGTCCTATTGATCTCATGGAAGAACCACTTAAAAAGTTTAAACAACACATTAGCACACTCACGGGCTGAGCCCAACATATCAGACAACTCCTTGTCAAAGTTTTCAATCCGTTTCCCCACAACGCCCTCATCAAAAGAACTAAAATGAACCTTATCAACAAAAATATATCCACAATCATGTTTCTGCTATGCAAATTCTAAATATAGGACACCTTTACACTTGCAAGTGACAACTAAATCAGGATGGTGGCAAGAAGTTGAGTCCACTTTTTGGCCAAAAGGTGGAAGTGTTTTCCCTAATTTTCAGAGTTTGACACATTTGACCTTAAAATTTAAAGCACTTAGAGATGAAATCTTCAAACAAGTCACTAATCATAAAATGTAGTACTCGGAGTCTAGTTTCCAAATATGTAATTTATTTCAATACCCACATTGTACAAATTGAGTTTCAATAGGCTTTTGTAAAAACCACTATTTAGAAGTTTTTTTTACCATACCATGCACATGCACGACATCCATATTTTGACTTAAATTATCATATTTTTCTAAATCCTTTTGGGAAAAGACTTGTGACTCACTGAAGTGTGTCCTAGATATTTATTTTGTAATTTTTTATTGAATATTTTTTTTTTGTTAATTTTTTATTAGGCATATTTGATGCTTAGAAAAATCGTCGTGTACGACATGCATAAGATGACCTAAATTTATTAGTTTTTGCATCTTTTTTTTCAATTGAAAAGAATTGTTTGAAGTTTGTCCTTGTGCAATCTGTTCGTCAAAATGTTATGTTGATCAAAAGTTATTAAAATAGTAAAAAACACTGATATTTAAAGTTTATGGACCAATTTCATCAGAAATTAATTGAAAAATAGGAAAATAATCCAATTGTAAAAAAAATTACATATTTAAAATCTGCATTGTCTCATCTAAAATGGGTTTTAATTTCGTCAAAAAATTCTGCAAAAAAAGTTGTCAGCCATATGTCCAAACTCAATTTTTTTCCCTAACATTGTTAGAACCTTCAACTTGTAGGTCAAACCAGATTGAAGGCCTAGGTTCAGACTCCCAATGCTTTTCCCGAACCAAAATCCAAAGCAAAAACCCGACCACAACGTAAAAAAAATTCAAATAAAAAAAAACGGGATCCCGTTTCTTTTCAATTGTGTTATTTAAAATTACTGTCAAATTTTACTGTGAAGTCTAAAACTTCACATGTACGAACGAGAGCAGTAAAATTGCTCTATTTTTCATTGAGCAGTTTTTTTATAGGTGGTGACTTTCTTTTTTGATAAAATTTTTCAAAGGAGAGATCCCATTTTTTCAAAGGAGAGAACAAAAGGTCTTCAATTTGCAATATGAATTGATTTTTTCAAAGGAGGCATGAAGAAATTAGTTTTAAAGTGGAATTATGCTAGTTTTCTACTTGTTTTGAGGAACACAAGAGGATGAATTTAGTCCTTTTAGGTCTTAAACTTCCAATTTGAATCAATTTTTTTGAATAATTTCACTATTTACATTCATTTGTGCTTGATGATTTTATAATCATGGGAAATAAATATCGTAATAAGAGGAGGAAGACATTGAATCCTAAAGAAATTGAAGCAAACAAAGAGAAGGAGAGACAAAGACAAAGAGAAAGAAGAATGAGAATTAAATCAATGAATGATGGGGGAGCATCCAATTCCACAACTATTGAAGATGAAAACATAAAGGAGACCATGGTTGTAGATGAAGCGAATTTGCAAGAAGTCAATTTGGAGAAGAATATGATTATACAATCAAGTCCTACTATGTCTTCAAATCCCTCTTTCAATGCTATGGAGAATGTTTCAACATGCCCAAATCTAGGTACGTCTTCAAATCCACATGTTAGTGAAATGGTAAATTCGTATGTAGAAATTTTACAAGATGCTGGACTTAACGATGTTGACATTGATAATATTCAGAGAGATGAAACTTTTATAGAATTTGTTGAAAATGATAATGAGAATGATCCTTTTGTTGAAAATAAAATTGAGAATAATCCTTTTATTGAAAATGAAAACAAAAACCGTTTTGTTGATGTAAATGAAAATGAAAACCGTTTTGTTGATGAAATGAAAATGAAAACCATTTTGTTGATGAAAATGTAAATCATTTTGAAGTTGAAAATGAAAATGAAAATGAAAATGAAGATGCAAATTTAAATCGTTATGAAGTTGAAGTTGAAAATGAAAATGAAAATTAAGATGAAAATGAAGATGAAGATGAAAATCTAGAATGTGATGTTGAATTTAATGAAAATACTTTTTTAAAAATTGAAAGTAGTGTTTTTTATAATCTTCCTGGTCAAATTTCTTGGAGGCAAATAAGAACACATGAAAATAAGATATACAACAAATTCTTTTATCGTAAAAAAATTACAACTCAATGTCAACTAATGATGCAATTGATGAGAATGCAAAAAATGAGGAAAATAATGAAAAAGGTTAGGCTTTTTTGTTAAACCAAAAAGAAAAGATCAATCATTAAAACATGCTATGTGTACTATTGCTAGTGCCATTCAATCGATTGAAAAAAATAGTTGATCTAAAGATAAAAATGCAGCAAGAAGAGCTATAACAACTGCTATAGTTAATAAAGCAACTTTGAATAAAAGAATGGTAAGAAATATTAGTGAAGTTTTAAAAATACATCCTAAAACATTGCTAAGAGCGGCAAAAAGAAGAATAATTATAGAAAATGATGCTATCAACCAATGTTGGAGTTTTAGTGGTTGACTCACGAGGTCTGATATGAAATTGAATGTTGAAATTAAATCTTTGATTGAAAAATATTGGCATGATAATACTAGGGTTTCATCTAATGCTAGAGATGTTTTAAAATTAAGGGTGGGGTCCAAAGTTCACGATCCTCACCCAAAATACCTATTAGATACAACACAAACTGAATTTTATAGAAAATTTTGTGGTGATTTAGTGTTACTTGGTAATATTAAAATAAGTCAAAGGTCTTTTGAAAAATGTAAACCGTGGTATGTAAAAATTAATAAGCAACGAATATCTTGTTGTTGTAAAACACATGTTCAATTTCGTTATTTTTATGATGCTTTTCAATATATACGTTGTACCTTGCATACTAACATGATTATACAGGAATGCGGTATTAATATGCCACTTGAAGCAATAAGGGAGTTTATTTCAAGTTTGTTTTGTGAAAGATCTAATGGTAAATTATTTTATTTAAGGTCTTGTATTTCTAGACAATGCATTGACTGTGGAAACCTTTCATTCTTAGGAATTTGTATGCATGAAAGTGTTGATAATGATTTTGGACAACAACTAGTAGAAGTTAAAAGATTTAAGAATGTTCACTATTCTTTAAAAGATGGAAAAATAGGAAAGTGTTGTGATTTAGTTACAGAAAAAGTTAGTGTGCATGCATTCATGAGTGAATTTAAGAATAAGATAGTACCAAAATATATCACGCACTCTCAACATGTTCGATGGCTTGATGGCCAATTTCACGCATGAAGAAACAAATTTCCAATTGGTACTATACTTTCAGTGGTTGATTTTGTAGAAAATTATACTCTAGCTCCACAAGAGGAAATTCAATCACAGTATTATAATTCAGTGCAAGTAGCTATGTTTGTCCATATTGTTTATAGACATGCAAATAATAGCATTGAGGATGATAGAAAATTTCTGAGGGAGTATCATTTTTATTTGAGTGACAATCGATTACACTCATTAGAGTTTGTTCAATATTGTTTTAGTATATTTTACAAAAAATTAAGAGAAAGAGGAATCCATATGAAAGAACACCTCATATGGTTAGATAATTGTATGAGGCAATTCAAGAATGCTCGAATGTTCTATTGGTTAAGTAGGATTCACAAAGAACTTAATGTCCAACATATATGGAGTTTTTTTGAAGTTGGGCATGGTAAAGGAGAACACGATGGAGTTGGTGCGTGTGTCAAAATAATTCTTGCTAGAGAACAATTAAAATTTGAAGATGCAGTAAAATTTAAAGATGCAAGTGGGATTGTTGATTGGTGTAATACAATATTATCTACACTTGGTTCGAGTGAGTACTCTAGAGTTCATCGATTTTTTTGACTAGTTGAAGAAGATAACATTGTACCTAGAGTTGACTGTGAGACAATTAGTGGATCTACTAAATGGCATTCATTTAGGAGTTCGACAACAAGCACATGGACTATCTGGACAAGGGAGCTTGCATGTTTTTACCAGTTTTACATCTCAGGAGATTGGGAAGCATGTGAAAAATACAAAATGGGTTGAACAGTGGGAGCAAAGATCGTTGACACCTTCACAAGCACATGATCAATATGAAATAACTATTGAAGAAAATGATCAAGTGTTTTGATCTGAAGACTATGACCATGTTTCAGACCTTGTACAAGAAGGTAATTTAATTCAATTTATTTCATTTAATTTTTCTTTATTAAGTTATTTTGTAATACTAAATTTTTTATATTGATATGAGCAAGTTATTAAATCAATTTTGTTTGTAGGACATGTGTATGTTGTTGTTGCACCTTAGGGGAATGAAGAGAAAATCGAATATTGGTTGGCTCGTTGTGTGGAGAGTAAAAATAAGTTAATATCACCTTGAGAAGATGATGATGGATATCATTATCCAATAGGTACCATGATCCCCTTAAGCAAATTTTGATAACAATTTTTTTGACCCCCTTAAACAATTTTTTAGAACAAGTTTTTCATCTCATTAAGAAAAATTTGAGAACTTATATGATGATTGTTTTCATATTTTCCAATAGGATTGGTTGTGGTTGTTGGTACTTGGCTACAAAAATACCTAGCAAGGAAGAATGGTCTACTTGGATTCGAAGATTATGAACCGCATAAAATTCATTATTCACATTTGGTGGTGGCAACAAATATAAAACTAGATCGGTATCGTGGAAGACCTGCAAATAAAGTGTTATGGAAAATTTCTAGGGAAGAGCATGAGACAATCATTGATGCATTACAAAAAAGAGAGGATGTAGATGGTACAATGGAATAAGTAAATACAGGTAAATATAGTTTAATTTTTATATTGTGCTTTTAAATAGAGATAATTATTAGTAATAATATATTTAAATACATGTTTTGATTACATATCGATATTTCTTGTACATTAATAGTTTAAATTGATTTATTATCCTTTTTTGTATCCTTAAGCCATCATTGCATTGATCTCATACTTTGAAACAAAAAGGAGAGGATGCCTGGATTCAACCTAGACATGTGTGGAATACTTTTAAATGCAAGTACTTGAGTTATGTACATATAGATAGTTTTATATAAATTAAAATATGTATGTTTTGATGATTTCATTGATATTGCTTGTACCTTTTTGATACTAGGCGGTGTGAAGACCTAGTACATTTTGGGCATGAGTTTGAGATGTTCTTGAGATGGCATATCCAAATTTTGTAAACATTATTTTGAGATGACATATATGTACATCCTTGTATGTCTTCAAATCACTAAATTTCATGCGTACATTATTTTTAAATCAATTATATCCTTAAGATGTTGTATTATGACCCCTTAAGACATTCCCTTAAGACATTGTATTGTGACCCCTTAAGACATTGTATTATGAACCCTTAAGACATCCCCTTAAGACGTTCTATTATGAACCCTTAAGACATCCCCTTAAGACTTTGTATTACGACCCCTTAAGACATTCTATTATGAACCCTTAAGACATCCCATAAAGATGTCGTATTATGACCCCTTAAGATGTCCCCTTAAGACATTGTATTATGACCCCTTAATATGTCCCCTTATTTGTTTTCAATGTACGACTTATAAATTAGTATTGGAATCCATTATTTGTGTTGACAACTTAAAAAATAATATTGGATGCCATTATTTGTTTTGATTATTATTTATAGAATTTATTAATGCTTTTGTTCTCTAATCTTGTATGGTTTTGTTTATTTCTTAAAATTTTATCCTTTCTGGTATATAAACGAATTGCTTTGGTTTGTAAATTATGATTTATTGACTAATTATTGATTGACATGAATTGAGTAAGTTCATTGAATAATTATAGCTAATTATTGAATGTACATTCATGTATGAGATCACTAAATTTGTAAACTATAATTATTAAAATTTCCTATTAATTTCAACTTTAATTTCACATTAATATCCTATATTAATATCTTGACTATGAACATAAAATGCATAAATGTATATGTGCAAATTAAAATTTCAAACAATAATAAAGTCCATAATTTATGTAGATATATTAAGTGCATGAAACCAATATATTAAGCGCATGAAAAAAAGTCCATCAAACTACAACCCATGAACTAAAGTCCAACTAAGTACTCAAGAACCATGAATTATAAAGTCCAAAAGAGTACATGACAAACCAAAAATATAGTCCATAAAATAAAAAAATATAACCCACAAAATCATGTTTCTAGGTCATGTATTGTCTCTATAATCAAGAGACCTCTTCGTGCCATGCAGTCTATGCAGATGACTTGAAACACTCTGTACAAGAGAAAGATGAAATCATATGTAAGACAATGAATTTTTTTTAATGACAATTTAATTTATAATTCATCATATTAAAATTAAATTACCGTCATATCTGGGTTTGGATGCTCTACTGCACCTGAAGCAACCCCTACATTCTCTAAATCAATCTACACAAACAAGACAAAAATAGTTGAAATTAGATGCACAAGTCTACAATTAAAAATGATTTAATTGAAATTAATTTATAATTTATCATATTTTAATTGTACCATATCCATAGGTTGTGCACCCTCTTCTATACGACATGTTTGTACATTCTCAACTACTAGATGTGTCACATTCTATAAAAGAAAAATAATTTAAAACATGTATTTGCTCAAATTATATTAATATTCAATTTGGAATTTAAAATTATTTAGTTATATATTCACAATATATAATTTATAATTGAATTTAAATATAATAATTTTTTTAAATTACCATTTGATTTGGAGCTTGCTCCGCATGCCCTCCTGGAGGTGTAACTATATCTGGGTCAGGGCTGAAAGTCACACTAACAAAGTCCTACAAGATCAAAGTTAAAGCATGTACATACTTGAATTAGGTATATATATATATATATTCAAGTTTGCACATTTTGTGTAGAATTTTTTTTAAACAACCTGAAAATTAGAGGCCTCACGAGTAACCGCAAAATCTAATCTTTGCTTGATGCCCATTCTGATTGTGGTATCAACCTAGACATACATGTAGACATGTAACACAAGCTTATAATATTTAAAAGTGTACATGCACATTTAATATATAGTGAATTAAAAATTCATAATTGTAACTATACTAATATAAGTTAAACAATTTACAATATAAATGTACCTGCCCCTGGTCTACGACAGCTAATAGTGGAGGAGTGCTCGACAACCCCTCGGATGGATCGACATGGAAGCCAATTGACTCGCCTAAACCAACATAAATATTTCAAACATATATGTTATTCAATTATAAATTTAAAACTCAAGTTAAAAATCATTTCATTTATAATTTAAAAAATTGAAATCAAAATACCCCATAAGGGTTGCCGATTAGGACTGGTGTCGATGTATGTACTCGTGGAATGAATGATTGCCCCATCATTACTATCGTCTGCACACCAAAAAATTTGATTGTTAAAATGTATTACAAACTTTACTTTGATATATACTTTCACCAAAATTCTTGTAAAATGAACGTGTAGATGCATATTTATACTTATGTACTAGTGTCCTCAGGATGTTCGCCTCTTGTAAGAAACTCTACAAATGAACTGATGTGACCAAATGAACCACCAAAATCTCCATGTCCACCCGAACTAGGTGTGGCCTGATCAAGTCCATAGCATACTTGATGGAAAATGGTACATGTAATACCCCTCCATTTTGCTTCTTGTTCGGTTTGCTTTATGTTATGTTTGGTTGCAGTTACTTTGATACTGGATACATTTTGTTATGATGTTTTGATCGCTACTATTGAGCGACAACTATTATTGTGGGATGTGGTTATCTGATTATTGTTTCACATGCATTATGGATTAATGATGTTGTAGAGTTAGCATGAGATGTTATTATGAGATTATGGGATTATGATAGAAGTGTCAGTTTCGATGAGTGTATTGGTGAAGAAGACGGGTTCACATCACTCGCTTGTGAGTGCCCTGCGAATCCGTAATTTCTTCTTCACGATGTGTATTATATGCTGGATATATTGTATGATGTTGTTTACTTGTTTTCAGGATTGCAGGTACATGACATCGACTCCACCTGGTTTCAAAGGTTCGAACGTGTCGATCCAACGGTTAAGTTGAATGGGAGATAGTAGCTAGGTAACATGTGTCAAATTTACACCCTAGCCTTAGTGTGTCATCAGTCATGTGTGTCGAGTCATTGTCTGTCTTGCTTTAATGTTATTTATTTCTGAAGGATTCTTAATTTGGAAATAAATATTTAGAATAATTGCATTTAAATCATGTTGATGGTTATTTAATTTAAATAATGCAATGTGGATAAAAGTTTATATTTAAATCAATTAATTATATTTAAATCAATTAATTATATTTAATTTATTTAATTAATTAAATTTAATCCAAGGGAGTTGAATTTAATTATTAAATAATTAAATTAATTAATTAAACGTGATGCAAGAGAATGAAAGGAAATAAAAGAATTAAAATTAATTTTGGAATTTAATTTCAACGTGTGGGAATTAAATTAGAAATTGTAATTAAATGTTTACTTGGGAAATGAGTTTCAATTTTGGAAATTAATTTATTATTTGAAATTGCATTTTAAATTGAAAGTGGGTTTTCGAAAATTGGAATTGGAATTGAAATTGAAATTAATATCTAATTTGCATGCAATGTGAATTAGGGTTGTAAAAATTGAAATTGAAATTAATATCTAATTTGAATGTAGTGTGAATTAGGGTTGTATTAGGTATTTTTGATTTATAAAGAATACATGTTTTAATTTTAAGGGAGGATGTTTTTAGAAAAAAATATTTTTACAGCAGAGAAGAAATTTTGGAAAAATTTGCATAAAGAAGGGTTTGAAGAAAGTTTTGATTGTAGAATTGATTGAAGGAAAAATTGTTTGCATTTGTTGGGTTTTGGATTGGATTCATTGGAGGATTGAAGAAAATTCAAGAAATCTTTGGAGGAGGCTTGCATCAGAAATTCATCTCTTCCTGTAGCTTTTTGTACCAGGTTTTCCTCTTTGTGTTTTATTGTTCTTGATTTTTTTTTAAATAGTAGTGATTAAAGATTTGTTTGTTAAATCTATTTTAGAAAATAAATGTGATATTAGAAGAAAATAATTAAATAAATTTACAGCCTTTGCTTGTGAAAATTCTTGAGTGAAAATTATGAAAACTTCAGTTGAATTTAAATTATTTGGGGAAATCGATTATGTTGTTATTGAAATCAAACATAGAGATTGAACAATGCATTTAGAATGTTTTTAGAAAATGAAACCCTCTGTTTATTATTAAAAATCGGATTTTAAAATCCGCAGGGTAGTTTTATTTTTCATGGTAAAATGGTCTGGTTGCGTCGCATATAACTCCACTCACGCAAACTGGGTTGTTAAGAAATTTAAAGGGTTTTTGCATCTTGGAATTTTTTTATCCCTCTCAAAAAATACAAATACCCAGATCGTAGTTTTTGAGTTATGCTTGAAACACGAGACTGCTGTTAAGTTATTTTTCCATGACTGCTCTGATAATAAAATAATAATAAATTGATATTTATAAATATTAATATTTTATGTATTGCTATTATAATATTAAAATATTATTTAATAATATTTTATATTATAATTTATAATATTAAAGTATTATATTTATTTATATTATTTTAAATAAAATTTGTATATTAGATTAGTGGAATTAAAATTATAAACATATGGGAAAATTATTGTTTATTTTAAAATGACATGTTAAAGTTTAATTGAAGGAGTTAAATATTTGATTTAAAGAATGCATAATTTAAAATTTAATTGTGAAATTTAAATTCATGTGTAAAAGGTCCAATTATTAATTTGATTTAATTGGAAAAATATATATATATATATATATATGATATTGGGTTATAGTCCAAATATTGATCTTATTTTAACACAATAAGTTATGGAAGAGACCAAATGTTAATTTGATTAATTTTATAATGATTTAATTTGCAAGGGCAATTGGTTATTTAATTTAAAACGAAATGTTTTGAGTTATAGTTGAAAATACTTATTTTGTTAAGAACAATTAGAGAATAAAATATTAGTGTAATTTCTCCCCTATCTGAAAAGATGAATTTTTAATTTAGTTTTATCGATATAATGAATTACGTAATGAAATGAGAAATGGATTTAGAGTATCCAAATGTAGTTTCTTCTATTGCCTTCAATGATTATGTCTTTTGTGTTTATGCTTTGAGAATGGGTTCAATACCTGTTAGTTTATAAGTATTTTAGATGGTCTGTTGTTTGTGAGGGTTGTCGTTGTGATGTCAACTTGTTGTGAATTCTCTTGGTAGTGCATGGGATCGTGTTGTTTTAAAAGTAAATTCAGGAATTGATTATTATGAAGAGACAATTAATTATTTTTTAATTGAACAATTTATTTGTTGAGAATGTATATTTTATGGTTTGAATAAATGGATGTATGTAATAAGAGTTTGGAAAGGGAAAATTTTAGATGAGATTAACATAGGGTGTTGTTGGAAAACTAGAAGAAATATAAGGTTTGGGTTAGGAAATTGAAAAGAATTATTATAGAAGATTTATGTTAATTTTAAAGGAAAATAATGGATTCGACTTAAATTATTTGAACTAGTCTATCCTTTATTATAAAGGCACTTATTTAGTTTTTTTTCAATTAATTTTGAAAGGGCAATAGTTATTATGTTTTATTTCCATAGAGCAAATTAATCGTTGTGATTGGAATATTAAAGAATCTATATAATTGAGTTTATTAATATATATGTTTGGTGTATATATAATATGGAGCATATAAAAATATGTTAAAGGGTAAATTCATTATCGTATTTCATTTTAATAAGATGTATGCAATATATTATTGAATACAGATTTAAAATGGATTGATTAGTGTATATGGGTAAGTGGATAGAGAAACAATATTTTATTATATTAAAGAGATCACATGTTCTAAATAGGAAATTGAATAGAGATTTAAAATGGATTGATTAGTGTATATGGGTAAATGGTTAGAGAAAAGATATTTTATTATATTAAAGTGATTGCATGTTCTAAATAGGAAATTGAATGAAATGTAAGATTTGGTTAGGAAATGGAAAGAGTTTACTTGCATGGATTTGTGTCGATTTAAAAATACATTTAAGAAGTTGTTTTATTGATGAGACAATCAATTATGTTATTTATTAATTTCTATTTAGATTAATTGAATCATTGTGATTGGATTATGAAAGAGATATGGATTTAGTATATCCAAAAGTAGTATCTTCCTCATGATTATCTTAAAGGATTTAATTCTCTGTATTCAGTAAAGGGAAGTAAGTTTAATTGTTTTAGATTTCCAATAATGAAAGGGGAAATAGGGGTTATGATTATTTTAGATGATCTAGTTATCGTGTCTTTGACTTTGTCAACACTACCTATTGAATGAGTATGGATTTAGGAAATCCAAATATTAGATTTGATTAATGACTTGAATGTTTTTGTTGCTATGTCGTCAAGTTGCATTGTTGGTTTTGGGATTTAGTGTTAGTCCTAAATTATAAGTCTTCCAGGAGAACTTAGAGGATGAGGGTTGTTGAACCTTTATGTTATCCAATTGTTTTCCCTTGGGTAGTGCATGGCGTCTTTTCAGTTTACTTGGTTTTCTTGAACGAGGATCTTTTGTACCTCTTGTGAAAGGAGTGGACTATGTGATTCTTGCCTCCAAGATGTTTGGAGTGAGTTCTATCTTTTGTTTCCTCATTGTTTTGGAGTGGATTATGATGCCTAGTTGGTATGCACTTGTGTTTCCCTTGGTGGATTGTTTGGGTGTGTGTTGTCGAATAGAAGAGTGGCTTTTGTTAGGGGCCGAAGCCCAAAGTGGTAAACCAGGTAACCTTCAGAAGTGAGTTAATCAAGTGATAATTAAATTAATGTACTTAGATGATTAGGATGTAGTTCACACTAATCAAGATAATTCAATCCTCACTCATAGACACAAGGGCTCGTTTAGACTTGGGATGAGTGAGAAGACCTGGAATGGCATAGTCATTTATCTTGTCAGTGCGAGAGGTATTTGATGCCGCATGAGTGGGTATGAGTGTCGAGATTTGGTTGAGGCCGCCAGGATTACCGAAGCCTATGAAGGATGCCCAGAGGAGATCTCATAACTACTATGTGATGACACTCTATCTAGGACAACTGTTGTTAATTGTTTTATGTGTATGGTTCTCTGAGCATACTTGATTATTATTATGTTTGGAAGCAATGTGGCCTATGTCAGTGATGTTTGATTTGTACTTGTGTTGTACTTGAGTTGAACTGGATTTGTACTTATTGATGGCATTTATTTGGTTATGTCAGTTTGAGTCAGTATGAGTCTGCCTTTGGTTAGTGGATTGTAGATCTTTGTCCATGTTACTTTGTTACTATCTCCTAGCATGGGGGGTGGGCCTTCGGGTACCACTTGGTTGGGTGGAACATGCACCAAAATCGTTGGGTCCCCATTGATTTTCAGTACTTGGTGGCGAGACATCCAGATGGATAGCTCGCGGTTCTTGTTGTAATTTCTTGCATTGTAATATTTCAATTTGTATAAGTTATTCTATTCCTCTTATGTTCAAGAGGTGGAGTTATGTAATTGTAATTCATTTGTATTATTGTCTCATTCTGAGAATGAGTGATGTAACTATTGGATTAAGTTAGTATTTATGAGATTTTATCTTGGTTGATCATCTTATTATGTTATGTGGTATTCTTATGATGTATGATGTTTATTTCATAAAGTTTATAATGCTATGGTTATATGTAATATGTATGTGTGGGTTTAAGTAATCCTAACCTTGTAGCCTTAGAGGTTGTTGTTAATTAGTAAGTGAATGTGTATGTTAAATGCACTTTATAAAAAAAAATTAGTTCACTTAAGACGTTAATTGCAACTTCCTTTAAGGTTACTTGGCAGGGCATTATAGTACATACATGTGGGACAAGCCTCGACACTCCTGGAGTGGTACTCAGAACAAATCCATAGAACACTCTCCCATCATCATCATCTCTATGCTCCCCACCTACTATCACAAAAGCATGTTGATCAAGGTCTCCTACGAGTGTACTAAGGGAACCTAATGTCAATACCATAGATTGATGATGCATAGGTGCAGGAATGGGAGGACAAAGAGCAACAACAAGGGATTGTGCATGCACAGGGCGTTGGAGATCAACCCTTGCCCCTAACCTCTATTGTGGCATGCCGCCACCAACACCCTGAAATTATTTAAAATCAAAATAATTGGGCTTTTGCCCCATAACAAACTCTACATATAATTTCATCAAAAAATACAATGGGAACTTCCAATTAGCATGTGGGGGACTATCAAAAACCATATACCATCGATCCCAAAAATGTGCACTCATCTGTGGATGTATGCACCACCTCATGGATATTCTAGATTTGTTCGCAGGAATGGGCTGTCGAGTAATGGGGTTGAGAAAGTAGGGGGCTAGGTGGGCTTTCATTATTTTAAGGTCTAATATTTATTTATAAGAGAGACCATCAACATAAAATTATCTCATTTGTTCTTTGTCTCGTTTATGCCTATCTAGATCAGAATCAATGGTCCTGATGGCATCCACAACGTTTTGCATTGTAGATGCAAAACGTCTAACATGGGTTGGAATCAATGCTTGACTCTGCATAGCATTGATTTGATTCTATATTAATGCAACCTGATCATTTATGCGTGCTCGTAAGCAAGCCTCATCAGATGCAACAGGTTGTGGAGGGGGAGGTGGAGGTGAAGGTGGAGGGGGAGGTGGAGGATTGATGATATCATCAAATTAAATTCATCCATGATATGAGATATAAGTGTGCACCTGCATTAAATTATACTAAATTAACATACAAACTTAAAAAATTACAAGAAATAGTTAAATTTTAAACACACATGCAAATTTGTTTAAATATGATACATGCATACATATATTAAGATCATATAAAATTGAAACACACATATACATTGATTGAACTTGGTCAAGTAAACTATGTACATATATGTAAAATAAAAAAATTACCATGCATTTAACATACATACATTTAAAATAAAAAATACCATGCATAATTTGTATGCATACATCATTAAAGTAAATTATGTACATACATATAAATTTAAAAATTTAACAACTATATACATGCAATTTTAATATATGTGTACATAGTAAACAATAAACTTGAAACATTCACAAAAAGCTCATTTTATGTCTAACGCACACACACACACACACACATATATATATCCATCTAGAACCATCCATCTATAACCAAAATCATAAATTCAGATCACACAAAATATCCATCGTTCACCAAATTCATCACATAAAATATCCATCGTTCACCAAATTCATAAATTCATAACTATTTAAGAGATCATTGTCTTAATTTAAAAACTATTGTGGCTCTCTATTGCATCTCTCCATTTATTTGTGTTTTCCTTTTTAGAATCAGAAGTTCTCCTCTCCTCTAGCCATTGTCGATGCTCATCTAAGATCCCATCCATAGCCCTGACAACATCAACAATGGTTTGCATCCAATATGAAATCATCCTCACAGGTGGTGCGATAAATTCTTCATTTTGAATAATGTTGATTTGATCTTGGATGGTTCTAACATTGGAATTGATTCGTGCTTGCAAACAAGCACCATCGATTTTAGGTGGTGGAGGTGGGGGATTATGAGGTGAAGTGGGTGGAGGTGGAGGTGAAGGTGGTGGAGATGGATGGCGCGGAGGTTGATTGCGAATATTATTGAATCGATCCATGTGATCTCTAGAAGATATGAGTGAACCTGCATTAAATTTATAATTTCAAAATGTAAGTTACATGTTTAGGATTTATACCCTTAAACCATTCGATATAAATGGACTAACTGAATATATATGATAAAATAAACTTTTAAGCCTCATTTATGTCTAAGGCATGTTACTTGAATGAAAATACAATTAACTATTAATATAAGACAATTTATGAATGTTATAGGGTTTACAGTTTAGAGTTTAACATAGATCCCCTTAAGCCATCCTATCACCCTAAAACATAAGTTAATCAACCTAGATCATGATTTATCTCGTTCATATTATAATCTTGCATGATCTAATTATTGTTAAATTTGGTTTACGAAAATTAGGGTGAAGTTTTGGTGTCCCTTGGAATATAATGAACTTGCAAGTTAGTGAAGAACATTTTCTTGTGGAACAATTGATTGAGATAGGTCTATAGGATAGGATTCATGGGAGTACCCTATAGGATTCTTGTGGAACAATTGATTAAGGTCCTAAGACAAAATGAATTCTTTAGTGAAGAACATTTTCTTGTGGAACAATTGATTGAGATAGGTCTTGTTTCAACTAACCAACCTAGATCATGAAATATCATTCATATTATAATCTTGCACAATCTTGTTATTGTTAAATTTGGTTGCCTTGGGCAAATTCACCTAATTTTAAGAAATTATTTGATCCCATTAAGAAATGTCATATTAGGACCCCTTAAGACATCGATTTACAATTTAGGGTGATAGGATGGCTTAAGGGGATCTATGTCTAGTGAGGTCCTAGGAAAAAATAACATGGCTTAAGGGAATCAAATTTGGTGGAGTTGCCTAAGGCAACCAAATTTGATTAAGGTCCTAAGACAAAATGAATGCTTTAGTGAAGAACATTTTCTTGTGGAACAATTGATTGAGATAGGTCTTGTTTCAACTGACCATCCTAGATCATGAAATACCTTTCATATTACAATCTTGCACAATCTTGTTATTGCTAAATTTGGTTTCCTTGGGAAACTTCACCAAATTTTAAGAAATCATTTGATCCCATTAAGAAATTTCATATTAGGACCCCTTAAGACATCGATTTACAATTTAGGGTGATAGGATGGCTTAAGGGGATCTATGTCTAGTGAGTTCCTAGGACAAAATAACATGGCTTAAGGGAATCAAATTTGGTGGAGTTGCCTAAGGAAACCAAATTTGATTTTAAGGTCCTAAGACAAAATGAATGCTTTAGTGAAGAACATTTTCTTGTGGAACAGTTGATTGAGATAGGTCTTGTTTCAAATATCATTCATATTATAATCTTGCACAATATTGTTATTGTTAAATTTGGTTGCCTTGGGCAACTTCACCAAATTTTAAAAACTTCTTTCATCCCATTAAGAAATGTCATATTAGGACCCCTTAAGACATTGATTTACGATTTAGGGTGATAGGATGGCTTAAGGAGATCTATGTCTAGTGAGGTCCTAGGACAAAACGACATGGCTCAAGTGAATAAAATTTGATGAAAAAATGATGTCTTTAGCCTGTTTAGGGTTTACGGTAATACGATGGCTTAAGGGGATCTTTGTAGTAAGGTTCTACTACAAAATGACATGGCTTAAGGGAATCAAATTTGGCTTAAGGGGATCTTTTTAGTAAGGTTCTATGACAAAATGACATGGCTTAAGGGAATTAAGTTTGGTGGAGTTGCCTAATGCAACCAAATTTGATTATAAGGTCCTAAGACAAAATGGATGCTTTAGTGTTGAGGGTTTAGATTTTAGAGTTTAGGGCTTAGGGTTTAACATACTTAGGGTGAAGTTTGGGTGGCCCTTGGAATGATGGACTTGCAAGTTAGTGCCTAGTTTATGAATATTTATTTTATTTTATGAATAGATTGAATATTTATGTAATAGAAACACATAATTATGTGTGATTAAGATTGAGTTTGATGTATATTTTAACTGGATGTTTTTTTAATTGAATATAAGATTATTTTATTTAATATTTTTTTCATTAATATTGAACTCACTTAAATGAATTTTATGATATAAAACATGTATAATATAAAATTAGTTAATGTTGAATTGAAAGTATTTTATTTTAGATTGTTTGTAATTGAAAGAACCTAAAAGAACTTAGAAAACAAAAATATTTAGATTATTTAGTGTCTAGGTAACTAGTGCAAAAATTTAAATCCTAGACCAATACTCTAAGTACATATATATGGTAAATCCTAAACCATGGATTTAATCATTAAAATTTTAAAATTTAAATTCAAAATTTTCCATCCCTTACACATTTAATAATACATTATAATCCAACTAAACTTGCTTAGTATTCGAAGGCATTCAATTGTCTTTATTTTATCATTTAATTACACTTGATCATTATTCACAAATCATTTAAATTTTTGAAAGTACTATATGATAGGAACACTTCAATAGGAGGACCTAAATTTAATCTAATTATGCATCACCATTTCCAAGTTTGAATACTATTCTCCTCAATCATTTCCATAATCATGAACTTGATCTTATCATGAGGGCTAACCTATGAGAATGTGACAATTGAGATCCAACAAGTTAAGTGCCCCTAGGTGTTTTTAAATGCCACTACTTTATACCTTAAATATTCAATTCTAATAGAACTAATTTCTATGTGTCAAGCAACCCTCTCATTTAATTTCACAAAAAATAAATATTATGCATATTTCCTAAACTCTATTATTTAAATTAATTTATATATTTCTTACCATTATTTTTCTCAAAAATGTATTCAAAAACTATATTTTTCTTCAAAATAGATTATAACTTAAATCTTAATTTTTAATAATTAATTGTTCAAAATCCTCATTTTTTATCTAATAGAATAAACATCTATATTTTTTAAAGAGATTTGATTTATTTACCATCCCTAATTTAATTTACATTTCATCAAAATACCACATGTATTCTTAAGTAGTTCAACTTAGATCCCTAGATGAAGCTAGATTTTGAATTTAATCCTCACTTAAGGTTTTGAATAGACCCTAGATGAAGCTAGATTTAGAATTTAGCGTGTGTTTTAATTTTTGTTTTATTTTTATTTCATCTTTTTAATAGACTGATTATTTGACCTAAAATTAATTATCAAAATTCATATAAAAGATAGTTCTAAATGAAAAATCATATAGCAATAATGTACTCGTTTCACAAAAAATGGAAAGTTTTTCTAATCTAATTATAATTTAACATTGAAACTAAAATTTAACATATCATTTTATCCATAAAATGCAAATCAAATTTAAAACATTTAAGCAATGCAAAATAATTTTCTTGAGCTCGAATATTAGGGTTTTCAAAATCAAAATGATTTGTTCGATTTCAATTCAGGGTTTTAGCAATTTTTATTGTTTCAATTCAATTCAGGGTTTCAATTTCTAAGCAATTAGGGTTTTTAATACAATCAATTCAAACTAGAGTTTTGAAATTCTTTTTTTTTTGCTTTGATTTGAATTAGAGATTTCAAAAAGCTTAATTAGGGTTTCTAAATGCAAATTTCAATTTATTTCAATTTCTAGGGTTTTGAAATGCAATTTTTTTGTTTCGTTTCAATTAGGGTTTTGATTTTTTTTTGTTTCATCAAACAATTCAAGTTTCAAAAGTTAAATTTTGTTTCTAAAATACAATTCAAGTTTTATTTTTTTGTTTCTATTGAAAATCTTCACAATTTGACGTATTTTTTTAATCTATTTGTAAAATTTCTTATTTCAAAAATAACACGAAATAAAATGCTTAAAATGGAAATAAAATTGAAATAAACATGCTAGAAATAGTAAATTTATCAACAATTTCAATTTCGAATGTAAAAATGCAAAAAAAAGAGTAAGAGTACAGGTACCTGGAGGTCTTCTAGTAGTCATTGTCGCTCTCAAACCGAGATCCCGTGCACTCAAGCGAAAATGAAGATTTCTTCATTTAAAAAAAATAAATAGTCTTACGAAACGGGATCCTGGTTTGTAAAAAATGGGATCCCGTTTTTCAAAAAGTGGGATCCTGTTTGCGATTCAGGCTCAGGATCTCGAACCAAAATGGGATCCTGTTTTTGCTTAGCCGATTTCATTTTTTCGGTTAAGGAAAAAGTTTCCACGTTTTGTGGACCCAACTTTGTGCATTTACCCATCATTGAAATTGCCAAAGAAGCAAGCATCAATTTAGGTTGACATTTAGATAGGCTTGTTTATTTCTATTTACATTTTGTTCTATTTTTACACTTGAATAGTTAAAATCTATAAAATTAAGACTAATATTACATGTATAATTTTGCTAGCACTATCTACCTATGAATTTTAATAGACCTTTTAAATACACTTTCTTCAAGTCCAATTTTATAGTATATACTTTCATTTGAATATTTTTAACAAACACCTAAAATTTAGTTCAATTCTCCTCTATACATTACCTATGGCATAATGCATTTCTTGGTGGTATTATTAATGCATTATACACTAAGTAAAATAGATTCTTTCTTAGGCTTCCTTTGGGAGGAAAACATAGTAAAAAACCAACCCCAAGACACTTATTCTATGAAATGTTTCTTTGGATATTGATTAACCTTTCCATGGTCTCCCTCAATTATTATTTAAGGAGTTATGACACCTATGAAATGTGTTCCTCTCATTTGTAATTTCATATGTAGACTAACTTAAAAAAATAAAAATAAATCTTAAATCAAATACAAGGAAACTGAGCATGCAAAATATGGTTAGTTGTTTCCTAATCACATGATTGTTTGTGCATTACTTAAGGATGTTATAGGTTTGTTATGTATCTCCTTCTCTTTCATATTCAATTAAAAATCCAATTAAATGCCATATCATTGTCTACATGATGAGAGAGATAACCATATTACTGACATGTATCTAGAGATGCAACACAAAATGTAGAAAATGCTTGAGACAATAACCAAAAAAGAAGCATTTAACGAAATGATATCTTATCATTTTTAAGTCATTATTATGACTATCATTATTTTAGCAACTTCTCCAATATTTCAACTTATATGTTTCTTATAAACCAAAAATATTTCAAGTATAGCTAATATAAATATCAATTATAATCAAACAAAAACTAAGAACACCCAAACCATAAGTATTATTGGTTTCTTATTATATAAACTATGCAATCATCGTAATACTTAACATGAAAATTGTTTACAAGGGAGTATAATTTTCTTATGAGTAATTATTATTGTGTCTTGTTTGAGTGGAGTAGTTATTGAACATAGTCATAAATAAATTTATTTTTTCCAAAAGAAAAATATTAATTACACAGATCATGAACAAAAAATAGATAAAATGGAAATATATTGACATCCAAAGATACACAAACAACAAAGATGGGTCAATCTCTTTTAACTATTGGAAAGAGACTCCCAAAAGATGTGATACACCCAATTGTACATTTGCACATTATAACCGAAGATAGATAAATATAATATATAGTCACATAATTTGAATGAAGTGGCTCAACCAAATAGATTGAGTACAACAAACAATTCAAATAAAATATATCCAACAAAAAAATAAAATCAAAGCCCAGGAAAATAACTTCACTAAGCATGTGACATACTCCAACCTTAACTTGGAGGTAATCAAATTAGAGGGTCATATCAGCACAAGAGAATCTTACTTATTTAAATCATTTTGATAACCATATTTTTTACACACGTATTATTTGTAAGTGTTCTTGCATGATGGTAGATCTATGGATTAAGAGCACTACAAAGAATAGGTCATGGTGATTGAATTTTTCCTCTTTTTCCTAGTTTCACAATGCCTAAAAATTGGAAGAAAATAAAATAATGGCCTACTTAAGAAGGATCTAGGATTTAATATATCTATTACCCAAATAATGAAAAATCATAAAAATACTTCCTCTGCAGCTATAGGCACGATGGTACAAATCTAAGAAAATATCTTGCAGTTTAAAAAACCTAGTACATAGGCTAAATCAACCAATTCTTAATAGGGGGCCCTTGTGCTTTCCAATTCAACTCTAATACAATCATTGTTCCCTAATTTTTTGATGACGACGTTTCCATAATTCATTAGTGATTGCTAGATATTGTTTTTATATGTCTTTTTCCTAGTTGTTAAGGCAATGTGCAAGTGAGGCCAATGTCTCTCATGTTCCCTAAAATCACAAGAGAGTCAATCTACTAGGTTTTTTGTCCATTATTGGTCTCGAGTATTCTTGTTGGTATCAAATATTATTCATTCTAGATAGCATACAAATTTCTTTGTAGGTGCCCATGGAGTTTTAGTGTATGAAAGACAACTCTCATATGGAGTTTTCATAGTATATGAAGTTTTGGGAATTTTTTTAATAGAAACTCGTGTAATTTTGGTGTACTACAATAAGCTCATATTAGTATATAAAGTTAAATTACTAGTGGACCTTACCAAATATTTGTTCTCATTTATTCAATATTATTTGTTATCTTAAATAAATGTGAGCTTTGTAGGTAAGGAAAATACACATTAGTTAACAATTCGTATATAAAATCATAAATAAGGCCATTCAAAACAAAAATTGAAATATCATAAATTCCAACCAATAGGTAATAGAATAAGTCCTCAACATGAAAGAAAAACTTTGACTCTGGATCATGATTTAGTGGGAACTTTGCGTGCTTACATAATTGGTTCTATCTTCTCAATTGGAGATTTTGGTTCTACTTTATCCTCTAGAGCTATTTCTATTGTAGTTGAGTGATTGTGCATGAGCCATGCTGATCTTAATTTAAGATATTGTTATGACAATCTCATGCGTAGCTTAGTATCATGGTTTAATGAGAGCTTTGGAAATGATGTGGATGTGTCAATTTGTGATGAAAGTGGTTGTAAGTGTCATGGAGGATCCCATTTCTTGTGAGTTGTGAGAGTTCATTAACATCTTTAATTCTATTAGCATAGGATGTATCTTCATGCTTTTGATGATATTGATAGCTTGTTACCATGGTAGGCTCTTCAAGTCTTGGTTGAGTTGTGAGTTTTGATCTATCAATTTAGATGGATGATACTTGGTGTATGAGGATGTGGTTAAATGTTGTCATTTAGAGCTTTTGGAGCCTTTGATTGAATTGTGGTAATGAGGTAATCATGACATCATGGTAACTTCCTAGATTTTGCAGGGATAGATTTGATAGTGGTTTGTGATAATATGATTGATGAGTGGTGAAATCATTTTACTTGTGAGATTTTATTTATTGTGGTGTTTCAATGGAGTTCAACTAGAATGTGATGATTAGTTTTACACCTATATCAAATTTGGGCGAGGCTAGGTTTCTTTCTTTTGGAGGTCTTGTGTTGGAATGGTAACACTCTTGATGAGGTTAGAACAAAAAGACCAAGGAGCCTACACCTAGGTTAGACATGAATTCAACATGGACCTATTGAGGAGATTGATCTTGGAGAGAGTTATTATGGCTTGGTGTATCCTAAAGGAGAAATCTCATTCCCATTATTGATTTTCTTGGTTGTGAATGATTTGATAGGTACTATCCACCTAGTTTTTTGATGCATTCATGATTTTTGATTAAGAAAAAACTAGGTTTTGAAGGGGTACCGAAACCCTTTAACAATAGAGAAAATAAATATATAGCATGAAAGAGTTCATAACAAAAAATAGAATGCTGCCAAAAAAGATGTAAACAAAAACTAGCCTAGAAGAAACACAACAAAAAACCAACAAAAACCCAACACAAGTCCAGTCGCTAGACTAGATTCCTCAATATGTTCGCCACCTCCTGCTCCAAATTTTTATATTAATTGCTGCTTTCTTAATTTCCTGAATATCAACAGGGGTCTTATCAGCCTTCCTCTTCAGGTTGACTTTGGTTCTTTTTCTTAGCCCAACACCTTCCGCCTGGCTTTGTTCTTTCTCATCTTCCACATCCACTGCAATCCTTACCTGATAGGCCTTTTGTAGATTCTCAACCATCATGTTCATGGTGCTCACAGTGAACTTTAAGATCTTGTGACTCATTTCCAGAACCTTTTGAATAGACTCTTTAATATTCTTAAGCTTTTCCTCCATATCTGATAGCTTGCTGTCATGATTACTCTTGAATTGCTACAAATCCTTCACAGTTTTCTTAAGGAAATCTACCATATATCTCTTCTCTTCCTATGTCCACAAGTCATTGGCCTTATCTTTGTCTTTGTTATTTTTCTCCATCATATAATTCTTTTCTAATTTGCTGCTAAAAGCCCTTTGATTCAATTTAATCTCCTTAATCTCAAAGAAAACCCACCTGATCAACTTGAAGAAATCCATGGACCCATTGCGGGCAATAACAAGGATATTAGTAGGAAACTTGTGTTCAGACTTAAAGTAATGATCCTCCTCCTTGAGGTCACTGGGATACCAAGGTCTATCCTCCCTATCAGTAGTAGGATAACTGGAGTACTCAGATGAAGGGGAAGACTGAGACTCATCATGATTGGCTTCATATGAAGGATCCTCCACAGTTTTCCTCTTGCCCTTCTCCTAAGGAGAGACACTGGATTTCACTTTCACCTTTTGTTTAGTCACCTCATAACCTAAGAAAATGATTTTAGCTCTACCACTAGAGATCATAACACTAGGTTTAGGAAGGGCACAAGATTTTGACTTAATTTTTTTGCTACCCTTCCTCACCATTTTCGAAGGATGAGCTTCATCATCTTCCATATCAGTCTCCCACTCATCCTTTTTTGTATAGCTAACACCCAGTTCATCTTTAATAGAGGCAGAGTGGGGAGAAGGGGTTTGGTGGGGAGGAGCCAACATAGCTTTGAAATTTTCAAAAATAAGAACAAGAAAACCCTCATGGAGAATGGGGTATCTAACCGTGTTTGATTTATGGTCTTGAAGACTAGCATTCAACGAGGTACACAGATAGAAAGGTAAGGAAACCCTAACTTAATGCCAAAAGTGATTTAGGAGCACAAAATTGTAGCCAAAAACCCTTGTATATCTGCCATCAAGCATAATGTTTTTCATAATTACCCTCAAAACCTCCCACCAAAGAAATTTAATCTTTGTGGAGTCATAACTATTTTTGGTAGCTCTGTGTAGGTCCTCCTTCTCCTTAGCTATCTTCAAAAAATTTCTCACAACTTGGTCAAAAAGCTTCTTGTCCCTATAGAACTTGAGACCCTCCATGGAAAGCCTTGTGACATCGGCAATTAGCTGCTCATCAATGGCCACCTTTCTCCCAAAAAAAGTTACCTTGCCATTGTTCCACTCCTTAGCACAAAACTTGGTTATATCGTGGTCCCAACCATGAAGCTTTTCAATGTAGTTTGTAAGCCCACCCTTCTCCAGAAAATGCCACACCTTATCATTACTCTTCAGCTCCTTACAATTCATCGATTCCACCTTGCAACAATCACCTCCCATATTGACAATGTTGCAATCCTTCTATGAAGACTCTAGAAGGCTAAATAACCTGAAAGCCAAAATGCCCAGAAAGCATGTGAAGCACAAAATATAAGAGTGGAAATTAATATTAAGGTACTCCAGCTCATGATAAAAAATAGTGAAACAATAGTATTAAAACTGCGTGAAAAGACACACCACACCCTTAATCATTATTTGAGAAATTAGACCTTCCCGTGGGTTCTATCATACATTAATAAGGTAGTGATATCAACATCCAATCTGTCACTCCTCTGCCACATCATTTTTCCCTTATCCTTAACCCCCTTATTGGCAAAGAAATCCACCACCATGTTAATTTCCCTATAAGCATGGGAAATGAAGTAATTTTCAAAAGAGCTAATAATCCCCTTGGAGAGGTTGATCCAATTCTCAATGGTCCAAGAGGTCTTTTGGAGACCTTTAATACATTGAATGATATTATTTGAGTCCCCTTCAAGCCAAACATTTTTGAAATTCAGTTGACGAGCTAGATTTAAGGCTTGGAAAGCCCCTATGGCTTCAACAAGGTGGTTGGTCTGGGTGCCCAAGGGGAGTGCCACTGCTGAAATTAAATTTCCATTCTCATCCCTTATCACTCCCCCACACCCAATAGGCCCAGGATTTCCCTTGGATGCCCCATCAAAATTAATTTTCACCCAACCAAGAGGAGGAAGATTCTAATGCATAACATCTCTAGGACCCTTGGTAGGTTTAAGAGAATGAGAAATATCTACATTGATCAATCATGCCTCAACAAATTTGAGCTCATAATCTTGGCATTTGACCTTTCCTTTAGCCTTAGAGTTACAGTTAAGCAAATTTATGTTCTCTCTCACTGCTCTGATGATTTTTCCAAAGACAACATCCTCTGAGAGAGAAGATTCTTGAAAGATTATGCTATTACGCTCTTTCCATATACCCCACACAAGGTGTGGGAAAGTATATCTCCATAGCATTCATTGTCTATGTCATGTCACCTAATGTGTTCTAGGTCTTCAAATATTGATGTTAGTTCTAAGGATTTTTTCTAAGGAGTGCATACATGGTTATGGTTTTAATTATCTCCTTATATGTTTGATCTTGAGCTACAATTTTAATTTTGAGGTCATTGTTTTTTGACAAGTACATGAGATGGTTAGTGATTTTAAGCATATTCTCTTGATGTGGAAATGGTTTTTTGATTTCCTTTAAATTGAAAGGCTTACATCTATTTCTACTATTGTTGACATTGGATTGGATGGTTAGTTGTTGATAAATTGTTGTTTGGGGATTTAGAAGGAGAACATACTTATCACAAGTTGAGCACATGTTAGTGTTGATAAGAGGGAATTGTATGATTTATAGGTTGTGTCTCTATGGTTTGTTGTGTATCCTATATGTTTGAATCATCTTATGTTGAAGTTGAGATGAGTGTTGTTGATCAGTATTTCATTATTTTTTAATGTTAGTAAGGATGATTGGAGCTATTTAATATTTATCTTCTATGTGATGGAAAGAATTTGGGAGAACTATTATGCTAAGGAGGGAAGTTTTGAAATAGTTGTGCTTGTAGGTTTGCATATTAGGTCATGTTCTTCAACACCATGGTAGAGGATTTAGCCACATCCTCTATGTGAGTGTTGTTGGTAGTTTCTTTGGATGTTTTAGTATTTTCAAACTTAACGATGCTATGTAATGGGACTCTTAGGGAGGTATAGATTTATCATTGGATTGTAGTAGAGAGGTATTCAAGATTTTTTGTTGATTTTTGTGTTTCTATTATAGTTGGAGATAAAATTTGTGTAGGACAATGAATATACAAAGACTTTTAATTGTGGATTAAGTTGATTATGTTGATAGAAAAAGGTCTACTTGTGATGTGTGTAACCCATTTTTGAGGTATGGTAAGTTGGATGAGTTAGTGATATGCATTACTGTTGAGTATTTAGAAAATAATCAGTCTTATTTTGGAGGAGATGGAATTTGGTGTATATGTTTAGGTTGAAAAATAACATTCAAAGTTTGATTTTGGATTTAGTTTCTTATCTTTCATACTTGGAAAAAATGGAGAATGTGTTGTATTCAAGATGGTTATCACTAATGTTGTAGATGTTTGGTTGAGATGGGGATCACATAGGAGTCATTTGGTGAAGCACGGTTATAGGTTTCATTGGTTAGTTCACTATTTTTTGGTGATCCATTTTTCTCTTGGAATGAATATGATAAGTGTGTGTACACCTTGCATGCACTAATGTTTGGATTATTTAATTATTTATTATTTTATATCTCATAATGAAATGGGACATTTCACTTTATGCCTTACCCTTTATGACATGTGTAATTTATTTTTTATTTTGATATTTACATGTGGGTAGGTGCAAAAAGATGGGGGCCAAAAATTGGCCAACCATCTTTGAAATTTTTTAAAAATAACATGAGCACATTGTAGCCTTTGTAAACAAAAAAACTTTGAATTCATTCTTATTTATGCATTTTCCTGCTAATTCATGGCCTGCAAACCCTCAAGAGTGTACTGGTGTTATAGGAGAGTTGATTCTTTACCGTTTCTTCACCAAATCTTTGCCAAAATGCCACCACAACGTCGGGGAGGTCAAGGGAGTAAGTTTTTTATTTTGTTTTGTGTGAATTTGTAATTAAATAGGTAGACTTAATATGATTTTTGATGTAAATTTATTTAATTTTCCAAGAACTGATAATGCACCTCCAATCCTCCTAAAATTTCTCTTTAAAATCTTGATTCTCCTCAACCTGAAATCCCTACCAGAGAACAAGCCCGACAAACACCTCCTAAAATTCCCTAATGTGCTCTAGGAACTCAAGAAAATTTAATAGGGAAAATTGAATAAAAAATAAAAAATTGAGGATATAACTACAAGGTTAAAAGATCTTGCAAGCTCAACCTCACATAAAGCCACACTTTCTCAATCACTTGATTGATGTTATCAAATGTAGATTCAATTAGCAAGCAGATAACTAGCTAGTCGGATAAGAGACAAGAGTATAGATAATTTTATGCAGATAAATTATGTTATAAACAAGTGAAAGATGAAAAAATTACAAAATTTGACTTGTGTTCCCTATTCACAAACCCTAGAATGAATCAACCTTTACAACCTTCAAGCAAGAGGTTCCCTATCCATTGGTGCAACCACCAAGGGATAAAGAACAATTTTTGGCAGTGGTGATGGATGGTTTTTGGCCATCCTACATGCAACAACAATGAGGTGTCACAATATCTTTTGAGGAAACTCTATTGTGAGTTTGTCCTCAATAAAATCCCAAACTATTTTGATATGTGGGACTTCCAAGGTAGAGGTGGGGACTCTTCATAGGATAGAGTGGGGGCACGTGTTGATCCACAATTGTTAGTGAGATGAGCACTCAATAGAACAACATATGATCATGTGGCTATCCCTTCTATTGTGAAGGAAAGTGTTGAGGTTGAGACACTATAGTCAATTAGTTCCCTTACCTAGAGCCTCATAGAACATGCCAATCTTGTAGAACAACATGAGCTAGGTGGATCTTCATGGAGTAGAGTTCCACCTCATATTTTTTAGGCTTGCAGAACACCTTGTGGTTATGAACCCATGCATAGTCAGGATGCAGGTGTATAAAGTTCATATATAGCTTATCAAATGGTGATGAAAAATGCCCTCCTTAATGAGGCATTCAACCTTGATAGTCGAGTAAATGTTAGCAAAATCCTTAAATTTAATTTATTAAATTTTATTTTTGAAATGCAAGATTGACTAAATTAGTTTAATGATTATAATGAAGTTTCAGGGTCATAGCATTCATTCAGTTTTCAATGGTCCTCCACCTCCCTATTACATGATGAAATGTATTGCAAAGGTATGCAACTAGTAAATAATTATAAATATTACATGTGAATAGAATTGTTATATGAATGATATTCTTATATTTGATTTTGGATGTTGAATAGGTTAATCTTGGATATTTGATGGAAAAACCTCCCAATGGAGTTGGACATCGAAGCTTTAATTAGGTAATCAAATAAAGAGTTTAACTAATGAATTATAGAAAATAGGTTTTTGTAGTTTATATTCATATCATTGATTATATTGCATTGCACATCTTTCAAATTAAAAGCATTACTTCACATTGCATAACTAATAACTAGATGCTAATAGATGACAAAATTTCAATTACAATATAGTTTTTTACAAAGTCAACATAAGCAGTTGTGCAATTACTTCACATTTCATAACTAATAACTAGGAGGAACTACCAATTGCATATGCTTGTCATGGCATTCCATGAGACCAAATTTCTTTGAGGCATATTTTAAAACTATTAATTGCCTTTTCTATGTTATAGCTTACTATTATACCTCAAAGAAATGTGGTCTCATGGTGATGGAATGCCATGACATCACCATGAGACCACATTTCTTTGAGGAAATTTTTCAAATAGTTCATTGTCTAGTATATGCTACCACATTTTCCATACATATCTACCAAAGCATTTTATCAAATAGTTCATTGCCTTGTTGGAATGGTTAAAATCCTAAAATAGGTGTTTTAAAATAAACTATGGATGCTTGGAAAAAATCTATCAAAGCATAATAGTAAGCAATAAAATAGACAAGGCAATGAACTGTTTGAAAAAATGCCTCAAAGAAATATGGTCTCATGGTGATGTCATGACATTCCATCACCATGAGACCACATTTTTTGAGGCATTTTTGCAAATAGATTACTTCCTTGTCTATGCTACTACATTTTCCATGCATGTCTACCAAATAATTTTATCAATCAATTCACTACCTTGCTTATATGGCTAAAATCCTAAAGCAGGTGCTTTCAGACAAGCTATGAATGCTTGAAATAAATATATCAAAGCATAATAGTAAGCAATATAATAGACAAGATGGTGAACTGTTTAAAAAATGCCTCAAAGAAATGCAGTCTCATGGTCATGTCATGGCACCATGAGACCAAATTTATTTGAGGTATTTTTCAAACAATCCACTACCTTGTCTATGCTATCACATTTTCCATGCATGTCTACCAAAGCATTTTATCAAACAGTTCACTACCTTACTACATCACCATGAGACCACATTTCTTTGAGGCATTTTTAAAAATAGTTCACTGCCTTGTCTATGCTATTGCTTACCATGAGACCACATTTCTTTGAGACATTTTTTCAAATAGTTCACTGCCTTGTCTATGCTACCATATTTTTCATACATGTCTACCAAAGAATTTATCAAATAGTTCACTACGTTGCTTTTATGTCTAAAACCCTAAAATAGGTGTGTTCAAACAAACTATGGATGCTTGGAAAAAATATATCAAAGCATAATAGTAAGAAATAACATAGAAAAGGTAGTGATTAGTTTGAAAAAATTCCTCGAAGATCATTTTAGGAAGTGATTTTGCATACCAAGTTCTTCCTTTCAATTCCAAGTTCCCAAAAGCACTATTGAGCCTTCCATTTTTGCTAAAATAGAGTTATTAACATTAAAAACCTTGAGAAAAACATTATGCAATGCACCCAAGATTTAGACTAAGGAAAATATTGGGAAAAATTTCCCCACATAGGAATAATCCATGTAGGAAAATACCTACTAGCCTCTCACATAGAAGCAACATTATTTCATGTAAGAGTAGTCAACATACTAAAAATCAAGCACCCAAAACCCTAATATGTCTCCATTATCTTTATGTGTACACTTCATGATTCCTATGTACACTTCATGTTTCATGTATATGCTTCATTCTTCTCGTGTATACTTCATGTATTACGTGTATTCACGTGCATGATTTATGCTTCCTATGTATACTGTACGTATTATGTGTATTAATATGTATGCTTCATGCTTCCTATGTATACTTCATGTATTCACATGTATGCTTCATGCTTCTTGTGTATACTTCATGTGTTCATGTGTATGCTTCATCCTTCCCATGTATACTTCATGTGGTCATGTGTATGCTTCATGCTTCCTATGTAGACTTCATGCATTATGCATATTCAAATGTATGATTCATTCTCCCTATGTATAATTCACGTGTTCATGTGTATGCTTTATGCTTCTTGTGTATACTTCACTTATTCACATGTATGCTTCATGAGTTTCTTGTGTATACTTCATATGTTCATGTGTATGCTTCATGCTTCCTATGTATACTTCATGTATTATGTGTATTCACATGTATACTTCATGATTCTTGTGTATACTTCACATATTATGTGTATTCACATGTATGCTTCATGCTTCCTATGTATACTTCATGTATTCACGTATATGCTTCATGCTTCTTATGTATACTTCATGTATTACGCGTATTCACATGTAATATTTATGATTCTCGTGTATACTTCATGTATTGCACATATGCTTCATGCTTCCTATGTATAATTCATGTTTTCATGTGTATGCTTCATGATTCATGTGTATACTTCATGTGTTCATGTGTATGCTTCATGATTCGTTTGTATACTTCATGTGTTCACGTGTATGCTTCATGCTTCCTATGTATACATCACTTATTATGTGTATTCATGTGTATGCTTCATGCTTCCTATATATACTTCATGTGTTCACATGTATACTTCATGCTTCTTATGTATACTTCATGTATTATGTGTATTCACATGTATTTTTCATGCTTCTTGTGTATACTTCATGTATTACATGTACCTAGTGTATGCCTCATACTTCATGTATTATGTATATCTATTTGCTTGTGTAGACATGTAAAATTGAATTGACACCTATCACACACCTCAAACAACATCGAACAACATTGAACAACATCGAACAACATCAAACAGCATCGAACAACCTCAAAAAAAATCAAATGATATGGAACATCATCTTCGATCGTCCCATAACATCTCATAATGACTCAAAATCATCTCGTAACATCTTAGAATGACTTGGAATTATCACATAACATCTCAGAATGACTCAGAATCATCCCGTAACATCTCAGAATGACTCAAAATTGTCCTATAACATCTCATAATAACTCATAATCATCCCATAATATCTCAAAACATCTCGAAATCACCCCGAAACAACTCAAAATCATCTCATAATGTCTCAAAAAATCTCAAAATCACCCCAAAATAGTTTAGAATCATCTCATAATGTCTTAGATCATCTTGGATCATCTCAAAATCATCTCGCAACATCCCCACATCACACCACATCAAAAAACTTAATTCATCTATTAATTGAATAATACAACATTATTAATTAATTCACTTTTTCATCATTTCAAAAAAATTAAATAAATTTCATTTATTTAATAAATTCCTAAAAACCCTAATTCCTCTATTAATTGAATAATACAACATTATTTAATTAATTCACTTTTTCATCATTTCAAACAAATTAAATAAATTTCATTTATATAATAAAGTCCTAAAAACCCTAATTCCTCTATTGATTAAATTAAAACAACAATATTTGATTAATTCATTTCATCATTTTGACCAATTAAATAAATCACATTTATTTAATAAAGTCCTAGTCCCACTTTATTTTGGCTTGATTTATTAAATAACACCAATTATTTAATTACGTCACTAAATCACCTTATTCCTCTAAGTTGATTAAATTATTAAATACTAATTTAATTACAACACTTTCCCTCCAAAAATTTGAATAATTAAATCAAACTATTCAAATCAATTATCAAAAATCAAATCAAACTAATGCAACTTTGTTTGCAAAAGTCAAAATTGATTTGCACGTTCAACTCCAAAAATAAATAAATAAAGAAAATCAATTAATTCATATTCCTCACCCACTTTCTGATTGAGAAAATTACGATTGCTAACTGAACAATCTAATTTGTTAACTAATCAATCCAAATTGTTAACTGAACAATCTATTTTGTTAACTAATCAATCACCACTCCTAACTATGCCATCACATTCCTAACTAGGCCATCACAATCCTGACTAATCAATCTAAATTTGTTAACTGATCAATCACATCCCTGACTAGCCAATCTATGTCTCAATCACCCAAATTGTGCAATCAACTTTGCACAATTTTCTCATGTCTAAATCCTCTCAACACACTTTGACCGTTGATATGGATATTCTTAAAAATGATCTTGATCATCCATTTCAAATCTCATTTTCTATATAACAAACCCCTTTCCTCATAAATAAGAATCGAAGAATCAACATACATTGAGCAATGAAGTGCTATCAAGATCATCCTTGAGAGAGGTTCATTCCTTCCTTCGATCGACCAACATTCATCCACACTTTGCAACGAACTTTGGAGGCTTCGCTGTGATAAGAGAAATCCAACATCAAGCGAATACACTCTGCTATGGGATGGTGAAAATATCTTTTTCTTTCATTTCATTTGGTAATAAGTAGATTCCTTATCATGTTTGCAACAGTATAGTTTAATATCGTATGTGTAGGAGTTTTAGATTTTAGATTTGTGCATTTGATTATAGATTAGATTCCTTTGTCAAATTTCATTCATGTTCATCTTGAATCCGAATCTAACATCCCTTTTCCCCCTCACACAATTTTCTTCATGACCAGATGTATCTTCAACAAGATTACTCCATGTGTATTTATGATTACCTTATGCTTAGAAATTATGAAAATATTAAAAATGTTTTCTATCAAAATGCTTTCTAGGTTGATAATAACTAACATAAAAGGGAGAGAATTTAATTTGAGAAAGACATCCATAACATCATTGGAAAATTCAATTAAGAATATAACCTTAGGAAATATTACAAATAAATTAATTTAGGTTCTCAGAAATAGTGATGATACGATTTAGGTTGTGACTTTTCAACGGTGAAAATTTGTGACCCTTCAAATAGGAAAGACTATAACCCTTTTATAAAGAAGGGTAGTGGCCATGCCTAGCATATATGTGCCCACTGGACGTGTTGGCACTAATGGTTTGGCCCCACGAAGAACAAAACATAAAGTAGCCTACCTTGTAACTTTACACTACATGCATCTGACAGTTTTTGGGGGCATTATAAAAAATTTCACCACGACCAAACAACTTGGAGATATGAAAATCCAAGAGAGATTATTATAGATAGACCCAATATGATCCCATACCTCTAGATAAAATGTTTCTAACTGCCATGGTTTCCAAGTAACAACTAGTCAAAGTTTGTTGCCTTTTTGCACTTTGGTTTCTTAAGAGATATTATTGATGCAATGTAGCTTAGACTATTTCATTATGCTTGGGTGTGAAATAGGGCCTTTCCTAGCATAAAAATACCCATCTGGGCATGTTGGAATTGTTGATTTGGTCGCACGACGAACAAAATGAAAATTACACCACCTTGCAACTTTACACTACATGTATTTGACGCTTTTTCCATAAACTAAAAACTAGACACCACGGGTAAATGGATCAGAGATATCAAAAACCGAGAGAGGTTTTTGTAGAGGGGCCCTACATGATTCCATAACTTTAGACATAATGTTTCTAAGTGCCCTGGTTTCTGAGTAACACCTCGTCAAAGTTTTCTTCCTTTTTGCACTTTGGTCTCTTTAGAGATATCACTGGTGCAAGGTAGCTCAGACCGTTTTGGCATGTTTGGGTGCAAAATAGGACCTCACCTAGTGTAAAACTACCCATACAGACATGTTGAAATTTTCGGTTTGGTCACATGACTAACAAAATGAAAATTACACCACCTTGCAACTTTACACATTATGCATTTGACACTTTTTGCATCAACTAAAAATTGGATACCACAAACAAACGGTTTGGAGATATAGAAAACTGAGAGAGGTTATTGTAGAGGGGCCCTACATGATCTTATACCTTCAATATTTTTTTTTCTAATTTCCACGGTTTCTGAGTAACACCTCATCAAAGTTTACTATCTTTTTGCACTTTGGTCTCTTAAGAGATATCGTCGGTGCAATGTAGCTTGGATTGTTTCAGCATGTTTGGGGTGCAAAACATGAAATTTCCTAGTATAAACCTACCCATAACAAAATTTTAGAATTGTTGGTTTTTTCACATGATGAACATAACAAAAATTAAACCACCTTGCAACTTTACAGTACATGCATTTGAAACTTTTTCCATCAACTGAAAACTAGACACCATAGGAAAACAACTTAGAGATATCAAAAAATGAGAGAGGTTATTGTAGAGGGGACCTAATTTATCTCATACCTTTAGATAGAATGTTTCTAAGTGCCACAGTTTTTGAGTAACACCTCATCAATTTTTTTTGTCTCTTTGTACTTTAGTCTCTTAAGAGATATCATTAGTGCAATGTAGCTCAAAATGTTTCAGCATGTTTGGGTGTAAAACATGAACTTTAATAGTGTGAAACTACCCATTAAGATGTGTTGAAGCTATCGGTTTGGTCACATGATGAACACAACATAAATTACACCACCTTGCAGCTTTACACTGCATGCATTTGGCACTTTTTCCATCATCTGAAAACTGGGCACCATGAACAAATGACTCAAAGATATTGAAAATTGAGAGAGGTTATTGTAGAGGGTCCCAACATGATCCCGTACCTTCAAAAAGAATGATTCTAACTTCCACGTTCTTTGAGTAACACCTCGTAAAATTTTTCACTACTTTTTTCCACTTTGGTCTCTTAAGAGATATCATCGATGTAATGTAGTTCAGTCTGCTTTGGCATGTTTGGGTGTAAAACAAGACCTTTCCTAGCATAAATCTACCCATTTAGATGCATTGGAACTATTGATTTTGTTATTTGGTGAACAAAACAAAAACTACACCACCTTGCAACTTTACACTGCATGCATTTGACACTTTTTCCATCAACTAAAAACTGGACACCATTGGGAAACAACTCAAAGATATCAAAAATTGAGAGATATTATTATAGAGGGGCCCTAAATGATCATGTACCTTTATATGTAATGTTTCTAAGTTCCATGATTTTTGAGCAAGACCTCATCAAAGTTTGCTACCTTTTTGCACTTTGGTCTCTTAAGAGATATCGTCAATGCAATGTAGCTCAGAGTGTTTTGGCATGTTTGGGTGTGAAAGAGGACCTTTCCTAGTGTAAAATTACCCATTCAAATGTGTTGAAACTATTGGTTTGATTGCACGATGAACATAACAACAATTACACCACCTTGCAACTTTACACTACATGCATTTGACACTTTTTCCATCAACTAAAAACTGGACACCATGGGAAAATGACTCAAAGATATCAAAAATCGAGAGAGATTATTGTTGAGGGGCCCTATATGATCTCATAAATTTAGATAGAATGTTTCTAAGTGCCATGGTTTTTGAGAACACCTCATCAAAGTTTTCTATCTTTTTGTACTTTGGTCTCTTAAGAGATATCGTAAGTACAATGTAACTCAAAATGTTTTAGCATTTTTGGAAGAAAAACATGACCTTTCCTAAAGTAAACCTACCCATCTGGACATGTTGGAACTATCGATTTAGTCACATGACAAAAAATAAAAATTACACCACTTTGCAACTTTACACTGCATGCATTCGACACTTTTTCCATCAACAAAAAATTGGACACCATAGACGAACGACTTGGAGATATCAAAAATTTAGAGAGGTTGTTGTACAGGGCCCCTAAATGATCTCGTACCTTCAAACAATTTTTTTTTCTAAGTTCCATGGTTTCTAAGTAACACCTCGTCAAAGTTTGCTACCTTTTTGTACTTTGGTCTCTTAGGAGATATTACCGATGCAATGTAACTCAAAATGTTTCAACATGTAGGGGTGTGATATAGGACCTTGCCTAGCATAAAACTACCCATTCAAACATGTTGGAATTGTCAGTTTGGTTGCATGAAAAACAAAAAAAATGCACCACCTTGAAACTTTACAGTGCATGCATTTGACACTTTTTCCATCAACTGAAAACTAGACACCATGAGGAAGCAACTTAGAGATATAAAAAACTGAGAGAGGTTATTATAGAGGGGCCCTACATGATCATGTAAATTTATATGGAATATTTTTAAGTGCCATGATTTTTGAGTAACACCTCATCAAAGTTTGCTGCCTATTTGCACTTTGGTCTCTTAAGAGATATCGTCAATGCAATGTAGCTCAAAATGTTTCGACATGTTTGGGTGAGAAACAAGACCTTTCCTAGCATAAATCTATCTATCCAAATACGTTGGAATTGTCAGTTTGTTCGCACAATGAACATAATGAAAATTACACCACCTTGCAACTTTACACTACATGCATTTGACACTTTTTCCATCAACTAAAAATTGGACTCCATGGGAAAATGGCTTGAAGATATCAAAAACTGAGAGAGGTTATTATAGAGGGGCCCTATGTGATCCTTTAAATTTAGAAAAAATGTTTCTAAGTGCCACATTTTTTGAGTAACACCTCGTCAAAGTTTTCTGCCTTTTTGCACTTTGGTCTCTTCAGAGATATCTTCGGTGCAATGTAGTTTAGATTGTTTTGACATGTTTGGGTGTAAAAAAGGACCTTTCCTAGTGTAAAACTACCCATCCACACCTGTTGGAACTATTAGTTTGGTTGCATGATGAACATAATAAAAATTACACCACCTTGCAACTTTACACTGCATGCATTTGATACGTTTTCCATCAAATAAAAATTGGACACCACAAGAAAATGACTTTGATATATCAAAAACCAAGAGAGGTTACTGTAGAGGGGCCCTACGTGATATTGTACCTTAAAAAACAATGTTTCTAAGTGCTACAATTTTTGAGTAACACCTCATCAAATTTTTCCTACCTTTTTGCACTTTGGTCTCTTAAGAGATATTGTTGATGCAATGTAGCTCAAAATGTTTCGACATGTAGGGGTGTGAAACAAAACCTTTCCTAGAATAAACCTACCCATTAAGATGTGATGGAATTATTGGTTTGGTTGCATGAAAAATAGAGAAGAATATACACATGCACCTTCCTCATTTTTTGATCTTTGAATATGCTTTATAGGATCATTATTGCTAAATTGAACATTTCCTAATTGAGCCCATAGATGCTAATATCATCCTTCAAATTTTGAATTCCCTCAGATTCTTGCAAATGCTAATTTTTAATCTCTCCATGCACCCTCCTTCATAAGTAACACCTTCCATTGTTGTCTTTATTTTCTCAACTTCATGTCTTTTAGATTGCAACTCTCTCTCAACAACATTAACCTCCTTTTCTTCGATGATAAATCTTCTTATTATCTTTTAATTCATTTTCAAAGTATTTAATTTTAGTCTTCAGTTGTTTTGATTCAATTTCAACACTTCCAAATATTGCTTAAATGCATCTACAACTTGACCATCCATACTTTTTTTCTCATCTCCACTTCTCTTACCTGTTAACAACCCCTGCTATTCCTTTTCATGATCTTCTAACTTATTTTCATATCTTTTACTTTGATCTTTAGATCGACTACTCTGTCATCAATGCTTAGAACAACAACATCCCTTTGTTTGATAGAATTTTAAATGTCTTGATTTTATGTAGCTTTCTAGCCATTTTTTTACTATCTTTGGAACTATTTTCTGATTATTGAATGCAAATGTTTCTTTTAAAAATTTCTTTATAAAACTCATCTACCTTTATAAATAAGACTTTCATGTGTCCACCGCATCGATTCTCTTTTTTTATCACTTGCATATGATATTTCTTCTTCCTTATCATCTATTTCCAATTGTATTTGCTCCATGGAAGTCTTAAGTTCAAGAATCTTTGAATTCATTTGTTCAAATCCACCTATAACATCATCTCTCACTTTCTTTGCCTACACAAATTCTTATAGAATACAAAACCTCTTGAGGTTATCCATTTCTCCATTTACATATGCCCATTCCACATACTGCATAGGCACCTTCCTCAACTTCTTAAGAGAAAGAATAATCACTTCAATCAATACATTATCTATCTCATTCACTTTGGTTTTCTTCTTTTCAAGTGTTTTAAGATCATATTCCTTTTTCATTTCATACATTCTAGTACTTGCTACCTCGAGTTTTGCATTGTCATTTTCCCATTGCACATATTGCACACGTACCTTCCTCAACTTATCAAGAGTAGGGAGAATCTATTTAGTCAATATTTTATCAATCTCATTCACTTTGATCTACTTCTTTTCAAGTATTTTTAGAGCAGATTCCTTTTTTCATTTCATGCATTTTAGTACTTGTTGCTCCAATTATGCATTGCCATTTTCCCATTGCACATAATACACACCCACCTTCCTCAACTTATCAAGAGATGGAAGAATATCTTTAGTCAATACATTATCTATCTCATTCACTTTGATTTGATTCTTTTCAAGTGTTTTTTTCCAGTTGATTCCTTTTTTATTTCATACATTCTAGTACCTGTTGCCTCTAGTTTTGGAATGTGGATGATGCATACACATTTTAAGCTAAAACCTAAAATATCTTAAAGAACACTATTCTAACCCATAACTATATTTTGATCACTAACACTCTTATGTTGAGATTACAAAAAACCGCCTACACTCATATAGAGACTCATCACTATACCTAAATGGATCTTGACAACACTTAGAAACCCACACATGAGTCTAAAGCTATTGCATTAGTATCAGAGTGTAGATCATACTTACCACACAAAGTTGAACAAAATTGCATGGTCATATTAAATACGTTTTATCAAATTGTTACACCTAAGAAGATTGTCCATTTACCACCACTAAGGGAACCACATCATTCCATTTTTACTTGATAGTGAAACATAACAAAAGATGCTGAATGTAATTTTTATCACAAAAATATGCATTTATCCTTGGATAGTGAAACACAAAAAAATACAATGAATTTAATTTATCACATAAATATGTATTTCGACTTGATAGTGAAACAAAACAAAAGATGATGATTTCCTAGTTGAATTCCCTTAAGGGTATCCTTTATTTTATACACATATTGGGCCAAAGTACTTGTGAAGTTGAAGGGTGGTTATTGATTGATAATTGGATATGAAGGTTGTGAGGATGATATGTTTTGGTATTGATAAGAGGGAGAAAAGTGGTTAGAATATTGGAGGTGTTTATGGGTATATGAGATGGTATTATAAGTTTGGAGATGATATGATGGGTTAAATGGGATAGATGTTGAGATATGAGAAGGGATATAATGTTGAGGTTGTGGGATATGTGATGAAATGTTTTAGGTGTGAGAGGAGATTTTTATATGTAAGTGTGATGAAGGATTGATATGAAGTGGGGAGATTAGAAGAATATGGAAGATGTGATGGGTCATGAGGATTAGAATAAGGTGGAAGGCATGCAGGATTATGATGAATAGAAGGTGGGGGTGTAGAAGGGGGTTGTTGGATTATTTGATATGTGTAAAAATTATGGGGTAATTTGGAAGCTTTGTTGGATAGCATAATGATATAATGGTTGGGAATCTTGGGAGGCCATAATTTTATTTCATGCTTGGGGCCTTATGATAGGCATCCGAGAGAGAGAGAGAGAGAGAGAGAGAGAGAGAGAGAGAGAGAGAGAGAGAGAGAGAGAGAGACCTAGGAATGATGAAATAGAATGAGGATGATTAATGATGATTAGATAGAACTTGGATTTGAATATTGTAGAGGGGCCCTACATGATACCTCAACCCTAAACCATCAACCCTCAATCCTCAACCATCAAACCTTAAAATCCTCAACCCTCAACCCTCAACCCTAATCCCACAACCCTTAAACTATTAAACCCTTAAACCCTCAACCCTCAACACTCATATTGGACCCTCAACCCTAATCTCTCAAACCCTATACCCTCAATCCTCAAACCTAAACCCTCAACCCTATACCCTTAACCCTCAAACCCTCAACCCTTAAACTCTCAACCCTCAACCCTAAAAAAAATACCCTAAAACCTCAAACCTCAAACCTCAAACCTAATCCCTAAACCCTATACCTTCAAACCTTAAACCCTTAAATCCTCAACCCTAAACCCATAATCCCTCAACTCTAATCACTTAATCCTCAATCCTTAAACCCCAAACCCTCAACCCATAATCCCTAAACCCTCAACCCTCAACCCTTAATCCCTTAACCCTCAACTTTTAAAACCTATTCCCTCAACCCTTAAACCCTCAAGCCTCTACCCTCTACCCTATACATTAAACCCTCAACCTTCAATTATTAACCTTCTAACCTATACATTGGATCCTCAACCCTAATCCATCAACTCTAAACCCTTAAACCCTTAGTTCCCTCATCCCTCAACTCTTAAACCTTTAAAACCTCAACCATTAAACCCTCAACCTTTAAACCCTCAACCATTAACCCCTCAACCCTTAAACCATTAATCCCTCAACCGTCTATCCTATACATTAAACCTTAACCCTCAATTCTCAACCCTCTACCCTATACATTGGACCCTCAACCCTCAACCCTAATCCCTCAACCCTATACCGTCAACCACAATATCAACCCTATACCCTCAACCCTTAAGCCCTTAATTATTTAAACTATCAACCCTCTACCCTCTACATTAAACCATCAAACCTAATCCCTTATCCCTATACCTTAAACACTCAATACGTTAATCCCTCAACCATTAAATCCTTAATCCATCAACCTTCTACCCTATAATTTAAACCCTTAACCTTCAATTCTCAACCCTCTACCCTATACATTAGACCCTCAACCCTTAAATGCTAAACCATACACCCTTAAATCCTCTACCCTATACATTAGACACTCAAACCTAATCCCTCAATTGTATACCTTAAATCCTCAACCCTAATCCCTTAAACCTATATGTTAAAACCTCAACCCTCAATCCTCAACCCTCAACTCTCAACCCTAATCCCTCAACCCCTCAACCCCTCAACCTTTAAACCCTCAACCCTTACCCCTCTACCCTATACATTAAACCCTCAACCATAATACATCAACCCTATACCTTAAACCATAATATCTTAACCCTAAAACCTTAAACCCTTAAACCCTCAAACCTTAAACCCTAATCCCTTAACCCTTAACCCTCAACCCTATCCCTAAAACCTCAACCCTCAACCCTCGACACTATACCTTAAACCCTAATCCCTCAACCCTTAAACCCTAATCTCTCAACCTTTAAAAACCAATCCCTCAACCCTCATCCTTAAACCCTAAACCCTAAACCCATAATCCCTCAACCCTTAAACCTCAACCCTAAACCTCAACCCTTAACCCTAATCCCTTAACCCTCAACCCTTAAACCCTCAACCATCAAACATTAAACCCTAAAACCTACACCCTACATCCTCAATCCTCAACCATATACTTAAGCCCTAATCCATCAACCCAATATCTTAAACCCTAATGGGCCTATACCCTATACACTTAACCTTCGACACTCAACCCTGAGCATTATCCCTCAACCCTCAAACCTCTAACCTATACCCTATACCCTCAGCCCTATACTTATGTCATAAACCCTCAACCCTCATACCTTGTGCCTTATACCTTCAACCTTAAACCCTAAACCCTATACCTTAGACACTCAACCTTGAACATTAGTCCTCAACTATAAACCCTCAACCCTCAACCCTATACCCTCAACCATATACTTAAGCCCTAATCCATCAATCCTCAAACCTATACCTTAAACCCTAAACCCTACACCCACAAACCCTCATACGTATACCCTATAACCTCACCCTTATAACTGAAACCTTGAATATTGTCCTTACACTCTCATCCCTTCACCCTATGCCTTATACCCTGAATCCATATCGTAAACCCTAATCCCTATAACTTACACTCTTAATCTTATACACTCAACAAGCTGAATATTGTCCATCAACGATAAACCCTCTACCATGTACCCTCAACCTATTAATTAAGCCCTAATCACTCAACCCTAAACTCTAAATCCAGAAACCTCAACCCTCATCCCTATAACCTATACCCTCACCCTTATATACCCTAAACCCAAAACCCTTACATACATACATAGAACCATACATACATACATTCATACAAGCATGCATAAATACATAAATATATACATACATACATGCATGCATACAAACATACATACATATATATACATACATACATACATTTATACATACATGTACATATAAGCATACATACATACATGCATGCATACACACACACACACACATACATACATACATACATACATGTAAAAGCATACATACAAGCATACATACATACATACATGAAGTCATACATACATACATACATATATACATACATTCAAATATATGTACAAACATATATACAAACCCTATACTTTAAAAAAATTGTACATAAACAATTTCAAGTGAGACATAACATGGGCACATTATAACACACTTGCGTTATGTCAAGCACATAGAGCAAAAAATGACTGAAAGGGAGCAAAATACAAAATAATACATAATGTGAGCACATTATAATGCACTCACGTTATGTCAAAGTTGTGACATAATGCAAGCTCATTATAATAGGCTCGCATTATGTCTTGTTTTGGGGATCCCCAAGCCTTAGGTTTGGATATGCTTTGGATTTCTGACCCAAAGGCTTGGAGTGCCTTCCCAACATCCATTTAGAAGTGTTTTTGCATATTCTACAATATTTCACATAATATAGTTCGTGCTAACCCTCAGGTTTGCATGTGTTTCAAGGTTGAGTAAATCAAACACCTGGGTAATGTTAAGACCTCTCTTAGCTATTAAACGATGTAATTTTCTTACATTTTGATAATGTTAAGGCTTTAATACTTAATTTCTTTTGCTTGTGTGTCTGTTTTTTTTCAAAAACCAGTGTTTGGTATTTTTTACTTTATTTTTAAGAGTTCATTGAAATTTTAAATAAATTACATTTTTTTTAACTAGACTCCATTCTACACATATTAAAAAAATGATTTTTGATTAGTTTTCAAAATAATAGGGGTAGCACGACCAAAATTCTATTTTTTAGGATGTGTCCACTTTGCAAATTAGTAAAAAAGCAAATATCCATTAAATAGTTATCAAAAAAATTAGGCATAAACTACATGTTAGCTAATTTCTCACTGAAGCGATTTTAAAAATACCAAAAAAAAGTCAACCTTTTGAGGGAGCCACAAAAGACACTATGTTATGTTTTTTGGACAAAAACAACACCAATTTCTATGGCTCCCTTTTTTGAACCCCTTAATCTCTACCACTTTCAAAAATAATTAGTAGTTTAGAAAGTAGACTCAGAGCACTATGCACTTTGTTTTTGTCGCATCTTAAATTTTTGAGTGTAACTATCCTCAATTTCTCATCCAAGGTCAATATTTTCCAATTTTTTAAAAAAACTGGCCACTTAAGACCCTTTTTTGGCCCTCCATCTTCTTGCACTTACCCATGTATACATATATTTGAAAAATAATATGTTAAAATAAGATATGTGTAAGAGTCTCTATGACAAAGATATGGTATAAGAGATATAATGATGTGTAAGGGCATGATTAAGAGGCGGGTTACAAAGTGGACTAGGTTGACTCACTTATGACACATGTTATGACACACCATAAAGCATCTTTCTAAAGGCCATTAATGACTAATAATGGAGTGTGGGTCATATAAATTTTTATTATTGTATTTTGGCATATTGTTTGGGCTCATGGTAGTTTTTTGGACTTCTATGAGTTTACATATTGAGGGATTGAAATGGGAACATTAGAGAGGAGTTTTTTTTTGCAAGGTATGCTATTAAATTTCTACCAAAAGAAAATGATGCTGACCTCAATAGATACAAGAACTTGATATTGTATTATAACAAATTTCTTGTTGTTGAATAATACATTGGTTCAATACTTTGGAGGCTATGTTTTCTCGAAAGAGTTTTCCCAAGGTATACACGTGTCATTCTCTTTCTTGTGGTTTATTTTTCTTCTTTCTCATTTTGTAACTTTTGTTTACATACCGAAATGCTACTACAATTTATGTAGATCCAATTAATGTGGAACTCCTACAATGCTTAATAGTTATAAAGATATGATTTAATTGTTTAGGGTTTATGAGTACTTTTCCTAAAAATACTCAAACTTGGCATAAAAATTAACCTATAACATAAAGAATGTAGATTATGCATAAAAAACATAACTAATATTTTTTCTCATCCATCTATGCCAAAACACAAAGACTACAATAATTCTAAATATAATAAAAATATCAAAGAATATGGCAGCATACAAAATGATTTGTTCAAAAGAAAGGATTGAATTTTTTTGTCTTTTATCTTTGTTTCTTTGATATAAATTTTTGTCTATATAGCTTTAAGATAGTGCCATTTTTTTTTGTCTCTAATGAAAATGATGGATTTTGAAAAAAGTGATGAAAACAATGAATTTTGAAAAGTGTGAAAAAAGAAGGCCATTGTCATGGTGTAGCAAACAAAAAATTAAATGTTCCCCTGAGATTTGTAAGTAGGCGATAATTACAATGTTTTTTAGAAAATTAGAAAGCAAACCCATTGACCCAATCTCCCAATCTCCCTATATATCTATCTATCTATATTTAGAAACTATTGTTAAACATAGCTCCTTGGTCATTAAGTGAGTGCATAGGGGTCCTACCTCAAATAATGGTTTTATGTATGCAGCGAACCAATTATTTGAGATAGGATCCCTATACACTCAATTAATAGGAAGATCTATTCAATAGTAGTTCCCATATATATATAGATAGATATATAGCCCTTGATTTGATACATGGATCTTCAATTGGCATACTTGAGCATCTTCTAGATACATAGGGAGATAGGGCCATGACCTTAACCATTTGGAATGTTAAGAGGTCTCACGAATATATGTCTTTGCAATTACAATTGATCTATTTAGAGTTTGTTTCACATAGATGTCAAGAGATCTAGGCTATGCAAATGATAAGGATTGACTTAGTTCATAGCCTCTTTCTAGTATGTGGTGCCAAGAATCCCTAATTTTTTTTTTTACAATGCCACCATACATACATGGAGCAACATTAATTTGATGTATTTTTACTACATAATATATGCTTGTGCATATTACAAACATGTCCACCAAGGCACCTATAACCATAATATCCAATAGAAAAACTAGAAACTAGTTTTTATTATGGTATGATGAATGTCAATGCCTAATTCCAAAGCTCTAGTTTCGCCACGTATTTACAAAAGTTGTGGACGTTAAATTTACATGTATCAAAACTTTACTAAAAAACACAGTTTTATACATATGCTGCAATGATTATGGTCCATGCACCCACTTTTTTTGAGATATAGTCACATGAAAAAAATGGTGTTCTTAATGAGGGTTTAAGGTTATTTAATAAAATGTCTCAAACACATGTGGTTTGATGGAATGCAATGATCACAACAAATACACAAAATGGGTTGTCAAAAATGCTTTCAAAATTTTGATGCAAATACAACTAGTAGATGTAAATCCAATCTCCACAACCATTTGGATATTTGGAGCAAGTCATGGCCATCCTTGCTAGATTCATACAAAATTTGTTCATGAATAATTTAAAATAGTATATAGTCAAATTACTCTAATGATACTTTTAAAATTCAAGTCATAAACATTCATGTCATAGCACCAAATACTCTACTTAAAATAGCTAGAAGCCCACATTGTCAAAACAATAAAAGGAACCATAAAGAAGGGTTCATTGATCTGATTATTATTGATCCATATGAACACAATAAACTATATATTTAATTAATCCTAAAGGGAATTCATGCAATTAACATGATTAGTTGTTCTTGTTGGATTCATATGAAATTTTCTAATTAATAATTTAAAATAATAAATACTCAAATCACTCTAGGGTGATTCCACAATGTTGGTTTACAATATCTCAGAGATTCTGATTTTTGCTGAAATTACATATTTTTAGAAAATATAATGATTTAAGCCTTAAAAAATTCCTTTTGAAGGATTCCAATTGAAGAAGGTTTGATCAAACTACCTTAGATGAAACCCCCTTGGATAGAACCCCACTAGTTTTAAACCATACCTATAATGGAGTCTCCTTTACACCTATGAAAATGTTGATACAAAACCACTTTTGATTTACCTTTTCGAGGATCAAATGAATTCATTTAATTTTTATTTTTTTTATATGTAGTCCTTATTATAAGCTTTCCAAAAAGTATAATTTTAAATAAATTTAATTTAATTATTATATTTATTTTTTATTTCTTGTGAATGTAGGTTTTTCACTGAAAATCAAGCTCTCTGTTCTGCACATGTGGAAAAATAGAAGATTATCAATTTTTTTTTTGAAAAATATCAGTGCACTAGATATTAAAATCCTTGATCCAACAAAAAAATAAAAATTGAATTTCGATATATATATATATATATATATATATAAAAAGTTATGTTGTATACAGTCTGCCTATGTCTGAGTTGTAATTGGTTTGACTTCAAAACTTGATTAAGGAAAAAATATTCAATAAAACACTATGAAACCAAATGAAAGCTCTAGATATTGTAGTTACAAATCTTTTTTTTTTTTTATCATTCATGGAAAAAAAATTATGTTGTATACGGTGAGCATCACTCCTTAAAAGTGGTGTTTACTGAAAAAAACTAGTTTTTGAAGGAGATGGAACAAGAAGTGCAATTTGATTCCAATTTTTTTGAAAGGTTTTATTTAAAATCTATAGAAAAAATGTTAGAAATCACTAGTTCGCATCATCTTTAAATTCCTCACGGTTTAGTCACTATAGATGCCTGAAAGTGAAGATTTAGTTAGAAAAAATCAATGCAATGTCCAGTTTGACCAAAAATTGTAAACGAGTATTGTGGGATCACCCTCTAGTGATACTTTTAAATCTCAAAATCCTGTAATATTAATCCATCAAAAAATTGTCAAGATTATTTAAAATGAACCATAAAGAAGGATTCATTGATCTAATTACTATTGATCCATATGAACAAAATAAACTATACACCAATTAAATCTAAAGGAAATTTATGTAATTAACATGAGTTGAAATTAACCACTTAGCACCAAAAATAAATAAATACTTGTATGACTTGACCTTGAACTACTCAAATCCATACCTATAAACTCTAGACCATTTCCTAGAGAATGCTCTATTGCTCACATCTTCTTACATATTATGTTTTCCTCTTCATACAACCATATCATCATCATGATTCCATGATAAATCAGAATAGAATAAACATAATATGTAGGCATTACTTATCACATGAATCCATCAGAAAATAAAATAAAGACATAATATATTGATTTTAAATTTTAGTAATTGATAACCAAGTCACATTATTCATCTTTTACTCATGGTTACTCAAGACTCTTGCTTGAATTGGGTGAAATGTGAAGAGTGAATAATTACCTAGGCTTGTGTCAAACTCAACCGTTGGAATCAAAGTCACCAAAACTCACACCTCTTTTGAATAGTGACGAGTTTTGATGAGTCAAAAGGTGAGTCTTTCAAAAACTTAAAGGTTTTGGTGAATCACTCCCAACTCAACTTGGTCTGAAAAAAGAAAGACAATTAAAGACCAAAGAGCCATCAATTCATCATACAAGACATGATATCAAATTTAAGGATGAGAGCCAAGCCACATGACTCATCTTATGATACATCAGTTCAGTTTTTAAGGATGAGAACCAACCACGTGACTCATCTTCTGCACATGGTTACTCAAAGTCACGTTTCACAGTAACTTGGGTGAAAATGTGTAGAACTATCTAATATTCAGTCACAGACTTCAGCTCTCATGCCTATTCAAATTACTACAATCTATTATGGTGTGACATGTGAACATGACGTATTTGCCATGTATAACTTCTTGTCTATTTTTTGTGCTTTGGTTACATAGTTTTTGGATTTGTTGAAGTTTTCCTGTATTCTTTCCATGTGGGTACTTCTATTTCCTGCTTCCAAGTCATGCAACCTTGGGTGATTATAACATGTTTTATTAAGATCTTATCATAATCCAGCGTGTGCAATGGTTTGGTCCTCGTGGAAATGGACCTGAGAAATATATTGTATATACATACAGCAACGTTAAGGCCATAAATGAATAAACTACTTTACACTAGCATAAGGACTGAAAATTTTATAACTTGTGTAAATTTACTTCAAGCAGCCAAGTGACATCATTCTAGGCTGGGGAAAGTGAAGAAAAGGGTTCCTTAAAATAAGTATCCATATCCAAGACCAAAGTACCATGATTTCCCACAAAAGCAACATATCTGAAACACTAAAATAGATGAAGCACAATATATGATGTGGATTTTTGATAAAAAATGATCCCATGTACTTTTAGCCATCAATGCTAAAAATGGGAGTTGATATTGGGTAGAAGATGTTCAGGTTGATCTTGTGGCTTATATTTGCTTCTGTCATTATGGATAAGAGTCAATGACCGCACTTAGAACTTGGAGAAGTAATTCAAGAGTAAAAATTGCTATGTTCAAGTTGAAGTGTCATGAAGTGAAAGTATTAGACCCTTTGGAAAGACTTATTGAAGCATTGACAAGCCAAAATTTCAAGATAAAGGTGGCTATTTCTGATTTTAATGGTGAGTTCAACCTCGATGTATTCCTAGATTGCATTTAGGACTTGGAGAAGTAATTCAAGAGTGAAAATTGCTATGTCCAAGTTGAAGTACCATGCAGTTCTTTGGTGGGAGAACGCGTAGAGCTTGAGAAGAAAAATAAAGAAAAAGTTTTAAGAATTCAATTTAAAACAAAGGGATTAGTTAGTGTGGGTTTATACTAATATCATATGTAATAATATTTCATAATACAACAACATAAATTATGCAATAATAAAATAAAACATCATTTTTAGCAATAAAAAAAATCAATATTAGAATATCACAATATTGTTTGTTAGTATAATAAAAATTTAAATGTATAATTTCAAATTAATCATAAATTCTATCAAATGTAATTATAGACATGAACTCAAATGACTTAATTAACCATTGCAAATTTTTCACTTTATCAATAATCAATATTTACAATAGATTCATTGATTAATTTCAACAAGAACCATCATTTTATCACAATAGGTCTAGTTTTCAATTAAATAAATAGTACATACTTATAATGTGATAGTGACTTTAAAATCTAATTTTTTTTTTTTGAAAAATCTTCTATCACAAATCTATAGTAGAGAGGGTATCATTAGAATTAACTCCACCTTATCATGAAGTGTTAAGCTTCCCCGTGCTACTACATAGAAGATGCTCAACCCATCACTAAGAGTCTAGCTAATTGTGGTCAACATGCATGAAAATTTGTGCTATCATGATGTTATTGGCATTAATGCATTCCTATCTTATGCTTTAGCAACCAACCATGTATCTAAATGCAATTTTCTTTAACACCATAGTGTGGTAGAGAGAGAACTCAAACAATTAACTATACAACAATTTGAATATATAGCTTTCGCCAAAGCAAAATTTCTTTAATTAACATAATTTACCTTGACATGTTAATTCTCTCATGACCATAATAACACTTATTAAAGCACAAGAGTAGATTTATTATTGAATTTCATGTCATAGTTATTTATTAGAATATTGACTTGAAACATGGTCAACTATAAATTTTTTAAAAATAAGCTTTATATATATATATATATATATACATCTATTTTATGACATCTTATTTCAACAAGAAGCTTTGTTTCTATATTTATTATCATTAGCAACATACAACTAATTATGAACTAGTTAAAAATAAAAATGCACACACTTGGAAGGCATGATGTTGGGATATGCATATGCAAATTATTTCTTTTATATTTTGAAAATAATTTAAAGTTGAACAAATCTATGGTTCTTGAAATTTTACTTTTGTAAATGGCTCAATGATGCAGGTTAAGAAAGGGCCATTGAACAAAAAATCCTAAACAAGTTTTGCATGAGTTACTATGAACAAGATGCAACTTCTAAAATGTGGCTTAATCAATTGAGGGATTGCCATAGGACTTGATCTTATAGGTCTTGAAACATACTTTCAAGAAGCCTAGGATTACTAGGGCTAGAACAAGAAGGATATATAACTCTACTTCCAAGTTCTTGACATCTAACAAAATAAAACTCTCCAAACCGACACAACTTAATAATTCTTAATTAATACACATATATGGCTTTTTTATATACTATTATATGCCTGAATTCACATGTAGACATTACACATGTAAAAATGTGTATATAGACACACATACACATGTGTAAGTAAATATATATATTTACATTCATATGTATACAAGAGCATGCAAATATACATGATATATATATATATATATATATATATATATATATATATATATATATATATATATATATATATATATATATATGTGCATATGCAATGCATGAACAAATGTGTCATATGTACATATAGTTGTATAGAATCACATGAGGTGACTCAAATAATTTTTATATGGGATAGTGGGAATACACTCTAAGCTCTCAAGAATGAATATACACCTTAAATTTTTTGGTAATTTGAGCTCCTTGGGTTGTAATCAAATTTAATCTTATTATAAACTCCAATTTCTTTTTTATTTTATTTTTAGATTTAGACAAGGAGAATGACAACCATTTTAAGTGCCATATTTAGATGCTTCTAGATCTTTTTAGGTTGAATGAAGTGCCTTCAATATCTAATGTGCCATGGTTATAGGATATAAACAAAAATAAGTTTTGTTGAGATGAATTTTAAAGCATGCAAACCAATAAAATTCATAGATTTAATCCTATAGACACTTGAAAATCGACCAACATTTCTGACATCAAATTGCACTAATTATTTTTCTAATGTTAATTAAATAATTTTATTATTTAATTATTCTAATATTATCTTCTATAGTTAAATAATTTTAAAATTATTTAATTATTATCAAATTCCCCCTCCATTATTAATTAGATAATTTCATATTATTTAATTAATTCATATTATCTATTCAACTATATTAATTAAATAATTAACAATATTTAATTAATCTACTAATTATTCCTCTATTCCAAAGTTTAATTAAATAATTTATCATTATTTAATTAATTATCCATTTCCCATCTTCAAAATTAAATAATTATGTTATTTATTTAATTAATTCATTTATCTCTCAAAAATATCTTTTTCCAAAATAAATAAAATCATTTATTTTATTTATTAAATTCAATCTTGCACATGCAAATAATAATTAAATTTATCTAATTATTAAACACTCATGCAAATTCCACCTCACCTATTGACTAAGACTTTTTCTGAGTCCACTCATCAATCAAATCCACTTCACTCCCACTCACTTCGAGTCCATTGAGCAATCAATTCAGTCCACTAAACATTAGTCTCAATTAACACTCTAATCAATCCTCTTAACTGATCTGTACGATCGGTTACCTAGAATCATGCAGTCACTTAATAGACCATCAATTCCTCTAATCAATCCTCTACTATTGATCTTTGACCATTGATTGATGTCACCCAATATCTCTAAATCAAACCATCCTATCATTCATTTTTCATCTCAGATCATGCAGAGAAACTATACTCATATTTTGCAGTACTTTTACGCTATTGTGCTTATACTAAATCTAAGAGAAAATGACTACTTACACCATTCTCCAAGGTGAATAGAGGAAAGAAATGGAGCTATGCCAGAGAAGATTGTGTGTTTTAGTGTGTGCAAGGTTTGTATTTCATTTGATTCAGTTTTCTCTATTTAAAAAAAATAAAAATGTGGCTAGCCACTATATATTTATATATTAGAAATTAATAAGATGTACATTTGTTGGCTCAAGGGGCATACTGGGAGGAAAGAGCCAATGAGAAAACCTTCAATTGTAGCCCAAAAAAGAAAAGCAGAATAACTAGTTGTTCAAATTACAAAGAGATGACTATTTACAGTCATATCGGGATCTATTTATCCAAGATTATAATCTTGTAGATTATACCCGATACGCATAACAATTCGAAGGCTAAGGCTTACAAGTTATTTCAAAATCTGCAACACCTGCAAATTTTTTATTGCATTTCTTTTTACTCCTCCATCTACATGTAGTCATTCAAGTTATCACCCTATTCTTCATTACCTTCTTTCTTTAGCTGAGAGTTTACAGCTATGTTCATGTCCAGAATATGAGCAATAGCAAGCCTCATGTTGTTAGCACCATGTGGTTGAGTTTGTACCACAAAATGAGATCCTTCATGGGCTGGAGAATGCACAGACCTCAAATTTCTTTGTAATGGAGACGCTGCATGATAACAATTGTGATGAAGGAGAAAATAAATGTAATGAAATTTCTCCCTGAAGCTTTCAGTCATATCCCTCCCCAACTGGTGAGAGAGTCTTGATAATGCCTTATTCAAGTGGTTGGGGTTAGAAAATTCTAAAGATAACTTTAAAGCATCATAAGCATTAACAATTGCTTTTTTATGAGGTAAAAGATGAGGAGGAAAGATACCACCCACATAACCTTCTCCACACGAGAAAACATATTTTTGAGCACTGGAAAGAATTGCCTCATTTTCCAGAAATATGACATTTATCATTGTATCAGCTATGGAATTAATTGAATTCAAGCACTGTAAAATATCCATGATGTTAGATAAAAAGATGGAAAGAATATTTGATGGAAAGATCAGCCTTCTTGATTTAGGATGTAGAACCTCGCTCCCAATTATGCATTTGAAACATTTATAATCACATGGGCATCGAAATTTGAAAACAATTTGAAGATGTTGCATATCAAGCTTACCAGTAATTGGGCTCTCCTAACTTTGAACTGGGAGCCACATTCTTAAATTCTATGGGAGATAGTCCATTTATTTACCTGTGGCAGACGTTCAGTTGCTAGCTAAAAAAAAAATCTTTGATTAGAGCAAAGATAACTAAGCCAACTTAACTTGTTCGATTGAGATAAAAAGGTAATACTATCCATAGATATAAGCATACAATTGCCTCGATCCTTGTAAGCTTACCATCTTATCATGACAAAATGCTGTGAAAGGCTTAACACAAAGTACCGAATGTGTTAAATAAAATTATCAGATTTGCTTTGACACCATATGATAGACATCATACCAAAAATTCCTCTCCACTTGGTACGGGAAAAGCCAAAATTTTTGCCATGTGATTTTAACTTGAAACTACTTGACACCCTCATCATGCCATCTTTAAGAATATGTTAAAATCATAAATACATATACCTGATAAAATGATTTGGAGAAACCACGATATACAAACTTTATCAAAGCTTGTCAGCAGATATTTAAATTGTACTCCTTCATAACATATAATCATTCACACAACAATCCAAGCTTTCCTTATGATCTCAGCTTTGTACTTTTTTGAATCACACATACACAATGATAGTGACTTGCAAGAATACTGATTATAATCAACACCATCTTCTAATACTGATTCTTAATTAAAAGCCAAAAGACTAGATGATGATTGATAAAATTTGGATGAAATTATCAATAATAAATGTGATAGTTGAAAGTTGAATAAAAACTTATGAACTAGCACTTCCATAGTTGTCACTTCCAACTAGCACCTCCATAGTTGACACTTCCAACTAAATTTTATTAATCCACTTGAATACCTTTTGCTCAAAGACATATTTCCTCTTTTGAAATTAATTTTTCCAACTCAAAATCAATTTTCCCAATTTGAACAATATGAGTCACTTCTTTTTCAATTTGGTCACATCCCAAATTAGCTAAGTAATCTGCCACCATATTGTCTTCTCTATAAGTATGCAATAAATTGTAATGCGACAGATGATTCAAAAGCTTCATAATTTGCTTTATAATATAAGCTAATTTCCAATTATGGGAATATCCTTCCCTGCAGGCATTAATTAGAATAAGGGAGTCACCTTTGATCTGTAAACTTGAAATTTTAAAATCTAGGGCCATTCTCAAACCATTTAGCAAGGCCTGTGCTTCAGCTTCATTGTTTGTACCATTTGTTAATTTGATGGATTTGGCACATAGGAATAAACCTTTATAATCTCTTATAACTAACCCAACTCCTGAATTTCTTGGATTACCTCTTGAGGCACCATCAAAATTTAGTTTAAAAATTCCCAAAGGAGGAGTTAGCCATACAACCTTAGATCTATCAATTTTAATTGAAATGTTGTGAAGACTACCTTTGAAAGGGAGAACCAAAAGAGGCCAATTTGAAAGACTTTTGGAATCCCAATCCGAGAAAGATGAACCAGTGTGCTCATTTTTGGTTACATAGGCATTTACTATTTCAGAAATTGAGATTTCCAAAGAAGACAAAATATGACCAATACCCTTTTTTTCCTTCCTAAAAATGCATTTATTCCTTGCCCACCAAATAGACCATAAGACTGAAGTAGGAATCACTTCCCATATGCAAGCATAAAAGGAAGGTTGGTACAATTTGGGCCAACTAGAGAATAAATTCCATAGAGTGTTTGGAAGAGGTAACTAAAACTTCAACCTTGATAAGATAAAATACCAACAACTTTGAGCAACTGAACAAGAAAGAAATAGATGGTTGGAATCCTCTAACTCCAGATCACATAGAACTCATTTGAAATGGACAAATATTTTTAATCTTGATAATTTATCACTTGTTAGGATTTTGTTCTAAATTTCTAACCAAGCAAAACAACCTGCTTTTGGTAAATTTTTTGAATTCCAACAAAAACTATAAGCTCTATGAGTTTGGTATTGAGAATTAGATTTTGAGATGGAGAGATAACCTTCTTTGACTGAGTAAAAACCTTTATGTGATTTTGTCCATATTAATCTATCTGAGCAAGATGAAACATAAACTATTCTATCCTTCAAGATAGAGGCAATGATTGCCTTATGATTGTTATCAATTGGTTCCTTAGAAAAATCCTTCCAATTGACTTTTTCTGATAAAGAATCAACATTGTCAAAATATTGATGAACATATATCCCAAATTTTTGAGACAAGAAAGCTATTGAAGAATCCAAATCATAACAATTTAGCTTCTTAAACCCATTCCAAGATTCATTCCAAAAATGAGCAGGTTTGCCATCATTAATTTCCCAAGATAAATGAGGAAGGATTACCTTTTTGCACGACAAGAGGAAATTCCACATTGCAGAACCTGTTGGAGGATTTAAGACAATAAAGATTCTTGGTGAATTTTGGTAATCAAAATACTTATTTTGCATTATACGACACCATTTTAATGAAGGATTTGAGAACAAATGCCAAACCATTTTGGCACCTAAGGCTAGATTTCTATCATTAAGGTTTTGAAGACCTGCACCTCCATTTAGCTTATTCATACACATAGCCTCCAAAGAAATTAGAGGTATCTTCTTTTTAATATCCACATTACCATACCACAAGAAATTTATGATTAGTTTATGAATTTGGGTTAATATAGATTTGGGTGCTTTCAAAACCAACATAAAGTAATTTGGAATAGACGAAAGAACTAATTTGACTAGAAGAATTTTTCCTGCTAGTGAAAGCCATCGTCCTTTCCATGAGAGCAATTTTGATTGAATATTTTGAATAATTTTGATCCAATAAGAAACCCTATTCTGGCCTAAAAAGAAAGGAATTCCTAGATATTTACTAGGAAACTGATCCTGGCTGAAACCAAAAAGCTTAACAATAGATTTTTCAGTTGAAGCTTTAGTGTTAAAAAGATAAATCTTTGGCTTATCTACATTTACCTTTTGGCCTGACATTCTTGTGTAGTTATCCAAGAGAGTTTTTATGCTTTTCACTTCTACCAGATCTGCTTTACCAAAAAGAAGTGTATCATCAACAAATAAGGGGTGAGTTACAAATATATTGGCATTTGGAAAGATAACGCCTTTAATCTTCCCTTGAAGATTTGCAGTTTTAATCGATCTACTCAAAGCTTCAACCAAAATGATAAATAATAATGGTGATAAAGGATCACCTTGACGAACACCTTGAGATGAATTGAAAAACCCTACAGATGAGCCATTTATTAACACAGAAAACCTTGCACCAGAAATGCAAGCCATTATCCATTTACACCATTTAGGGGAGAAATTGAACTTCAAAAGCACTTGTTTCAAAAAGCATGTCTAGTTTAATTATCATGGCTGACAATTGATTTGAAACTATAGTATGCAAAGTTTCATGAGCCACAATTGCTCCTTCTAGGGTTTCTCTCCCTGGAACAAAACCACCTTGCTTCTCTGATATGATTAAGGAAATGAGAGGATGAAGGTGAAGATAAATTGCTTTTGTGAAGATTTTGTATATTGTATTGCAAAGTGAAATAGGCCTAAAATCTGAAAAAGATTTAGGAGCCAGGATTTTTGGTATGATGGCTATATTTGTGACATTGAACTTTTTTAACATTCCACCAGATTTTCTTGACTCTTCCAAGGCACTTAAGATATCAAACCCAATAAAATCTTAACATTTTTGGTAAAAAATGGTTGTGAAACCATCTGGACCCAAGGCCTTATTTGGAGACATTGAAAAAACAACCTCTTTAATTTCTTTAAGAGAGAAAGGGGCAAGTAGTCTCATATTGTCTTCCGAAGAGACCAAAGGTGGAATATGCTGCAAAATTTCCTTTCTTTCAGCAGATAAATTCACATTTTTGTTATCAGGCTTTGATAACAGTTTGGAGAAGAAATTGACTGCTTCGTCCTGAATTTATAGGTCATACATTTTGGCACGCATGATGGGACCACTCTGTCCTTGATTTAACCAAGTTCTTTTGTGAGTTTTAAGTGATTTTTGCAATTACAGGCTCCTTTGGCGCAATCATTTTAGAACGGTGCAATTGACAAAAACATGGCTGTAAATGTGGCACTATGTGGCACATTTACTTCACATAATTGCACAAACGTGTCTTAGAATTGTGCATCTATGGCTTATATGAGCACAATTATTTTTGTGTTATTTTTTATGATTTTTAGATTTTTGTGTGTTAGACACTTGACTAATAAACTTGATTTTAAAGTTTTCTAACACTAGATTAATCATTTAACCCTTCACATTAGGTATTTTTGGCTTTGGCTTTGTATTTTTTTTTATTTTTATGTAGATTTGCATGATTGAAGCTTTGTGTGGCATAATTGAGGCTTTGTATGGCACACCTATGCAAAATATAGGTGCATATGTGTCTCTGGTTGATGTATTTGTTGCTTTGAATTACACATTTGATAAAGAAGGTAATATGATTTTTATCAATTTTCAGTTACTGTGGTGCAATTTCCTATTAGATTTTAGGGTTACTAATCTATTTTTTGAGTAGCTTGTGGTGTTCATTAGAATTGAAGACCAAACACTAAACTACTAATGCTATCTATTGGAGGGATTTTGTGCTTGATTTTTCATAAATTAGGAACACTTCAATTTCATAAAGTGAATGAACATTTTTTGTTGTGTCTAATAAGTCCTTAGGTACATATGCTCTCTCCTCATGCCAGTGTGAACTTGGAGATCAAAAATAACCTAGGTTTTGTATTATGTTTGTTTACTTGAGGATTTGATTGTTTGCATATGCTCTTCCTTCGCGACTCTTAAGAACAATCATGGGAATCAGAAACAACATCATATATCCGTTTACAAGTATAGTAGGAGGCCTGCTTGAGGATTTCATCACCCCAAGGATGATCTCAACCATGTTTACTGGTAGGTTATATATAGGGGGAGAACGAAAGTTGTACCCCAAGGTGTGGCTAGCATCCTTTGACTCAAGCCTCATGACCCTTAGTCCATCGAGGCATGTATAGGTGAAAAGAGTAGAGGAGACCCCTCCAATCTTGGACATCCACGAATGGGCTCATTGTTCATGGTCCCATTACAAAACTTGTTTAATTAGAAGCCTTTAAGACCTTTAGTTGTTGGCTTAGTCTGGTGCAAAGTATAGTACCATGCTCAAAGCTACTCACCATGTACTCTTCTCTTGTTGAGGTGACATAATTACTTCTTGGACCAAGTCCTTCTAAGGAAAGGGGTGTTAAGGTGGTATATGAACTTATCATACCCTAATATCCCTTTCATTTGAAGGTATTGTGCTTCAATGGGTGGACTTGCAATAAGTCATCACACCTTTACTACTAGCTAGGTACGTTAATGTGCTTGAAGTGTCTTACTTGTTTAGACTAGTAAAACCACTAAGCCTTATCACCTTAAAAAATGTCTACAACTACCATGTATACTATTTGAAGTGTTTTATTGCCAATTTTTCTCAATACACTCAGTTTACACCAAAACCAGTCAAAATATTACATCCCACCCTAGATTTCTAAAACTACTTTTTACCTTTCAATAATTAATCTTATGAATCTTGGGATCTTGAAATTTATTTATATTATGATGGAATAATGCAATGATATGTTATTGCATTCAATGGAATGATGATAGTTACTTGATGTTATGAATTTGATGAAATGCTACGAAATGAATCCATTTTCTTTAAAGAAAATGATAATGTAAATGTAATGGTATACACATGCTATAATTTTTTTTAGGCTAACTACCATGGTTTTGTTGAGTGATAATGTAGGAGTGATATGAGTACTGCTAGAGAGAAAGAGGGGGAGTGTCACCTATGAGAAAGGTGAAGTTGTGAATCCTCTGGTAACACCATATGAGCTAGCATTGGTCAAGTATTGTTTCAGTAAACCTAATGAGTCTAGGGTGTATCTAGCATGCATGGAGGTAAGCCAACCTAAGTCAGCTTAGTCGTGCCATCCATTTTGGTTTAGTATGGTTGTTTTGGGGTTTACTAATCTTCTTGTTTCTGTATATATATTTAAGTGAATATATATGAATATGTATTTATTTGAGAAAAAGTAAACATATGCATACATAGATTGTGTAAATGAATACATGGAAACATATGCACACACATGGATGAAACTACGTGTCGAAGTATGTGCATGTACGTTCACGTACATATAAAAAAATATATGCATGAATATGCATATTCATATATGTGTTCACATTATTCTATAGACATTATTGTGTGATAATTAAAGTGTGGAAAAGATGCCAAGTCATGATGTATCAAATAACATCGTATTCCATGCAAATAATTTTCTTTTTCTGAATGGTTATTATCTTTATGTTTTATGATATTTAAGCCAGCTAATATAGCCATGGAGTTGGTATTTTATCTTGATTTATTTTAAAAGGAAGATCTTGTTAAACAATAACCTCAACAAGTTAGCTAGAAAACATAATGCAGTCCTATCCAAGAGATAGAGAGGACCCAAAATAATCTTATTACATCTTCCAATGTGATCCCAAGCAACACACATGCTGGCACACATCAACCCAAGTTGGCAACAGGGAAACATGAGGATAAAACGTGTAGCACATTACCAGTCACCCCAAAAACACACTTTCAAATGAATTTTTTATATGTGGTTCTCAACAAGATAGGTCAAGACCCAAATATGACTTAACACAACTTCAAATGTTGGCTCTGACCCCAGACACATATCACAAGAAAGAGAACAAGTTGTGTCAGCCAGACATCCACAAATTACCCAAAAAACCAACTCAAATAATATGCACCACCAAAGAGATCAACCATTGATGTGTGGACCATAAAGGGACATTCTATGAATATACAAAAACACTTCCATATACTTCTTTCACACTGTCATGCCACAAGTAGTCATCACAAACCAAATAAAAACAAAACGCTTCATTCTAGAAGCACAAAATACATAACCATGAGATAAAACATTTAAAAACCAACTTGTGGTAAACACTGTCTAAGGGGGAAATTGAGATCATGCAATGTAATCAAATTGAATGAATAAAAACTAATATAATCAAACAAAAAGATGATTCATGCCCATTACTCACGAAATGAAACTACACAATTAATGAATTCAAGAACGTAATTGAAAGAAAATAATAACAATGAACTCAAAAACCAAAGTAGCTTTACCATCCTGTGTCGGAGTGTGTTCGTGAAGATGTTGGGTTGTTCATATCAATGTGAAGCCTCCATTACATGTGCAAAATCTTGAAGAATGTGTGTGTGTTAATCAAAGATATGTGTGAAGCTTTGTCAAAATATCGATTAAGATTGTGGCATTACTTCGTTGCATAAACAATGTCAATTCTTTGATCCTTTTTGAGGAAGAAGATGATTGTTATATAGAATTTGTGTTTCGAAATGAACGTTCAAGATCATCTAGTAGAATATCTTGATCAATGGTTGATAGATGTCGAGAGGAAATAGATAGGAATAATTAGTGCAAATTGATTACGTAATCAGTGTGATTGAAGAAATCAATTCGAGTGTTCAGTGGGGTTGAGGAAATAGATTGAATAATCTATGGAATTGAAGAATAGATGAATCCGCTACGAAATAGATGGATCAGTCAGCCAATCAGAGTGAGCAATCGAGGGATTGTAATTAACTTAATCATAAAAATGGGCGAGGATAATTAATTAATTGATTTCATTAATTAATCCTTTTGAGTTGAACTTGCAAATCAAGTTTGAATTTTTCAAACAAAGTGGTATTTGTTTGATTTGACCTTTTGATGATGTTTTGAATAATTTATTTAATTATTCAAGTTTAGGGGAAAGTGATATAGCTAAATTATTATGTTTTAATAATTTAATTGACTTAGGGGAATAGGGTAAATTAGCAACATAATTAAAAATAATTGATGTTATAATTAATAAAGAGGAATAAATTTAGATTAGGATTTTATTAAATAAATGAAATTTATTTAATTTGTCAAAAATGGTGAAAAATTGAATTAATTAAATAACATCGTATTATTCAATTAATAGAGGAAATTGGGGTTTTAGTACTTTATTATTTATAAATGAAATTTATTTAATTCGTCAAAAATGGTGAAAAAGTGAATTAATTAAATAATGTAATATTATTCAATTAATAGAGGAAATTAGGTTTTTTTTTATGCAACTGATGTGAATTACAGTGGTATTCAGTGATAATGATAATGATGTTGATGATGAGAAAATATCATTTAGGATGTGTGATATGTGTTAAGTCAATTTTACATGTCTACATTTTGCCCCTCTTTGAGATAAAGTATTAGTTGCTTTGTTTCAAAGATTTCGATGTTAAGATCAAGATTTGAAATTTTTTATATGCCCCACTGTGCCCTGATGGTTAGCGGAATGATGGTAGGACTCTGGGCTGCCCCCTCGAGAGGTTAACAAAATAAAATCACTTTTGAGGTCGAGCTCATGACACTATCTCATTTCAGTATAGATGTGTAGAGGACAAAAAATTGAGCCTATAGGTCTCTTGATATTCCAGATGTTTCTGGGAGGTCCTAATTTCAACCTAGAAGTGCTTCCTAGGTAAAAAGTTAAGGTTTTGAGAGTTAAAATAGGTGATTAGGGCTTAATTATCCTCATTTTCACTTTGAGCCCATAGAAAATTCTTGCCTTTGGATTTCTTGTTTTGTAAATTTTTGAGGAGCTATGGTGAGGATTCAGGGAGCCCCACATCACACGGATGTAGTTCGTGAGTTCAGGCGACCTCCAGGCTTCGGTGCCCCAGTATGTACCCTTTCATTTCTCGTTATCGTCTTTTTGTGTTTGCATAATTAATTCCTGAAGTCAAAGTAGTTGAATGTGTTAGGTTTAGGAATTTTTGCACTTGCATCATTTTTAGCATATTTTCTATTTCTTAATGGTTTTCTCTTGAATTTTCCATTCACATTTGCTCAAAAGTTTCGCATTTGACATAAAATTTCACATTTTTTTGTACCCTCACCTAAACTTTGTGCATTAGATGTCATTTTGCATTTTTTTTTTGCCCTTATTTTTCTGGTACGTTTTGTTCACTTTTGTTGCAAATTTTCTCTTTTGATATAAAAATGTGCTTTTGAAATGTTCTCTTTTGCATTTATTTTTTGTTTTTGACAAAAAAATTCACTGCTTTTGGCCTTTTTGTGCGCTTTTACAAAAATATGTCTTCTTTTGACAAAAAGGTTTCACTTTTGACTGTTTTTAGAATTTTAAGTCAAATTTATTCGCCATTTGAGATGCCTTTTGCATTTTTATAGAAATCCTTAACATCATGGGTTGAATGGTTGTAGGCGGTTCTTAATCTGCTCCAGTTGAGGGAGCCACAACTATGTGATTTATTTAATTTGATTGTTGGGTTTCAGGAGTCAGAGCGAGATGATTTAGATGCTATTGGTTTGTGACACATTTTCTATATGCCTACCATCAAATGCCATAGAGGGATTGGTGTAGTCAAGGATGGAGGGTCCAGAATGAGGACTGTCCAACCTTGCAACAAGAGTAAGCACAATGGAAATTCATGAAATAGAATGGCAATCACACATGAATACTTATATATGATTGATCAATTAATTATTCACTAGCAACATGCCCTACCTTTCATCTTACAAAATACATAATGATTCGACACTAGGTTCAGACTTACATGCAGGTCAAAACCCTTACTTATCTGCTATCTTACTACTCTATCTTATACTTGACTACTCTAATGCAACATGCTTATACATATAGGTTCCCAGCTCCAGAAAAGGTCCACGTCGGCTCAAGAGGTTCGAAAACCTGAATTTGGTGAAATGTGCAAGCGTCGGCCAAAACATGAAATGGTTTCCAGAGCTCCGCAAGTTACGAAATAGGTTGAGACTGGGTCCGGTAATGCAAGAAAGAATATGAATGCAAATATTTTTGGTTGATGCAAGATTTATTTCGACCATGGATGCTCCTGCATTAGACACCCGAGGTTGAAGAAAAGTGAGCCTCTCAGTTTTCGAGGGCTAGGGGAAAACTAATGCAGTCTACCTCAGCCTGAGAAATCCATGATGAATCTTCCTTCGGTCGTCCTTTCCATTTGACTAGATATTCCTTGTATTTTCTTCCTTTGGTGCTACGTCCGATCCTATTGTCTAAAGTTTCCCTGACTTCCTTTGGATGGTGTGTAATCTGGTCTAGTAAACCAACTGCTCTCTCCTCCAGTGATTATCCTTCATGATATTGATATAGGTCTACAATGTTGAATATCAGTGACATGCCAAATTCCTTTGGTAGCTCCACCTCATATGCATTTCTAGAATCAAACTTCCTGATGATCTTATAAGGTCCAAACTTCTTCATCTTTAACTTATTATATGTCCCAACTGGAAATCTCTCTTTGCTCAGATATGTCATTACTTCCTCTCCTACTACAAACTCCTTATGTCTTCTCTTCTCATCTTCTCTTGCCTTGTAGGTGTTTTTCATCTTTTCCAGGTGCTCCTTGACTTGAGTATACATTGTTTCCATGAATCCTACAAATTATTCTGCCTTCGCACCCCTTTTATTCTCCATATTGATATCTCTTAGCTCTATTACTCCTCTAGGTTGTCCTGTCACAATCTCGAATGGTGTCTTCCCAGTGCTCTAGTTTACTGAATTATTGCATGCAAATTATACTTGTGGTAATATTAAGTCCCTATTTCCCGATTTACCTTTAGTCAAACACCTCAACAAGTTCCCCAAACTCCTATTCACCACTTTTGTGTGTTCGTCTATCTATGGGTGAAATGATGAACTATACTTTAGATTTGTCTTTATCCTCTTCCACAATGTCTTCCAGAAATAGCCAATGAACTTAGTGTCCCTATCTCATACTATACTGTTTGGTAGTCCATGTAATCTCACAATCTCCTTGAAAAATAGGTCTGCAACATGTACTACATCACTAGTCTTCTTACAAGGTATGAAATGCACCATTTTAGAAAATCTATCCACAACCACAAATATAGAATTAAATCCTCTCAATGTCTTAGGTAACCCGAATATAGAACCCATGCTGATATCTTCCCATGGTCTCTCTGGTACTATCAATGGTGTATGCATTCCAGTGTTCTGACTGTTTTCTTTTACAATTTGAAAAATCCTGCAACTTTGAACATAATTCCTGACATCTGTGTACAACTATTGCCAAAAATAGTTCCCACTCACCACTACTATAGTCTTATCAAACCCAAAATGTCATGCCAATCCTCCATGATGTTTTTCCTTGATCAGATTCTCCCTCATTGAACTTCTAGGAATACATAACTGATTGTTCTTGAATAACATGCCTTCTTGAATGAAATCATCCAGCCATTTGCTTCTATATATCTCTACCAGTTCCTTTCAAGCCTTGCATGCCTGAACAAAACCAAGGTCATCCTCATACATATGCTTCAACTCTTTAAAACCCAGTACTTCATCTCTCATTTCTATCAACAAAATCCTTCTCTTTCTCAATGCATCTACAACCTTGTTTGGTTTCTAACTTCGGTGCTTCAATACGAATGTGTAACTTTGCAAGAATTCTACCCATCTTAGGTGACTCTGGTTCAACTTCCCTTGACTGTTTAGATATTTCAAAGCTTGATGATCCATATACAACAAAAATTATTTAGGTAACAAGTAATTCCTCCACTTCTTAAAGGCTTGTATTATTGCATAGAACTCTTGATCATAAACTGAATATCTCCCGACATCATTCAATTTCTCATTGAAGTAAGCTATTGGTCTCCCTTCTTGACTCAACACAACTCCTATTGCACTTCCACTAGCATCACAATCTACTTGGAATGCCTTATCAAATTACGGTAAAGCTAACATAGGTTGTTCTGCACCTTTTGTTTCAATAAATCAAAACTCCTTTGTGCTCTTGATGTCCACTTGAATTCCTTTCGATCACCCCTCGTTGTCTTTGTCATAGGTGTGCAAATACGAATAAAATTTCTGATGAACTTATGATAAAAATTTGCTAGTCCATGAAATGATCATACCTCTCCAACATTCATAGGTGTAGGCCATTTAAATGTTGCTCTAAGCTTCTCAAAGTCCATCTTCAATCCTTCTACAGATATCAAAAATCCAAAGTATACTAGTTCTTCTTTGATGAAACTACACTTTTTGATGTTTATCAACAACTTATATTCTTTTAACCTCTGAAATACCTATCTGATGTGCTCCAAATGCTCTTCCCTAGTCTTGCTAAAAATCAGAATATCATCCAGATAAGCAATGACAAACTTACCCAAGAACTTCTTCAAAACTTCATTCATTAGCCTCATAAATGTACTAGGTGCATTAGTTAGCCCAAATGGCATGACCAACCACTCATACAATCCCTCATTTGTCTTGAAAGAAATATTCCATTCATCTCCCTCTCTGATCCTAATATGATGTTATCCACTCTTTAGGTCTATCTTGGTAAAATACCTTGCTCCACTCAGACTGTCCATGATGTCATCCATCCTAAGCAATATGAATCTATACTTTATTGTGATCTTATTGATAGCTCTCGAATCTGTACACATCCTCCATTCTCCATCTTTCTTAGGTGCAAGTACAACTGGTACCACACATGGGCTCATACTTTCTCTGATCAACCCCTTCTTCTAAAATTATCGTATCTGTTTGTTCAGTTCCACATTCTCTGTCGGTGTCATTCGGTGTGCAACCTTGTTCGAAAAACTAGCTCTGGGAATAAGATCCATATGATGAATGATACTTCAGATCAGTGGTAATCCTTCTGGAACATTCTCTGATACAAGATCTTGGCACTTTGTCAATAGTTCAGTGACTTCCTTCTCTAGTGGTTCTTCTTCATCTAGGTTTCCATGCTTCTTCAGAATCAAATCAAAACACATGTTCTCATTCCTCAGTCCATCCAAAAATTTCCTTCCATCTACCAAATTGATTCTAGCTCTACCACACACTTCACTTTCAGGTTCATCTTCCAGAGGTTTCAAGGTGATCCTCTTTCCATTTGATGTTATGGTATAGGTATTCTTCCTCCCATCATGTATAGCTTTCTTATCACACTGCCAAGGTCTTCCTAATAACATATGACATACATCCATCGACATGACATCACATAGTACTTCATCATGATATGACCCTATTTTAAATTTCACTAGGCATTGCTCACTTACTAGGATCTTGTGCTCATCTTGAATCCAGGCTATCCTATAAGGTTTCAAATGTTTCCTTCTTTCCAAATTCAACTTTTTCACCATTTCCTCAGGAACTAGGTATGTGTACTACCACTATCAATGATAACTTTACAACACTTACCCTTTGCCTTGCATCTAGTCCATAACAAAATTTTCCTCTACGGTGCTTCTTTAGGTTCCTTCTTCTTCTGGAATAGTGCTCTCCTCATGAATAGCGATTCTCCTTTCTTAGGGCTTCCTCTAGAACTTGGTGTTCCCTCTAGTTCTTCCTTTGCCTATCTGGTTCTTGCATGGTTTTCAATCTTCTTTCTTTCTTGGTGACACTCAAATGCTCTATATCTTTCTCCTCCACATTTAAAACACATTCCTTTGAAAGTTCTCTTGTCATATACTTTCTCATCTCTCTGATATCCATCATTACGATGAGAATTGTAGCCTCCTCTGTTATTGCGGTAAGAAATTCTATCATCTCTCTCTTTCTGGTATGAACTACAATCCTTTTCTTCCTTTTGGTATTAATCTCTATCCTTTTTTTGTTCCCCATAGGATTTTTCTCCTTTGGGATGTAACCTCCCTCTCTGAAATCTACCTCCTCTTCCTCTCCGCCTTTGTTCATGCCTCTTATTTAGTTTTTCCTCCACTTTGAGTGCAAACTGATATGCTTCCTCTACTGAATTTAGCCTCACCAAACTTAATTCTTCTTGAATGTTCATCCTTATCCCATTGATATATCTTGCCACCTTCTCCTTTCTTGATTCGCTATGTCTGGTTTGGATAATGATCTTATGGAATTCTTTAGTGCACTCTTTTACAATCTTTTCCTTTTGCCTCAAGTTTTGCAATCTCTTCAGAAACTCCAACTCATAGTCTACGGGTATAAACTGGTTCTTCATTTTTTTCACCATTCTATCCCATTTCATGATCTTTTCTTTTCCTTTTCTATTTCTCTCCAATTGAACTTCCTTCCACCAAATTGCAACATGTCCTTTCAGCTTAGTTTTCGCAAACCTTACTCTCTCCGGATTTTCAATTTCTTCATACTCGAAATATTCTTCGATGTCATTTATCCAATCGATCAACTCTTTAGGGTTAAGGTTACTGATATAATTCAAAAATTTTGTTCTAGGTCGCTTTCCTATTTTTGAAATAGCCTTCAACATCTTCACCTGATCTGATTCTTCTTCTTCTATTATCTCTTCAACTAGATCTATAGTTTGATCTTCATCATCATGACTTTCATCATTTGGTCTAGGGTTTAAGCCTTTTCTCCTATCTTCTTTGACAACATCCAATCTTAATTTCATCTATCTTTCCACCACCATTAATAGTAGTATGAACTCTCCTCGACAACATCTCTTCCTAGGATCCTGTGCAACTGCTTTAAGTCGGTGATCTGGCTACAGGTTTGCAATTGCCTCATTGTCGACAATCTATTGACAAACACAAGTAGGATTCCTAAAGTCAACATATGTCCACACAAAGATCTTACATAATGCCTTCACTCAACTTTTCTCTTCTCTCCCAGAGTTCACAAACTCACTTTGATAGCACTTGGTACAGTCAAGGATGGAGGGTCTGAAATTAGGATTGTCCAACTTTGTAGAAAGAGTAGGCATGATAGAAACTCATGAAATAGAATGTCAATAACACATGAATAATTATATATGACTGATCAATCAATTATTCACTGGAAACATGCCCTGCCTTTTGGCTTACAAAATATAAAATGATTCGGCATTAGGCTCAGACTTACATCCAGGTTGAAACCCTTAATTATTTGCTATCTTACTACTTTATCTTCTACTTGACTACTCTAATGCAACATGCTTATATATATGTTCCTAGCTCTAGAAAAGGTCCACATCGGCCCAAGAGGTTCCAAACCTTGAATTTGGTGAAACATGCAAGCATCGTCAAAAACATGAAATGGTTTCCAGAGCTTTGCAAGTTACATAATAGGTCGAGACTGAGTCCAATAATGCAAGAAAGAACATGACTGCAAATATTTTTGGTTGATACAAGATTTCTTGCAACTAGGGATGCTCCTACATCAAGGATGATGACTGCTCTTGTGGAGAGGTGGCACTTAAAGACCCCATCCTTTCATTTACCTATTGGGGAGGCCACCATCACTTTGGAAGATGTGTGGAGGATCCTATGTATACCCATTTATAGAGATCTTGTTACATAATTTGTTCATGGGGTACACGCACAATGCGTTGAGTACTTAGTGTGAGACATCTTGATTTTTGCGGGGTAGAGGTAGACTTATTTGATTTTGTTGGTAGTGTTGATCTTTTTTCACTTGTTCTCTGCGATTTGGTCATGGGGATCATCATTCCTAATAGATGAGGCTGATGGTTTCTTATTGGTTGGGGTGTGTGTATTGAGAAAATGTTCGAGCACGACACTAGATATGTGTGGGGTCTATGTCTCCTTGTACATTTGTACAAAGATATGCATGAGGTTGCATATCGTGGAGGGAGATCTATTTATGCTAGTGTCTATCTACTACATGTATGGGTCTAGGAGCACATCCTAGTTGCTTGGCCTGATGGTATTTTGGATCGTACTTTAGGGGATCCATATTCATATTGTTATGGGTATTTTCTTCACCATACATGGCCTAAACAACTTCCCTACTAGTGTTGTGTTTTTGATGATATGCTAGGTTTTGTATGGAGACCATATATGGATTTTGAGGCATGACCTGACGACCAAGAGCAGATAGTATTTTGAAAATAGACTAGATGTCTCATTGGTTGTGTTTACTCTTTACTTGAGAGCTATCTACCTAATAGGGTTTGTCGACATTTTGGAGAGATAGGGTCATTTTATTGATGTTTATGAGGACTTTTTTGGTTGAACTACCAGGGAGGTTTGAGTATGGGGTCTATAGATTGATCATGATATAACCTTGGTATATTTTAGAGCTCTTGCACCATTCAAGTGGGGTTGGCTAGTCAGTTCAACAGATCCTGGGACTAAACTAGATTTTGATCAGTGGTGGGCATGATGCATTCATTAAGATTTATAGATCTTGTCGACATTCTTGTAGTAGGTAGGGAAGGCATTACTGGTTGTCGAGGAGAGAGGCAATGTGTTGAGATTTTTCTTAAGCATCTTTCTAGGGTGAGGTAGGATGGGGGATAGGGTGATCCGATACAACAGGATTAGGGATAGGTTCCGGGTCCTCCACCACTACTTGGGGATGGAGAAGTACAGTTAGCACAAATGACAATCATGAGGGATGTAGAGGTAGTGCGATGATAGGCTGCAAAGGCATAAAGGGACCACTTGAGGATATAGAAAGATAGCGAGAGCAGGTGACATCATGCTATAAAGGCCCAGGTATAGTTGATTAATCAATGAGAGAGATACTCTTAGAGTAGAGCATGATGCCCTCTATGCGGGGCGAGATCAGTTGTTACAGAGGGTGACATACTATCAGACTCTATGATTCCTTTGTTCCTAGAGGTCAGTACTACTACAGAGGCCACATTTGGTGGACATTCCATTAGATAGTCTAATCCGTAGCTTGATCCTTAGAGTCCTCCTCCACTCGGGCAACAATTTATTTGTACTTGATCTTTATGATGTTTACTATTCAGAGACTTATATTGTAGACATGATTTTGTATATATTCATCAGCCCAGTTGACGCCTCATATATATGTATATTTTTGTATTATCCTATCAAACTTGTTTCATTATGGTGATGTACTTAACATTCTCATTTTTGATGATGATATATATGAGATATACATGATTTGATTTTGCTTCATTATGTGTTATTATGATGAGAATGGGTGTGATGTATGATGATGTATGTTTATACATGTTTTTGTACTTTTTGGATGTATGCATATAATGTGGATGGATGGATTGATCATATTTTATTTCATATGATGTTTTATTATGTATATGATGGATGTATGCCTTATACATTATAATTGATATTTTCATTGGTTTATTTAATCATGATATGCATTAATGACATTGTGGATGCATAATGGATATGGTACTAATGATATTGTAATGCAAGATGGATGTTAGTTAAAATAAATTTTTGATGATGGATAGAAATTTGATGTTTGTTAGTTACTGATGAGTTGCTTAGAGGATTTTCATTTTTAACAATCCGTTTTGATGTAGCAAACAGATTCGATGCACCAGGGTATTAATAACCAAGGTCTCTTTGTATCCATTGTGTGGAATTTGACTCAACATACAAAGAATATTCTTGCTCATACCAGACATACGAAAAATTTGTTTAAAATATATGGTTGGTTGTGTTAAATTTTTTTGGACCAATTACATAGAGAGGTATGAAATACCTAACATGCAATTGCTACATGAATTGTCTCAAAACAACTTCCATACACTCAATAAAGCAAGTATGGTAGTATAAAAAAAAACATCTTACAAACAGTAAACTGAAATGACGCTCAATTACCCCCATTACTTCTCTAAATCCTTATGGACATCCTTGAGAGATCTTGGGAATGAGTCAATAAAATAACTCATAATAATAAGACTACAAAAAGATAAAGCAATGTTGCAACTGGTATCACTTGCCATATCTGTTTTGAGGCTTCAGGCTATTTATTCGTTGTTGATCATGTCTATCGTAAGAACGGATCTGTTAAGGCATATCTCAGGATGTTGGTGAATTGTCAAAAGATAGGTATTTAACACTTTGTCATTATTTTCATCTATTTGTAATCAAATATTTTTGATTTTTTTCTTAAAAGTTCTAGCTTTTGGTGTTTGCTTTGTTTGTTTGTTTTGTCCAAGGGCGAGGACTGACAATTTGTTTATTATGGATGAAAATTTTATCGCAAATCTTTTTGATTTTTTTTGAGTTTCTATGATGTTATTTTTGTTGTTTCTAGGGGACCAACCTAGGGCCTCAAGGGTTCATCAAAGATAATCCTTTCCTTCGTTGTACACGTAGAGGCTTATAGTTTGCTTGGTTTGATTAGAACATGTTTGTGATCTTTTTATTTTTCTAATGTTTTTGATTTTGTGTTTTTGTGAATGTTTTTGATTTTGAATTTTTTGACTAAGTTGAAAGAAAGCATGATAGACACATAAGGGGACTGACCTAAGGCCTTAGGGGCTAATGATCCTTTCCTATGTTGTACACGTAGATACCAAATAGTTTGATTGGTGTTGACTCAAAGCATAACATATTTTTGGAATTCAAACAACATTTGATAACTTGGATTGATATTTCACTTCTTTTTCTAGAGGATATGTTGCGGGAAATATACTTGAACTAGCCATGAGGCTCAAGAAAATGCTGATAACTTAGAATTTTGTGCAAAGGAATAATCCAAAGTTGTTTTATTTTTTTGTTTTTCGGATGTTTTTGATTTTTGATAGTTTTTTTAGATGTTTTTGATAGTTTTCGATCATGATGGGAATCATAAGGATCTAATCCACTACCTATTTCGATAAGTTTCCTTCAGTTCAAGACAAGACTACCTTCTCTAGGAAAGATGGATGTTGATTGTGTGACAAGGTTAAATACTCAATTAGTTACCAAGCCATGGTTAGACACATGTTTTATTATGGGATGAATGGGTGAATGCTTCAGATAGTATTGATAGATAATGATGCAAGTTTATTAAAAAATTGTGCCTGTTTGTCAGGTTTTCACTATGATACATGTTCTAGAAGTGCCACAAAGTGGTTTTCACTAAAATAACCTTTTACTTCTCTTTACTATTTTTCTTGCTTTTTGATTTTTTTGCTTTTTTCTCTTTTCTCTTTTTTTTGTTTTTTACCCTTTTTCCTGGGGTATTCTAACATGTTTCAAGTATAGAAATTCTTGAGGTGGCTACTGTTCAGTGGTTTGGCTAAGGGTTCTCCTTTAGGAGTAGCTAATTGAGAAGCCCTAGAGCTGTACCTTGCTATGATGATGAATGGGCCTAACCAATTGGGTTCAAACTTACCTTTACCATCTTGATTTAGCTGTACCTTTTGATTCTCTTTGAGTACTAAGTCACCAATTTGATAGTTTCTATCTTTGATATTTATATTATAGCTTCATTTGAGTCAATTTTGATAAACCTAAAGATGGTTTAACATGCTCAAACACCTTTTGTCTAGAAGTTCCAACTCATTTAATTTGGATACTTGATACTCTTCATTGTTGATCATGCCTTTTAATGATATTCACAATGAGGGGATTTCGACTTTGATAGTTGAGACAACTACCAATTCATAGACCAAGGAGAAAGGTGTGTCACCTATAGGTGTTTGGATACTAGTTCGATAAGACCATAGAGATGGGTTTAGTTGCAAATCCCAATCATGATAGACATCATTAATAGTCTTCTTTAGTATTTTTAGAACGGTTTATTAGACGCTTCAACCTGACCATTTCCTTGAGGGTAGTAGGTGTGGAGAATCTATGCTGGATAGAGAACTTGGAACAATGTTCTTGGACGTCTTGATTCTTGAATGTGGTTTCGTTTTCCATTATGATGGTTTGAGGAATTCTATGCCAACAAATCAGATAATTCAAAATGAACTTTGATATCTGTTTTACGATGATGTAGGTTAGTGGAATTGCTTCTAACCATTTAGTGAAATATTTAGTTGCGGTAATAATAAACTTATGCCCATTAGAGGAAGCAGGAGAAATATTTCCTACCAAGTCTAATCCCCATTGTGAAAAAGGCCATGGTGTGTTGATAGTTCGCAATTCCTGTGCTGGTGCGTGAACAAGGTCACTGTGTTTTTGGAATTGATGACATTTTCTAGAATATTGAATACACTCTTGTTCCATGGAGGGCCAATAGTACCTTGTTCTCAACAATTTTTGTACTAGGTTAGGTCCACTAGAGTGGGACCCATAAACACCTTCGTGTACGTCGTGTAAGGTAGTTTTTGCTTCTTCTATGTTAAGACATCGATGTAAAATACCATCTAAAATTTGATGATATAAGGTATCTCTTAGGATCATGAATTAGGAAGTCCTATGGGTAAAGGTCTTCTTTTGGGTTGTTGTTAGGTTAGGTGGTATGATACCATACTGGATGTAATCGAATGTGTCTTGGTACCATGGTGAATTAGGACCAACAAAAACACACACTAGTTTTAATTCTGGGACATCGAGCGCCAGTATGAGAAATTGCTTCACAAGGAATTCATACTTAGAAATGTTCTAGGAAATATTGAGAAGTGAACCTACTGTTTCCATGGCATTGGATTCTTTGTTGTTGATCCTAGGAATCTGTTCAAATGTTTTGGTGACAAAATATTCCTTGAAGCTATCCACCATCCTTTTATATGACATTTGCTTGTCGTATTTTGTTTGATACTCATCATTCAATTGTCTTATTACTAGTTGAGAGTGTTTGTAGACCTCTAGTTCTGCTATCCTCCATTCAATTTCCATCTTGAGTCCCATGAAGAGGGCTTCATACTCTGAGATATTAATTGTGCATGGGAAAGCTATTATGTATGCATTGGGTATACTATCTCGCTGTGGTGTGATAAATAGGATACCTACCCCAGAGCTGTATTGAGTGTTGGACCCATCAAAATAAAAGGTCCAATGGCTTGTCTACTTTGTTAGCAATATAATTTCATCTAAGAAGTCTATTGTGAGAAGCTTGTGATCTTCCATTGGTGCCTCTGCTAGCTAATCTACTATGATCTATCCCTTGATGGCTCTCCTATCTACATATTATATGTCAAACTCACTCAAAATCATACCCATTTAACAATTCTACTTGTTAGAGCTGCTTTTTCTAATAGGTATTTTAGTGGGTCTACCTTTGAAATCAACTTGTTTATTTAAGATATACTGTCTCAGCTTCTATGTTGCAAATATGATAGAGAGATACTCTCTTTCTATGGGTGATTAGTTCAACTCGTAGCCCACTAGTTTTTGATTGATGTAGTAGACCACCTTTTCTTTGTTATTATTATCTATTTGTGCTAGGAGAGCTCCCAATACTTCTTGTGTTGTAGACACATAGAGTATCATTTCTTTTTCTGGAATAGGAAACATCAAGAATGAAGGAGTAAGTAGGTACTCTTTGACTTCCTAGAATTCTTGGTCACATCTCCCATCCCACTTGAATGTGATGTCTTTGTGTAGGAGATGGGTAGAAGGGTGACACTTGTTTTCCAGTTGTGTGATGAATCACTTGATAGATTGTAGCTTCCCTTGTAAACTTCTCAATTTCTTCAATGTCTTTGGTGGAGGCATTTCTAGTATGGCCTTTACATTCATAGGATCTACTTCAATTCCCCTCCTAGACACTATGTACCCTAGTAGATTTCCAAATGTTACTCTAAATACACACTTTTTATGGTTAAGTCTCAAGTTATACTATTCTATCCTATCAAACATTTTTTCCAGATTAGTCAAGTGGTCTTCCCTTTTGATGAACTTCTCTAGAATGTCATCCACATAGTCTTCCATAACTGTATGTAGCATGTCATGGAATATTGTCATCATTGCTCGTTGGTAGGTCGCTCCTACGTTCTATAGACCAAATGGCATGACATTCCAACAGAAGGTCCCTCAAGCATAAGTGGATGCTATTTTATGCTAATCATCAGGGGATATTTTTATCTGATTATAACCAGAGAAACCATCCATTAATGATAGCATCTCATGTCTTGCTGTTAGATCCACTATCATGTCAATACTTGGAAGAGGAAAATCATCCTTTGGACAAGCTTTGTTCAAGTCTCAAAAGTCTGTACAAATCCTTATGCCCCTAGTGGGCTTTAAAACTAGTACTAGATTTGATATCCATTCTAGATAATCGATCGGTCTGATGAAACCTATATCTAGTAACTTATTTATTTCTACCTTTACCAACAATGCTATTTGAGGATGCATTTTCCTTAGTTTTGTTGTAAGTATGGATGTGTTTGGTGGTGTTGTCATTAATTTAAACATAGTTTAGGTTGATTGCAGTTGGTACTTGTATAGTTGAGATACTACTAAAGTTCTTAGAGTACATGGAGTTATATTTATGAAGTTGTAGTTGTGTTTTTGCTAAGTGCTTTTGAGAAAATTTGAGAAATAATGAAGGCAATATTGAAGTGTGTTTTGAGTGCACTCTGTTATTGTCATTTTCATTTCTTCTGTGTTGATTCTATTCCTATGTATATATTTAGGTGTGTTCATGAGCTTCAATGGATAATATATTTCAAGTTTTAGCTTCTGGTTTGATGGAGAGTGAAAGACGTGTTCACCGGTGTGTGAACTGGTTTGGTAGAACTATCTGTTTGTGCTCTGGGAGAAATATTTTGGCTCTATAGTATTTTGATATCTAGTTTTAGATCTTGTAGATCTGGGAGATGACTTAGTTTGATAGATTCTATGTTCTAAAATTTTTTCTTGGTATTTGGCACTCCGAAAGACCTGCTCTAGAGCTCCTGAGTGTTGTTGGTTGTTCTGATTGGACTGTTGAAGAGTTTTCTATGAATGAAGTTTGTTGAAGTTAATGTGGATGCGCCTGAAGTGTTCTTAGAGGTGGTAGAATGTTTGGTGAAGCATGTTGAGTGATCTACATGTTATCATCTTGTTGTAGATGCACACATTTCAAAGATCATTGGTGTTTTCATTAGGTTTGGATGACCTGGTGTGTACACGTTACATTAAGTTTTTGCATCAAATTAAGGAAGTGTGTAATTGATCCAAGATATTTTTTGGGTCTTAATTAAATGTGTAATTGGTCCTCTCTCATTTCTATCCACTGTGGGAATGTTGAGTAGCCAAACTAATTTGAATTTGTAATTTGAAATTGTATAATCGACCTTGGAGAATGTGTTCTAAGGTTGAAGATGGTATAAAATCAAATCAAGTTGTTTTGAATTGATCATCCATCATCCATGAATAATGTAAGTAAGAGAAGTGTGCAAGAGACAATTGTGGTAGTAGTAATTTAATGTGTTGGATTCTTAGAAGCAATGAGCTAATGGTGTCTACAATCTTCTAATCAAGTTGCGAATGTGTGGAACCCTTCTGGTGGATCTTTATTTATCTTTTTCATTTTTTGTAGGTAGTGAGCCTCCTTCTGGACTAAGTCCCTTTTAAGGTAGTGAACCCTTGTATCTAGGTAGTGAGCCTTTGTATCTAGGTAGTGAGCCCTTTGGTAGTGAGCATTTCTATTTGGTATTGCATTATTACTATATTGTGAGCTAATCCTCACTGTGGTTTTTCCCTCATTGGGTTTTCCACATAAATCTGGTGTCTCTAGTGTTTGATTTCTATTATTTGCATTTCATGTTCACACTTAATAACAGATTGAAGTGAAGTGGAATTGATTAAGGTAAGAAGTAAAGTGATTTGATACAACTAATTCACCCCCCTCTCAGTTGTCTTGTGCATTTCAACAATTGGTATCAGATCTCTGGTTCCTCGATGAAAATCTTAAACGCTTGAGGTAGATCAGATGGCACACAAGTTTTAGATCCCTATTTTTGATGGAGTTGATTATAGCGAATGGAAAGAACAAATGAGAGGTTATCTAGTTTCTCTTGGTTTCAAACCTGGAAGGATGTGGAGACAAAGTATGTTATACCATTTAGTGGTCCTTCCTCTGTTGATGAGATTGTACCTTATGAGGAGAATGAAAAGGAAAGGTGTGCTATCTTTAGTTCTCTATCTAAAACTGAAAGAACAAAATTTATTTCTCTAGATACTTCTCATGAAATATGGGAAAAATTGAAAGACATTTATAAAGGAAATGATAGAGTAAAATTGTCAAGGAAACTAACTACTAAGTGAAAATTTGAGAATCTGAGAATGGAAGAAGTTGAAGATATTGTGAGCTACTATCAGAGAGTTGAACTAATAGCCATTGAAATCAAGAATCAAGGTGGTACCATGTCAGATGAAGATATAATTGAGAAGATCTTGATGAACCTACTGAAGAATTACAGTGACAAAGTCTCTACTATTGAAGAATCACATGATCCAAAAAAATTTACTAAGGAGCACCTATTTGGAGTCTTGATTGCATTTGATATGAGAAAATTTGCAAGAGATAAGGAGAAGACTAAAAAAACCTTTAAAGCAATGAAGATAGGAAATGAATTAGATGATGATTTAGAAGAGTTGGAAGCAAACCTCATAAGGAAATTGAAGAAAGGTATTGGTAAATACAAAGGTAAGTTTCCCTTTAAGTGTTTCACTTGTGGAAATATTGGTCATTATGCATCAAGATGTCCTAATAGAGCTACACACAAGAAGAACAAGGATAATAACAATAATCACAGAGACAAAAAGGATAGGAAGTTCAAGAAATTGTATTATGTCAAAGAAGATGCAGGAATTTCTGATGATGAATCTGACTTTGAGGAGGATAAAGATAAATGTTTATTTCTAGCCCTTGAAAACAAAGACGTATCTGCTAACCGTGGAATATGTGCAAAGGAATCTGGTCCGGAGAGTAAGAAGGATGAAACATAAGGTACTTTGGTGATTGCTTTTCATGCTAGATAGGATGAAGACTTTTGGGTAATTGATAGTGGGTGTTCAAATCATATGACTGGAGATAAAACCAAGTTCACTAAACTTGAAAAGTATGATGGTAGAATAGTTATGTTTGGATATGACTTTGGTGCTAAGATTATTGGTAAAGGAACAATTAGTTTTGATGGGAGACATAGTATTGATGATTCCTATTATGTTAAGGGTTTAAGGCATAATCTCTTAAGTGTTGGACAAATGTGTAGCAAAGGTTTTAAGCTTGTGTTTACAAATAACACCTCTGAGATCAAAAAAGGATCTGAAACTATGGTAGCAATTGGAAGAAGAACTCATGTAAACATTTATCAACTTAAGGGTGGTGATGGTTAGTGTTTTGTTTCTCAGATTAATGAAAGTTGGCTCTGGCACTAGAGGATGAGACATGATAATTTTGAAAATCTGATCAGGATCACTTCTAAGGAAGTTGTCAAAGATCTGCCTAGAATAAAAAATCCTTCAAATTCAATTAGCAGAAGTTGGCAGTTTGGAAAAAAAACAAGAAACAATTTTAAAGGAAAGGAACAATCATCTACCAGAATGCTGGAATTAATTCATATAGACCTTTGTGGTCCTACAAGAACAAGAAGCCTTAATGGTGAAAAGTACTGTATGCTCTTAATTGATGAAAACATGGGTTACATTCCTTAGAGAGAAATCTGAGGATCTTGATAGATTTAAGGTATTTAAGGCAAGAGTAGAAAATGAGGCAAACCTGAAAATTAAATATTGAAGGTCTGATAAAGGTGGAAAATTTACATCTGGTGAGTGTAATGCATTCTATGAAGAACATGGAATAAAGATATATTATTATACTCCTAGAACCCCTCAACATAATGGAGTTGTGGAAAGGAAGAACCAACCTATTTAAGAGGCTATGCGAACTATGATGAAAGAAGCAAATGTTCTTGATGTGTATTGGAGAGAAGCAATCCACACTACTGTTTACATTCTTAACAAAGTTCAGATCAGAGGTAACAACACTAAGACTCTTTATGAGTTATGGACTAGTAGGACTCCTACCATTAAATACTTTAAATTATTTGGAAGTAGATGTTACATTAGAAGAGATGATGAAAATATTGGAAAGTTTGAAGCTAGATGTGATGAAGGAATTTTTCTTGGATATTCAAATAACATCAAGGCATATATATTCTTTAATAAAAGACTGAGGAAAATAATTGAAAGCACTAATGTAAAGGTTGATGAAGCTATGTATAGACCAGTTGAAATTAATGAAGTTGAACCTGATGCTATCTTTGAGCAAGTGCAAGAAGAAGAAAAGGAAGAGAAAGAAGAAAGTGATGAAGAGGAGATTCTAGAACCTGCACCTAAGACTCCTAAATATGTACAAAGAAATCATCTGAAGGAACAAATTATTAGAGACATAAGTGAAGGAGTGAAGACAAGAAGCAAAGTGGTTGAGGTTAACTTGTTTTTACTATCTAAGATAAGAACCTAATATTGTGAGTGAAGCATGTAATGATGAAAGCTGGGTTAGAGAAATGAAAGAATAACTACAAAAGATAGAGAAGAATGAGACATGGGAACTAGTCCCCAGACTTGCAAACAAGAATGTAATTGGTTCAAAATGGGTATTCAGAAATAAATCGAATAAGATGGTGAAGTGGTAAGGAATAAATCGAGACTTGTATGCAAAGGATATTCACAGGTTGAAGGAATATATTTTTAAGAAAATTTTGCACCTATAGAAAGAATGGAGGCCATTAAGATTTTTTTGGAATTTTCAGCTCATAAAGACTTTAAAGTGTATTAGATGGATGTCAAGTTTACATTTCTGAATGGAGAGCTAGAAGAAAAAGTATATATGGAGCAACCAAAAGGTTTTCAGCTGTTAGACAAACCAAACATGCTTTGTAAGTTAAAGAAGGAACTTTATGGAATTAAACAAGCTCCCAAAGCTTGGTATGCAAGATTGGATAAATACCTAACAAAGAAAGGATTCAAAAAAGGGTCTGCAAACAACAATCTTTACTTCAAGGTTGAGAAAAAAAAATGTTGATAGTTGTGGTATATGTTGATGACATCATATTTGGTGGAAATGAAGGTATGTGTAAGAAATTTGCAGAAGAGATGCAAAAATAATTTGAAATGTCTATGATTGGTGAGTTGAATTTCTTCCTTGGACTTCAAGTAAATCAAATTGACAAAGGGATATTCATTTCACAGTCTTATGTTAAGGAATTTTTAAAGAAGTTTGGAATGGATGACTCCAAACCGGTCTATACCCCTATGGTAACCAGATGTAAGATGAGTAAGGATGATGAATCTGCTAAAGTTGATCAGAGCATGTACAAGTCCATGATTGGTGGACTACTGTATCTTACTGCTACTAGACCAGACATCATGCATGCAATATGTTTTATTGCAAGATTTCAAGAAGGACCTAAGGAAGCACATGTTATAGCTATGAAGAGGATATTCAAATATCTTAAGGGAACTCCAAACTATGGACTATGGTATCTAAAGGATAATGATTTCACATTAAATGCCTACAATGATGCAAATTGGGCTGGCTGTGTAGATGACCGAAAGAGTACCAGTGGTGGTGCATTATTCCTTGGAGGAAGATTAGTTTCATGGTTGAGTAACAAAACAATATTTAGTTTCTTTATCCACTATAGAAGCAAAGTATATTATAGTAGCATCCTATTATACAAATGTATTGTGGATGAAGTAAACCTTGAATGACATAGGTGTGGTGAGTGATGAACCTATCTCTATATTTTGTGACAATACAATTGCTATAAAAATTTCAAAGAACCTAGTGATGCATTCTAGGACAAAGCACATATCTATCAAGTATCACTTCTTGAGGGAGAATCTATTGAAGAATGAAGTTAGACTTGAATATGGACCTACCAAGGAATAAATTGTTGACATATTCACTAAGGCCCTTTCGAAGGATACTTTTGAGTATCTCAGGGGGAAGTTAGGGGTTATTGCCCCACCTCATTTGAACTAAATGCACATGGAGGTGCATCAATCTAGTTGATTCATAGACTCTTTTGATCTAGACTGATGATTGAGGTCTACTCCTCAGGGGGAGTAGAGAATTGTTGCAGTATGTGATGTGGGTGTAATCCTAAGGGGGAGTGAACATAGCTTTATATGGAAAGAATTTTTTCTTTTCCATTGATGTAAAAGGGGGAGAGAGATTCATGTGAAAATTTATGCTTTTGCAGGTTGTCGCTTCTGAAGATTGTGTATGTTGTCTTTGATTGTTTTTCACATCTTGTGTTGCCATCAATGACAAAGGGGGAGATTGTTACAAGTATGGATGTGTTTGGTGGTGTTGTCATTAATTTTTTCATTGATGTCAACATAGTTCAAGTTGATTGCATTTGGTACTTGTATAGTTGAGATACTGTAGAAGTACTTAGAGTACATGGATTTGTATTTATGAAGTTGTAGTTATGTTCTTGCCAAGTGCTTTTGAGAAATTTGAGAAATAATGAAGGAGGTATTGAAGTGTGTTATGAGTGTGCTATGGTATTGTGCTCTGTATTTCTTCTGTGTTGATCCTATGCCTATGTGGATCTGTAGGTGTGTTCATGACCTTCAATGGATAATATATTTTGAGTTTTAGCTTCTGGTTCAATGAAGAGTGAAAGATGTGTTCACCAATGTGTGGACTGGTTTGGAAGAACTATTTGTTTGTGGACTGGGAGAAATGTTTTGGCTCCTCAGTCTTTTGATATCTGGTTTCAGATCTTGCAGATTTGGGAGATGATTTAGTTTGATAGTTTTTGTGTTCTAACAAATGTGCTTGGTATTTGGCACTCTGGAAGACCTACTCCAGAGCTCTTGAGTGTTGCTGGTTGGTCCGGTTGGGCTGTTGAAGTTTTTGCAGATGCTCCTGAAGTGTTCTCAGAGGTGGTAAAATATCTAGTGAAGTGTGCTGAGTGATCCACATATCATCTTGTTGGAGATGCACATACTTCAAAGATCATTGGTGTTTTCATTGAGTTTGTTCGACCTGGTGTCTACAGGTTACAATAAGTTTTTGCATCAAATTAAGGAAGTGTTTGATCGATCCAAGATGTTGTTTGGGTCCTAATTAAATGTGTAATTGGTCCTCTCTCATTCTTATCCACTATGAGAATGTTGAGTAGTCGACCTAATTTAAATTTGTAATTTGAAATTGTATAGTCGAGCTTGGAGAATGTTTCTAAGGTTGAAGATGGTATAAAATAAAATCAGTTTGTTTTGAATTGATCATCCATCATCCATGAATCAAGAAATCAAGATAAGTGTGTGAACAAGTGTGAAAAGCAGAGTGTGCAAGAGAAAATTGAAAATAATGAGCTGATGGTGTCTACAATATTTTGATGAAGCTATGAATGTGTGGAACCATTGTAGTGGATCTTTATTTATCTTTTTCATTTTTTGTAGGTAATGAGCCTCCTTCTAGATAGTAAGTCCCCTTTAAGGCAGTGAGCCCTACGGTAGTGAGCCTTTGTATTTAGTATTTCATTATTACTATATTATGAGCTAACCCTCACCATGGTTTTTCCCTCATTGGGTTTTACACATAAATATGGTGTCTCTGGTGTTTGATTTCTGTTATTTGCATTTCATGTTCACACTTAATAACAGATTGGAGTTAAAGTGGAATTGATTAAGGTTAGAAGTAAAGTTTTTTGATACAATTGATTCACCCCTCCCTCTCAGTTGTCTTGTGCATTTCAAAAAAAAATTGCTTCATAGGTTTATATCCTAGAAATATGAGAAAATGATGTACAACTAGAGCTAGATCTAGTCATGGCATGTCTACATAAGTCTGTGTAAAATTTATCTTTCTTTTGTTGATGAACATTGTGAAGCTTGTTTTCTCTTCAGGATCAAGTGACACCACATGGTATGTAATCTTTGGGTTCTCTGTTGTTCCAACATTAACAGATTTTGCTTCTTCCACTACGAGTATTGACTTCTCTTGATATTTTAATATAGGGAGATTGAATATTCCATCCTCAGGTGCCTCTGTGAGGTTTTTACCTTCAGATTCATCCTTTATTTTCTTCTTTTCAGGATATGATAGAGCCACATTGTGGTTTTCCCCATGTGATCTTATTTTGACTTTTATATTATATTTTTCACTTTTGCGACTAGAGGACACAATCTCCCCACTGAAGTATGCTTCTTGTTCAAGTTCCATGATGAAACTTGCTTTATGATCTCCTGTTGGTATATCAATTCAAAAACCCATAAAATCTATGATTACTTCATCATTCTAGAATCGATCCAAAATAACTGTATGCTAATGTTGGTCCCAATCTATCAGCTGTGGGTAGCAAAGTGGTAGGCTATCAACATTATTTACAAAACTTACATAAGTTGTTGAGATGGTTAATATGGATTTGGAATCATTTTCCCATTAGGTGTTTAGATCATCATTGCTTGATGTAACAAAGGAAGGAGAATCCCATTGATACTCATTAGAGTCTATTTTGAAATAATAATAGTCATTAGGAATGGTTTTGATAAGTTGGGTAGGGACTATACTAATGTCGAAGTTTTCAAATAGGTCTTCAATTGGTAACTCAAAGTTTATACGATGGTAGATATCTAGTGTCTTAACACCAGTAGAAGGATCTCCTTTCTCAAAAGAGGTATGTCCAATTTTTGGATTAACCACATTTATAGAACCATAACTTAGTCCCATTTTTTTTTTAATCTTTTACACTATAATAGGTTCCCTTCTTCCTTGTTTGTGTAGCCCAAGGCCACCTATTCCAGTGTGTCCCATTTGTTTTGCTAGTTGATAGCCATTGTTTCTAGGATCAATTAGAAGGGGTTGTGGTTGTTGTGGTTCCTCTTGTTCCTTCTTGTAGATCATGGATGACAAATATTCTTTGAATATCTCCTCATCCTTCATATCTCCCCACTTGGTTAAAATTGTGGGTTTGGCTATCATTGTCACTAATTGAACATATTTGGTCTCCTTAGGACATCCATAAACCTTGGGTGTTGGTGGAAGAATTCCAATGCAAAATGCTTGAATGAAGTGATAATTTCCATTACCCTTATCAAGTACTTGAACCTTGGTTTCAATTTTTGGTTGCTCACTGGATGAGGGTTTAGTTGATGTTGATGGTAGTACTGATGGGTTGACATATGATAAGGAGTGAAAAGAGATATCATTACTAGGTATACGCTGAATTTTGTTATATTTCTCCAACTTTGAACAATAATGGAAGGGTTCAAGATCAACATATATTGTGACCTCCTTTCCTTCGTGAGGAAACTTTAGACATTGGTGAAATGTTGAAGGGACTGCTTGTAATGCTTGAATCCAAGGGCATCCTAGAAGAAGGTTATACAGTAGTTCAAGGTCAAGTACGTGACATGTGTCTATGGTTGTCAGTCCTATCTGCATAGGAAGCCTGATGGTTCCTTCTAATTTCCTTTCAAGGTCATCATAGGCCCTTATAGTAATGATTTTTCCCTTGTCTATTACATTGTCATAATACCCCAACTATTTAAAAAACATTAAGGTACAAATTTTTAGACCTGCATCGTTATCTATCAACACTCATTTTATCATATGCTTGTGGACACCGACCTCTATGTAGAGGGCTTGGTTGTGGAATGACTTATGTGGAAGGTCTTTCTCAGAAAAGACTAAATGGTGATTGGCTACAATTTTCCAACCATGGCTTGAAACTGATTAGGATCAAGGTCATTAGGGACCAATGCTTCTTAAAATTTCTCTAGTATCTCCCTATGTGCTGGTGATAATTTTAGCATTTCTAAGATTGAGATCAAAGCGGGAGTCTTCTTCAGCTATTCCACAATATTGTAGTCATTTGATGACCTAGCTGCGGGTTTAGGTGTGGCTCCTTGTATTGTGACTTTCCCTTGATGGGTAGTTACATTACATTCGGTGTCCCTACCTCATATAGTCACACATTTACCCTAGTTTCATCTACTTGAGAGAGGGTACCTAAAGTTGTGTCACCATAAGTGTAGTTATCATTTTGATAGTCTTGGTCCTTTCATTTTTCATTCTTCTTAGCATGGTTTGGAATTGGATTTGTGTATATCTGGAGGTCTTTGTTTCCAGGATGATGTTCGATATTCAATTCTCCCTTGTCGATTAAGTCTTGTATTATGTGCTTGAGTTTCATGCAGTTGTTTGTTGTATGTCCTTTGATTTTGTAGAACTTGCATAAGTCCTTCTCATTGTACCATGGTGTCTTTAAGCTTGGATCCTCATAGTTTGGGCGATCGTTGACCTTTATGAGGTTTTGTTGCTTTACACATGATTGTATTGAGGGGTTCTCCTAATGTAGTGACGTTCCTCCTTGGTTGATAATATTGCCTTTTCTACCTTCCCTGATTTGTTTGTTGGTTGACTGCATGATTTTTTCTAAGGGTAGGTAAGCTAATTGTTTTGTGCATTATTAGGAGCATAGCTTGTTTGTTTTGAGGTACATAGGATTTTTTACATTCCATATTGCTCTAACATCAAATACTTCATCATTTGTAATGTTTTTATTCTTGGCCCAAATCTTAGGTTTCTCATTCGAATTAGAAGAATTGTCTCTTGGGTTGTTTAGCTTGACCAATCGTCTTGCTACGAGGGTCCTTTCTATATGCAGTCCCTTCTCAATGGACTCTTCAAAGTTTGTGGGACACAACATGGTGAGTTGGTAGTTAATCTCTGCTTGGACATTTGAAACAAATATGTCTACCAGTTCTTTGTCAGGAATAGGCCACTTGCATCAACTAGCTTTATGTATCCATCTTTGTAGGTAGGAGGTAAAGGTTCTCCTTGAATCTATTTAATCTTGTATAGATCTATGATGGTGATGTCCTATTCTATATTGAATGAGAAGTGGTTTATGAATTTTGTAGTCAGTTCATCAAAAATTTTAATTCCTAGCGGTAGATGGGAAAATCATTCCATAGCTTGACCAGTAAGACTATGTGGGAAGAGCCTCATTAGGTAGGATTCATTATTTTTCACTTCCATATAAGATACTCAAAAATATCTCACATGTTCTAATGGATCTCCCTTTCCTTTGTATTTATCAAACTTGGGTATTTCAAAAAAATTCAGAAAAGGAAGCATAGTAATGGAATGATCAAAAGGAAATGGGCACATATCTTGTAGGGTATAAGTCTTCTTTGGTTTTCCTATTTGCATGTTTGATATTCTTTGATTTATGGCTTGTAGCTACATGTCCACCTTCGTTTTTGGTATATTTGTTTGTAACTCCTATCTATAGTAACCTTGTTGTCCTCCCATGTTTTGGTCATATTTTGGGTATTGTGGAGGTACGAGACCTTGTTAACCATGTTGGGTGGAAGGAGATTGAAATCCTTGTTGTATGAAAGGAGGGTTAGGCCCTTGTTGAATGTAAGGAGGGTTAGATCTTTGTTGAATGTAAGGAGGGTTAGATCCTTGTTGAATCTAAGAAGGGTTAGCTCCTTGTTGGATGGAAAGAGGGTTAACTCCTTGTTGAATATAAGGTGGGTTAGCTCCTTGTTGAATGCAGGGAGGGTTATCTCCTTGTTGTATCTAAGGAGGGTTAGCTCCTTGTTGGATTTAAGGAGGGTTAGCTCCTTTCTATTATTGTTGAGGAGGGGTGCTAGTGGGACTTTTAAAATTTGTCAAAATTTTGATTGGTTTTGGGCATGTTTGTTCATCTTTGGTAAATGGGGGGTCTAATGTTCAGGGTTTAGGGTTTTGTTACCCATGTTAAAATTGATTTTTACTAATTAAAACCTTATGTTATATTTTTGTATTGACCTGTTATTAAGGGTTACCGGTCTCTTATGTCATCTGACTGAGCCTTGTCTTTCATATTGTTACCGGCGCCTTCACCCGACCTATCAGTCTTTTCTTTCCATTCAGGTGTTATTATTATTTTGCCTAAAACGGGTGGATTTTCCCTATGTTTAGAATTGGGCCTAAAAAATTTGTGCCTCTAAGGGATTTATTTTCCCGTTCTCCTAGTCGGCCCCACTGTCATAAATAAATTTTCCATATTCAGTTTGGCGAGCCGTCGGATCACGGGGTTTAGATCTGGACCATTCCTCCCATACCTCACAAGGTTTTTGACTGACGTTACTAAAGTGGTGCGAGGTATCTGAGATGCCGCCATCTATCGAGTATGGTGGGGAGGGGCCTATCTTGATGTGCCAACATTGACAAGTGGATGTCATTTCAACAACGAATGTTTAATGACAGGGATTAATGATGATTGGTCCCTCACAAGCCTTGCACGATCGGATTAATGTTCTCAAAAATTTTGTGAGGTGTGCGAGCTAGTGACACGTTGCTTGGCTCCGCGATACAAGGTGGATGGATGGGGCCTACTACTTGGTCATGGGTTTCTAACTGTGAGGGGTGTGATTGGCTGCTAGGTTTCCCAAGTGGTGATGTGGATTATTCAATGATCTTTGACTTGATCTGAGTCATCCGACATGCTAGGTCTTTTCACATCGATGGTTTGAATTTAAAAATTACAATTCACCCATGTGAGGATTATTTGCGCTTTGCAAGTTATTTTCATTAATGGCACAGGTCTTTCAGTAGATATCATCCTGATTTCCTTTGAGTGTGAGTGGTATCCACTTGATAATGCAATGATGGGTTTTATGCCATTTTCCACGAGCTCAAAATTATTCTGTGGTGGCAACGTCAACCATTAATCACTCGCTTTCTTGTACTCCAATTTGAGAAATTAATTTTCCTTGCACTGGCCTACTTGATAAATGCTTGCTAACTTGGTCATTAGTATCATTGCATTTTGAGTTTGTTTATTTGTAGGTGATTCATTTTCTTGCTGAGTTTGAGCTCATGAATTCAATGGATAAGTCAGTAGTTCTTGTTTCCCCAATACGACGAAGCGCGAGGATGGGTGCAGGGAATTTGTGGCAGAAGGAGGAACAAACTATTCCTGGTACTTCTAGGACAGTTGCTGAAAGAGTGGACAGGAGGTTTGGACGTTGCACGTCACCTATTGAGATCTCTCTAGGCTCTGGTGGTGAAGGGTCCAAAACCGATTTGGACTACCGTAGTTACCTCGTGGCCCTAACTGAGCTCATGGGAGTGGACAAGGAGGTCCTCATAGTTTCTCCAATTTTTGTGGTGGCATTGTGTGATGTTTTTGGGTCTAGTATTGGTACAAGCAAGGGTGAGGTAATGGTATCGCTTCATACTCAAGTGAGAACCAGGAGTAGTCACTTGTATCAGGGCTGTGTGGTTACTCATGGTGTGGGGAAATGATGGGGTTTCTTGGGTGGTGATTTTTGCATTTTGATGTTGTTTCAACTGTTTGGATCTGATGTGGACGTGCGTGTGGGTGGCGCGATATTTTTTGTTCTATTCGGCTGGTTACAGGGGTGTAACTATTTTTGATTCCTCTATTCGTATTATAGTTTTTTTTGATGATGAGGAGTTTTTGAAATGAATCTGAATTTCATTTGGTTAGAATGAAATTAATTTTGAAATGAACAATGGAGCCCGATGCTTGTTGCTCTCCTATTCTATAAAGGAGATTTCATGGCTCATTGTTGTGGTCAGATTTTTTGTATCCTGAGGCTTAGGCTGTGTACAATTAAAATTGTATTGTGGTATCTAGAAGGTTCTAGCTAGGAAATCATTCCAGGCTGGGTATTGTATAAGATAAGCATGCTATTCTTTTGTAATGACTAATATCAAAACAAATTTAAAAGAAACAATTAAGATAATTTCTCTGCTATGTACATATCATTAATTGTGAATGGATTTATCAATGGTTTCTTCATTCAACTTCAATGGTGTATTTGGATGTGTAATTCATTTTTCCTTCTTTAACTTAATGAGTTAATCAAATTATTGAAAAGGAGTTACAGGTCTGTGATAACGTGCTTAGGATTTACTAAGGAGTACTATTTTAAATACTGGAAAATATCATAATGTAAGGCATTATAATGATAAGTTCAATAATATCAGGGTTATGTTTTATGTGACTCCCGCTCGGTTGGATGAGGCATTGGGTAGTTCATTCAAGATCCTTTTTAGAAGTACAAGATGGTAGCTAGTGACACGTTGCACTTTGCAAGCCTTGCACGATCGGATTAATGTTCTCAAAAATTTTGTGAGGTGTGCGAGCTAGTGACACGTTGCTTGGCTCCGCGATACAAGGTGGATGGATGGGGCCTACTACTTGGTCGTGGGTTTCTAACTGCGAGGGGTGTGATTGGTTGCTAGGTTTCCCAAGTGGTGATGTGGATTATTCAATGATCTTTGACTTGATCTGAGTCATCCGACATGCTAGGTCTTTTCACATCGATGGTTTGAATTTAAAAATTACAATTCACCCATGTGAGGATTATTTGCGCTTTGCAAGTTATTTTCATTAATGGCACAGGTCCTTTAGTAGATATCATCCTGATTTCCTTTGAGTGTGAGTGGTATCCACTTGATAATGCAATGATGGGTTTTATGCCATTTTCCACGAGCTCAAAATTATTCTGTGGTGGCAACGTCAACCATTAATCACTCGCTTTCTTGTACTGCAATTTGAGAAATTAATTTTCCTTGCACTGGCCTACTTGATAAATGCTTGCTAACTTGGTCATTAGTATCATTGCATTTTGAGTTTGTTTATTTGTAGGTGATTGATTTTCTTGCTGAGTTTGAGCTCATGAATTCAATGGATAAGTCAGTAGTTCTTGTTTCCCCAATACGACGAAGCGCGAGGATGGGTGCAGGGAATTTGTGGCAGAAGGAGGAACAAACTATTCCTGGTACTTCTAGGACAGTTGCTGAAAGAGTGGACAGGAGGTTTGGACGTTGCACGTCACCTGTTGAGATCTCTCTAGGCTCTGGTGGTGAAGGGTCCAAAACCGATTTGGACTACCGTAGTTACCTCGTGGCCCTTACTGAGCTCATGGGAGTGGACAAGGAGGTCCTCATAGTTTCTCCAATTTTTGTGGTGGCATTGTGTGATGTTTTTGGGTCTAATATTGGTACAAGCAAGGGTGAGGTAATGGTATCGCTTCATACTCAAGTGAGAACCAGGAGTAGTCGCTTGTATCAGGGCTGTGTGGTTACTCATGGTGTGGGGAAATGATGGGGTTTCTTGGGTGGTGATTTTTGCATTTTGATGTTGTTTCAGCTGTTTGGATCTGATGTGGACGTGCGTGTGGGTGGCGCGATATTTTTTGTTCTATTCGGCTGGTTACAGGGGTGTAACTATTTTTGATTCCTCTGTTCGTATTATAGTTTTTTTTGATGATGAGGAGTTTTTGAAATGAATCTGACTTTCATTTGGTTAGAATGAAATTAATTTTGAAATGAACAATGGAGCCCGATGCTTGTTGCTCTCCTATTCTATAAAGGAGATTTCATATCTCATTGTTGTGGTCAGATTTTTTGTATCCTGAGGCTTAGGCTGTGTACAATTAAAATTGTATTGTGGTATCTAGAAGGTTCTAGCTAGGAAATCATTCCAGGCTGGGTATTGTATAAGATAAGCATGCTATTCTTTTGTAATGACTAATATCAAAACAAATTTAAAAGAAACAATTAAGATAATTTCTCTGCTATGTACATATCATTAATTGTGAATGGATTTATCAATGGTTTCTTCATTCAACTTCAATGGTGTATTTGGATGTGTAATTCATTTTTCCTTCTTTAACTTAATGAGTTAATCAAATTATTGAAAAGGAGTTACAGGTCTGTGATAACGTGCTTAGGATTTACTAAGGAGTACTATTTTAAATACTGGAAAATATCATGTAAAGCATTATAATGATAAGTTCAATAATATCAGGGTTATGTTTTATGTGACTCCCGCTCGGTTGGATGAGGCACCGGGTAGTTCATTCAAGATCCTTTTTAGAAGTACAAGATGGTAGCTAGTGACACGTTGCACTTTGCAAGCCTTGCACGATCGGATTAATGTTCTGAAAAATTTTGTGAGGTGTGCGAGCTAGTGACACGTTGCTTGGCTCTGTGATACAAGGTGGATGGATGGGGCCTTCTACTTGGTCGTGGGTTTCTAACTGCGAGGGGTGTGATTGGCTGCTAGGTTTCCCAAGTGGTGATGTGGATTATTCAATGATCTTTGACTTGATCTGAGTCATCCGACATGCTAGGTCTTTTCACATCGATGGTTTGAATTTAAAAATTACAATTCACCCATGTGAGGATTATTTGCGCTTTGCAAGTTATTTTCATTAATGGCACAGGTCTTTCAGTAGATATCATCCTGATTTCCTTTGAGTGTGAGTGGTATCCACTTGATAATTCAATGATGGGTTTTATGCCATTTTCCACGAGCTCAAAATTATTCTGTGGTGGCAACGTCAACCATTAATCACTCGCTTTCTCGTACTCCAATTTGAGAAATTAATTTTCCTTGCACTGGCCTACTTGATAAATGCTTGCTAACTTGGTCATTAGTATCATTGCATTTTGAGTTTGTTTATTTGTAGGTGATTGATTTTCTTGCTGAGTTTGAGCTCATGAATTCAATGGATAAGTCAGTAGTTCTTGTTTCCCCAATACGACGAAGCGCGAGGATGGGTGCAGGGAATTTGTGGCAGAAGGAGGAACAAACTATTCCTGGTACTTCTAGGACAGTTGCTGAAAGAGTGGACAAGAGGTTTGGACGTTGCACGTCACCTGTTGAGATCTCTCTAGGCTCTGGTGGTGAAGGGTTCAAAACCGATTTGGACTACCGTAGTTACCTCGTGGCCCTAACTGAGCTCATGGGAGTGGACAAGGAGGTCCTCATAGTTTCTCCAATTGTTGTGGTGGCATTGTGTGATGTTTTTGGGTCTAGTATTGGTACAAGCAAGGGTGAGGTAATGGTATCGCTTCATACTCAAGTGAGAACCAGGAGTAGTCGCTTGTATCAGGGCTGTGTGGTTACTCATGGTGTGGGGAAATGATGGGGTTTCTTGGGTGGTGATTTTTGCATTTTGATGTTGTTTCAGCTGTTTGGATCTGATGTGGACGTGCATGTGGGTGGCGCGATATTTTTTGTTCTATTCGGCTGGTTACAGGGGTGTAACTATTTTTGATTCCTCTGTTCGTATTATAGTTTTTTTTGATGATGAGGAGTTTTTGAAATGAATCTGAATTTCATTTGGTTAGAATGAAATTAATTTTGAAATGAACAATGGAGCCCGATGCTTGTTGCTCTCCTATTCTATAAAGGAGATTTCATGGCTCATTGTTGTGGTCAGATTTTTTGTATCCTGAGGCTTAGGCTGTGTACAATTAAAATTGTATTGTGGTATCTAGAAGGTTCTAGCTAGGAAATCATTCCAGGCTGGGTATTGTATAAGATAAGCATGCTATTATTTTGTAATGACTACTATCAAAACAAATTTAAAAGAAACAATTAAGATAATTTCTCTGCTATGTACATATCATTAATTATGAATGGATTTATCAATGGTTTCTTCATTCAACTTCAATGGTGTATTTGGATGTGTAATTCATTTTTCCTTCTTTAACTTAATGAGTTAATCAAATTATTGAAAAGGAGTTACAGGTCTGTGATAACGTGCTTGGGATTTACTAAGGAGTACTATTTTAAATACTGGAAAATATCATAATGTAAAGCATTATAATGATAAGTTCAATAATATCAGGGTTATGTTTTATGTGACTCCCGCTCGGTTGGATGAGGCATTGGGTAGTTCATTCAAGATCCTTTTTAGAAGTACAAGATGGTAGCTAGTGACACATTGCACTTTGCAAGCCTTGCACGATCGGATTAATGTTCTCAAAAATTTTGTGAGGTGTGCGAGCTAGTGACACGTTGCTTGGCTCCGCGATACAAGGTGGATGGATGGGGCCTACTACTTGGTCGTGGGTTTCTAACTGCGAGGGGTGTGATTGGCTGCTAGGTTTCCCAAGTGGTGATGTGGATTATTCAATGATCTTTGACTTGATCTGAGTCATCCGACATGCTAGGTCTTTTCACATCGATGGTTTGAATTTAAAAATTAAAATTCACCCATGTGAGGATTATTTGCGCTTTGCAAGTTATTTTCATTAATGGCACAGGTCTTTCAGTAGATATCATCCTGATTTCCTTTGAGTGTGAGTGGTATCCACTTGATAATGCAATGATAAGTTTTATGCCATTTTCCACGAGCTCAAAATTATTCTGTGGTGGCAATGTCAACCATTAATCACTCGCTTTCTCGTACTCCAATTTGAGAAATTAATTTTCCTTGCACTGGCCTACTTGATAAATTCTTGCTAACTTGGTCATTAGTATCATTGCATTTTGAGTTTGTTTATTTGTAGGTGATTGATTTTCTTGCTGAGTTTGAGCTCATGAATTCAATGGATAAGTCAGTAGTTCTTGTTTCCCCAATACGACGAAGCGCGAGGATGGGTGCAGGGAATTTGTGGCAGAAGGAGGAACAAACTATTCCTGGTACTTCTAGGACAGTTGCTGAAAGAGTGGACAGGAGGTTTGGACGTTGCACGTCACCTGTTGAGATCTCTCTAGGCTCTGGTGGTGAAGGGTCCAAAACCGATTTGGACTACCGTAGTTACCTCGTGGCCCTAACTAAGCTCATGGGAGTGGACAAGGAGGTCCTGATAGTTTCTCCAATTGTTGTGGTGGCATTGTGTGATGTTTTTGGGTCTAGTATTGGTACAAGCAAGGGTGAGGTAATGGTATCGCTTCATACTCAAGTGAGAACCAGGAGTAGTCGCTTGTATCAGGGCTGTGTGGTTACTCATGGTGTGGGGAAATGATGGGGTTTCTTGGGTGGTGATTTTTGCATTTTGATGTTGTTTCAGCTGTTTGGATCTGATGTGGACGTGCATGTGGGTGGCGCGATATTTTTTGTTCTATTCGGCTGGTTACAGGGGTGTAACTATTTTTGATTCCTCTGTTCGTATTATAGTTTTTTTTGATGATGAGGAGTTTTTGAAATGAATCTGAATTTCATTTGGTTAGAATGAAATTAATTTTGAAATGAACAATGGAGCCCGATGCTTGTTGCTCTCCTATTCTATAAAGGAGATTTCATGGCTCATTGTTGTGGTCAGATTTTTTGTATCCTGAGGCTTAGGCTGTGTACAATTAAAATTGTATTGTGGTATCTAGAAGGTTCTAGCTAGGAAATCATTCTAGGCTGGGTATTGTATAAGATAAGCATGCTATTCTTTTGTAATGACTAATATCGAAACAAATTTAAAAGAAACAATTAAGATAATTTCTCTGCTATGTACATATCATTAATTGTGAATGGATTTATCAATGGTTTCTTCATTCAACTTCAATGGTGTATTTGGATGTGTAATTCATTTTTCCTTCTTTAACTTAATGAGTTAATCAAATTATTGAAAAGGAGTTACAGGTCTGTGATAACGTGCTTAGGATTTACTAAGGAGTACTATTTTAAATACTGGAAAATATCATAATGTAAAGCATTATAATGATAAGTTCAATAATATCAGGGTTATGTTTTATGTGACTCCCGCTCGGTTGGATGAGGCACTGGGTAGTTCATTCAAGATCCTTTTTAGAAGTACAAGATGGTAGCTCTAAGTGTAAAGGTTCAAGATCTGAACATTTAAAAAATCAAATTCTATCTCTCTTGAGATACAAATCTTATACAAAATTTTCTTTCCTAGCTTTAGATAGTTCTTATTCTTTGGTTTTCCAAAACCCAGATAGATGTTGTCTAGTTGTATTGATAGGAATATATCCATGTATAGAAGTGTTATTGAGGCATAAAGCATGATTATGAACACATATAGGAACACCCTCCTTGGTCTCATAGACCCGAAAGTGTAGGAGATCTCAGTCTTTGACTGAATCTCGTCATTTGGCCACTAACTTTGTAATTTATTGAATATAGAGGTTGGCAACCCCTTACAGAATTACAAAGCCTTAGTGGGAAATTTAAAACACCAATAGAATGGCGACTCTTTTGGGGAAAAACTTAGAAGTTTTGGTTGTAGACGGTGCTGACATATTACTTGTAACCAAAGGTTGAAATTTATTGAATTGTTTTTCTGCCTAAGTCACTAGATGAATGATGATTACATTGGGGAGAACTTCTAAGAATTTTTTTTAAAAAGAGAAACCAGAGAAGTAGGTGGTGGCCTTCTAAAGTCATTTTTTTGGTGGATCTAAACTTTAAGTTTGGATGGTAAGAGGTTATGGATTTGGAAAAGATTGATAGTAGTATTATCTTAGAGTATTTGAGTGTGACTCTATTGTGGACGAAGACCCAGAACGCGATCTTTTTTTTGAAAAGGGATTTCATATTCTTTTGAAATTCAGTCCTTTGTTGAAGAGGTGGTGACTCTGTCTGAAGAACCAATTGATATACAAGGAAAAGTCCCAGATCTATAACATTTACAGTCAGGGAGAGAAGGTTAACAAGTGCTGCTTAATTTCTAGGTATTCTCATTAATCTAAATAGATCAATATTTTGATTATGAGAGGCATTCGTAACTAGGGATGATTAATGGTTCCTAATTAGATGTTCTAGTATTAAGAAAGGAATAGTGGTTAGTCTTTCCATAATTCTAATAGTGCAATATGTAATATGATATGAGAAGTATGTTTGTGTTGTATTATGCCTCTAAAAACTCAAGGCATAAGTATTTCAGCCAATTTTTAGAATCATGGTTGAATTAGTAAATGATGTATTTGATAACCATGTATAAAGTTGATAGTGATTGAATGGGTGTAAGAAAGTTTCCGTATGAGATTTCAAACAAAAATATGCAAAGGGAACAATTTTCACTAAGCCCTTTAGGGGATCTTGTAATTCAAAGGTATATGCCATTTTTTTAGTGGTATTAAGGGTTTCCCTAATCTAATTCCTAAGAAGATTAAGAAATATTTGCCTAAATACACAAGGGAAAGTGTAGAATTTTCCTCTAAGCATCTGTAAAATTTTATAGATGTGATGGGGGATTATGAAGTCAGCCATGAGGATTTTTTTATGAAGCTTTTTGCGCAATCCTTGAAGAATGATGCCAGGGAAAGTTCACATATTTGCCTGCATGTTCTATTATCTCATGGAATCAGTTGGTGATAGATTTTATTGAACAATTTGGTGAAAGAGTAAACCCAAGCATAGTAAGAAAGGGTTTTATGGGAATCCACATAAGAAAAGATGAGCTAGTTCCATATTTTAATCTCAGGTTTTCAAAACCTGTAAGAGAAATTCTTGAAGAAATAAGACCAAATAAGGCTGAATGCCTGGTTGTATATTTTGGTTCTTTTGACAAAAATATGGGATACTTATTTAGAGATAAGAAACCTACAACCTTGTATCAGGCATATCTAATGGCTATGGACATTGAGAACATGAAATACTCAATGATGAAAGGGTATCTAGCTGCAAGTGTTGGTTACCCTGGCACAACTCATACTAGTAAAATTATGGAGTTGGCTGCAAGGAACACTTGTTATGATAAGAATGTTTTGGAAACAATAATATATCCATCATTATAATATGAAGATAATGATGAAACCCTAGTTGAAAACCAGCTCGATTTGAGTAGTGATGATCAAAACTCTTTTGTGCAAGAATTGTATGAGATGAAAAGACAAGAGGGAGAATCACCATATAATCTTTTTTTGAGGTTTTTGGATGCTTTGATAGAAGTTCCTATAGATTTCAGACCTGATGATTTTGTATGCATTGATTTGTTTTGTGAAATTTATGAACCTGGGTTGAGTTCTTTTCCAGAAGAATTGAAACCTGGTAACCTTGCCCAAGTCCTTAAATGGATAGAGATTGTAGAATCAACCAAGTGCATATATGCACAAAATGAAGATGACACTTCCCCTTTAGAAGAGTGTTGGGAAACTATACTAAAGCTTGAGGAGTAGGGTAATGGAGGATTACATGAGACATCAAGTACTCTTCTATGTCATAATTACAATACACATGTTTTCGAGGTTTTGTTACAGGCTAGTGATTGTGAATTTAGTAGTGATGATTGCCTTTCTGAGGATGAAGTGGAAATAGTTCCCTTACTAGAGTTTTGTGGTAATAAAGAGCCTCATGATGTTATTTTCTTACAGGTGAGGGGAAAAATTTCAAATGATGAAAATTTGGAGTTTACTCCAGATGTGCTAGCAATGCAGCATGTTTGTTGTGTAAATGGTGAAGAATTTGAAGACAATGAGGTGTGTGTCCAATACTATGATCTAAAGAACAATGTTGGTGGTAACCAACACATGGATGATTGTATTGGCATTATGGATGTTCCTGACTATTTGTATGAAGCTGAGATTGACTTGTTGTCACCTTTTTAGATGAGCTTTTCTGAGGCTTATAATGAAAGTGTCATTGATATTTCTGGTGAAAAGTTTTCAGCTTGTGCTGAAATTTTCACTTATAAATTAACACATACAACAGGTGGTGTTGAACATAAGGAGACTAGTGCACACAACTTTTTATCTATTTCCCTTGTTGAAGTTGGTTTTCTAGAGCCTTCCTTTGAGGTTTTTCATTTGGAATTGGATGATGAGATGCAGGAGGAAATATATTGTGAGAAGCCTGAGATGAATGTATTCACACATTTCCTAGAGAAAGATGTAACTTATGTTTCCCACTTCTATAATATCAGAAAGTGTTTTGGGATATCTCAAAATAGATGTTGGAAATTAGGCTTATATTGTAATCATCAAGGTGAGGATTTCCCAAAATATGCATCTTCTATTTTATACAACAATGGTTTGTACAACATGCACAAAGTTTTCTATGAGAGTTTGCACAAAGTTTTCTATGAGAGTTTTTAGTTCAATATGCAAACTGATTTTGATGCCATGTTTTTTGATGCCAAGTTTTGTGATGTCAAAGATCAGATAGATTATGAATGTTTATATTTCTCAGTTCAAATCAATAAGCATTCAATGAAACATGACCAGGAGCAGCCCAAGGTAAGGTGTCATTGTGGTCATAAGTTGCAGTTAGTGTTTGGATACAAAATGCTGACTGATCAAATACATGGGAATATTATAAAGCATTATGATGCTTTCAAGCATGGTGATTAATTAAATAACATATGGGCACTAAAAGGCAAAATTTGTAGATTTGGTCTACTCCAAGTAGTAGAATTTTGTTTTTGACAAGGGTAAATTCTTGTTTCCCTTGTTTGGGGGCCTGGGGCCACCAAGTTGGATGTAAACAAGTTGTTAATGGTAGCATGGTGGAGCATTCGTTAGGGTACCTATTTTATTCAATATTGAGTCTTCTCCCCAGAGATCTAGGTTCTTGATATGCCCACATGGGGGCATACATCCCCAGTCGGAGCTACTGCTGGGACTTTTAAAATTTGTCAAAATTTGGTTTGGTTTTGGGCATGTCTGTTCATCTTTAGTAAATGGGGGGTCTAATGTTTAGGGCTTAGGGTTTTGTTACCCATGTTAAAATTGATTTTTACTAACTAAAACATTACGTTATATTTTTGTATTGACCTTTTATTGGGGGTTATCGATCTCTTATGTCATTCGACTGAGCCTTTTCTTTCATACTATTACCGACCCCTTCACTCGACCTATCGATCTTTTCTTTCCATTCAGGTGTTAATATTATTTTGCCTAAAACAAGTGGATTTTCCCTATGTTTAGACTTGGGCCTAAAAAATTTGTGCCTCTGAGGGTTTAGTTTTCTCATTCTTCTAGTTGGCCCCACTATCATAAATAACTTTTCCATATGCAGTTTGGTGGGTTGTCAGATCATGGGGTTCAGATCTGGACCATTCCTCACATACCTCACAAGGTTTCTTTTTGATGTCACTAAAGTGGTGCGAGGTATGTGAGATGGTGCCATCTATTGAGTACGGTGGGGAGGGGCCTATCTCGATGCATCAACAATGACAAGTGGATGTCATTTCAATGACGGATGTTTAACGATGAGGATTAATGATGACCATCCCTCGCAAGGCTCGCACGATCGGATTAATATTCTCAAAAATGCCATGAGGTGTGCGAGCTAGTGACACATTGCTTACATACATAGTACAAGGTGGCTGGATGGGCCTACTACTTGGTTGCGGGTTTCTGACTGTGAGGGGTGTGATTGGTTGTTGGGTTTCCCAAGTGGTGATGTAGATTCTTCAATGATATTTGACTCGATCTGAGTCGTCCGACATGCTAGGTCTTTTCACATCGACGGTTTGAATTCAAAAATTACAATTCACCCATGTGAGGTTTATTTGCGCTCTGCAAGTTATTTTCATTAATGGCACAGGTCTTTCAGTAGATCTCATCTTGATTTCCTTGCGTGTGAGCGATATCCACCTAATAATGCAATGATGGGTTGTACACCATTTTCCATGAGCTCAAAATTATTCTATGGTGACAATGTCAACCATTAATCATTCTCTTGCTCATACTACAATTTGAGAAATTAATGTTCCCTACATTGGCTTGCTCGATAAATGCTCGCTAATTTTATCATTAGTATCATTGCATTTTGAGTTTTTTTATTTGTAGCTGATTGATTTTCTTGCTGATTTTGAGCTCACAATTCAATGGATAAGTGTGTAGTTCTTGTTTCCCTCATATGACGAAGCACCGGGATGGGTGCAGGGAATTTGCGGTGGAAGGAGGAATAAACTGTTCCTAGTACTTTTGGGATAGTTGCTGAAATAGTGGACAAGAGGTTTGGATGTTGCATGTCACCTGTTGAGCTCTCTTCGAGCTCTAGTGGTGAAGGGTCCAAAATTGATTTAGACTACCGTAGTTACCTTGTGGCCCTGACTGAGCTCATGGGAGTGGATGAGGATGTCCTCACAGTTTCTCCAATTGTTACAGTAGCACTATGTGATGTTGTTGGGTCTGATATTGGTAGAAGCAAGGGTAAGGTAATGGTCTCGCTTCATACTGAAGCGTGAACCAAGAGCGGTTGCCTGTATTAGGGCCGCGTGGTTACTCGTGGTGCGGGGAAATGATGGGGTTGCTGGGGTGGTGATTTTTTCCTTTTGATGTTGTTTCAATAGTTCAAATATTATGTGGACATGTGCATGGGTGGCACAATATTTTTTGTTCTATTCGACTGGTTATAGGGGTGTAACTGTTTTTGATTCCTTTATTCATATTATAGTTTTTTCTGATGATGAGTTTTTGAAATGAATCTAAATTTCTTTTGGTTAGAATGAAATTAATTTTGAAATGAACAATGGAGCCTGATACTTGTTGCTCTCCTATTCTATCAAGGAGATTTTACAGCTCATTGTTGTGGTCAGATTTTTTGTATCCTAAGTCTTAGGCTGTGTATAGTTAAAATTATATTACGGTATCTGGAAGGTCTAGCTAGGAAATCATTCTAGGTCGAGTATTGTATAGGATAAGCATGCTATGCTTTTGTAATGACTAATATCGAAACAAATTAAAAAAAAAATTAAGACAATTGCTCTCGTGTGTACATATCATGGATTGTGAATGGATTTATCAATGGTTTCTTCATTCAACTTCAATGGTGTATTTGGATGTGTAATTCATTTTTCCTAATTTAACTTAATGAGTTAATCAAATTCTTGAAAAGGAGTTACAGTTCTATGATAACGTGCTTAGGATTTACGAAGGAGTACTGTTTTAAATACTGGAAAATCTCATAATGTAAAGCATTATAATGATAAGTTCAATAATATCAGGGTTATGTTTTATGTGACTCTCGCCCGGTTGGATGAGGCACTGGTTAGTTCATTAAAGATCCGTTTTAGAAGTACAAGACGGTAGCTCTAAGTGTAAAGGTTCAAGATCTGAACATTTAAAAAATCAAATTCTATCTCTCTTCAGATACAAATCTTATACTAAATTTTCTTTCCTAGCTTTAGATAGTTGTTTTTATTCTTTGGTTTCCCAAAACCTGGATAGATGTTGTCTAGTTGCATTGATAGGAATATATCTGTGTATAGAAGTGATCTTGAGGCATAAAGCATGATTATGAACACATATAGGAACACCCTCCTTGGTCTCATAGAGCCAAAAGTGTAGGAGATCTCAGTCTTTGACCGAATCTTGCCACTTGGCCACTAACTTTGTAATTTCTTGAATATAGAGGTTGGCGATCCCTTAGATAATTACAAAGCCTTAGTGGGAAATTTAAAACACCAACAGGTACCTTGATAGTGCATTGGCGCTACACCTTGCTATTGGGATGAATTGTACTGAAGGTTACCTTGGTGGTGTGTTGGTGGGATACCTTGTTGTTGGGGTAAACTGTATTGAAGGTTACCCTAGTGGTGCATTGGTGAGATACCTTGTTGTTGGGATGAATTGGAAAGGGTACCCTATGGAACACCTTTTTGGTGGAATGAACTATATTGAAGGCTACCCTGGTGGTGCATTGGTGGGATACCTTGTTGTTGGGATGAATTGGTAATGGTACCCTATGGCACACCTTGTTGTTGGAATGAATTGTATTGAAGGTTACCCTGGTGGTGCATTGGAAGGATACCTTGTTGGTGGGATGAATTATGAAGGGTGCCCTATGGGACATAATGTTTTTGGGGTGAATTATTTTGAAGGTTACCCTGATATTACGTTGGCGAGAGACCTTGTTGATGATACTATAGATTGGGAAGGGGACCATGTGACCCACCTTGTTGATTGGAAAGGGAACCCTATGGTACACCTTTTTGTTGGTACTATTGATTAGGAAGGGGACCATGTGACCTACCTTATTGTTGGTACTGTTGATTAGGAAGTGGACCATGTGACCCACCTTTTTGATTGGAAAGGGTACCTTGTGGCACACCTTGTTGTTGGTATCATTGATTAGGAAGGGGACCATATGACCCACCTTGTTGTTGGTACTGTGGTGGAAATTTCCCATGCTAATTTTGTACATTTTGAGAAGGGTCAATATATGAAGTGTTTTGAGGCATGTATTGTCCTGTTGGTAGGTTGTTACCTTGTGGCATGTATTGATATGGACCTCCTTGATATTCTTGGGCCACCACTACTTGTTTGATTTGTGATGGTTTTCTAAAAAAAGGGTCTTCTATTGGTTGATCATTGCCTTGTGAGAAAATAGGTGGCATATTCGAATCTTCATGGGTTTGGATATTTGTATCACAACTGAGTTATCCCCTAAGAGAATAAGGTTAGGATCTTTAAGATCTTCCATATTAAAGTCTATTGGAAATTAGCACTTTGTGCTAATTTGAAGAAGTAAGAATTTGGGTCCTTTTTCAACAATTTGTCCATCAGTTTGAGCACCTTGGGGTTGTTGGAATGTTGAAAGAGTTCTTTATCATTTATTTCCTCCTCACTATCCACCTCTTCTATGACCATGCCTTTTGGGTTTTGGTTTGATTTCTCCATCATTTCTTGTCATTTGTGGTTCATCTCCTCCTCACTAAATGTTTCCTTAAATGTGGGTCTCTTTTGAGGGGTTTCAAGGTCACTTGGCCTATAGTCCCATGGGTCACTTCCCTCATTTGTGGTGTTTTTTGGGGGCATATTAGTGTTGCTCTTATTTTATTCCATGTTTTTTTCTGTGTTGTGAATGTGTGGTTGTCATAAACAAGCGTCAAGATTTTTTGTGGAAGTTTGGTGATTTTAATCTATGGAAAAAAGAATGCTTTGTTTTTGGGGATTTTCTATTTTTAAGGAAATGAAATTGCATTTGTTTTTGGGTTTTTCTGTTTTAAGGATGGTGTCTATTTCCACACATGAGGTGGTAATATGAGATCTAAAGTGATACAACCCTAAGAAATCAATGATTCAAATGCTAAGCTCATATTGGATATGCCAGTCCGGTTCGTTCCTTAAAGGGCGAGTATAAAAATTTCTTACCAAGATGTCCTGGTTGCGGTAAGTCTTCAAGATGTGCCTCTTGATAGACCTTGAACTATGATGCATATTTTTGAAAAGGTGGAATGTGGATCTTTTCTTAAGGACTTTGGTCTTGTAAGAGATCATGAAGACAAGCACATGTGTGGGGTTTAATTGTTCCTTTGTTTCTAGATTTTCTATTTTAAGGAAATGAAATTGCATTTGTTTTTGATTTTTTTTTTTTTAAGGATGGTGTCTATTTCCATGTAGGAGGTGGTAATACAAGCCTTCCAACCATGAGATCTACTTTTTGTTCCCCTTTTTCTAGAATGTTTGTTGTGTTTTTCCACTGGTTTGGTGTTTCATTTTTTCTCAAATATGAAGCTCCTTAAACTGCTAATGATATTTGTTTGTTCACCTTCGACGTGTGTGAGACTTGGTTGTATGATTGGTGCCGTAAGGTTTGGTTGTTGAATAAGAGCAGTCAGACTCCAAATGGTCATAAAGTGAAATGGTGTTTTGATATGGTTTTTGTGAAGCTCGAGACACTAAGGTTTGAGTGTTGTTTTGGAATGATGCTATTCTTGGAACTCAAAATGTTGAAAGACCTAGATTGCTATTTCACTTCTTTTTCTAGAGGATATGTTGTGGAAAAGATTACTTGAAATAGCCTTGAGGTTCAATAAACTATTGATATCTTAAAAAATTAAGTGAAGGAATGATCCAAGTTGTTTCTTTTGATGTTGATTTCCAAACTTAGGATGAGGTGTTTTATTTTTTCAAAATGAAATGATGGACTGATGTGCTTTATGATGTATTTTGGGAGTATAATTGTTTTTGTTATCACAAGATTTTTGAAACCAGTTTTAGATGATTTTTTTTTTTTTTAACTAGAAATCATAGCAAAAAGTGGTAATTTCATGGCAAAAGCAACAATTCTCTAGCAAAAGCAATTGAAAACTTCAACTACGGCTAGATTTTGGTCAAGTGTGGAAAAATAAAAAAAGTAATTACAATATGTTTTCTGAAAAGCAGACCCTATGTGTAATTGGTGAATTTACATAGGCGAAAAGTGGTGTTTTTGGCAAAAGCGGTTGTTTCTTAGTCAACTGCGACTAGTAAATTTTGTCAATTGCAACATAAAAAGGTTAACTATGACCAATTTTTAGTCAAATGCGCTCAGATTGTCAAAAGTGACAAATTTTCATTAGCAGTTGTTATAAGACAAAGAGAAAAAGTGATCTGTTTTTGTCAACTATGGCTAGTTTTTGGTCAACTGTGGCAAAAGTAGAAGGAAAAGCAACATGTGTTCAATTTTGTTTCCTAGTTTCTATTTTTGGTAGTAGCTTGGATGATTTTTCAATATTTGATGGCTTCATTTGATCTATTTTTGAGATTTGGCAAGTGATATCATGGAACTCAAAAATCAAAACTTATTTGACCCTAACATGTCTATTACTTAAGCACGCTTCTTTCCACAAAATATCAAAGTTCATGAAAGATGATATGATAAAGCTATAGTTTCCAATGCTTACTTTGTCTTTAATGTGACTTGAAATGTGAGTCTAAATATCTGAAAACCTTTGGGGATATTATTTTAAGATATCCTTAATGGAGTGCAAATATAGGACTCTTTTCAAAGGATTTGCACTAAGTCAAAGGGTTTGATGTTTGAGAACCATGTTAAATGCTTGTTTTAATGTGTTCATTTTAATTTCAAGCAAATGTATGATGTTTCAAAGTAACTAAATAGATTTGGAAATTTCGTGAAGACAAAGTATACCCTAGGGATAAACACTTCCTCTTATATGGGCTTACCTCATGCCCCAAAGGGATGATTTTACATGCAACAAATGGAGAGTTTTTAAAGCTCAACCATAAGTCAGAATTGGTAAGTAACTTCTCAGAATCAAAGTTCAAATGCACCACTTTAGAGAATGTTTTGGATAAAAGGGGTAGCTTCTACAAACATTGGTTCTTAGTCACATTTCGAGATAAACTGGTGTCTATACATGCGACAATTCACTCAATTAAGAGGTTTCCCAACCCTTGTAGGTTTTTATGTATCTCACAAATATTAGGGGAGACTTTTGTTGGTATAGAACATCCACACCATATGGGTGATGAAATTTCCTCACACCCATAATTATTTATATAGCGGACCAAAATAAAAGTACCGCTTGGGTCATTCCCTCTCACAAGTTGGGAGGCAGGCCCTCTAAAGGTATGCTTTGAAATGTAAACACATGCAAAAATCAAGATACGTTTCATCACCCAAGATCCTCAAAATGTGCGAGGGGAGAGGATAGACACTTAGTTTTCCAATCATGAAATACATAGTATACACTTCATCGTAATGTTCATTTTAAGCCTCAAAAAATAAAAAGTAAAATAAAATGAAATGAAAGTGTGTACAAGATTACAATTTTTTTTATTTTTATGCGCACCAAAATGAAATATTCCATATTTCAGACAAAGAGATAGGAATGTGTAAGGAAATAATTTGATTTGTTCATTTTAAGCACAAACCAAAGTGTTTTATAAAGCCTTGTCTTAATGGTTAAAAAAAAATCGCGCATTCGTCAACAAAGTGAAGGCATTTGGTCATTTATTTTAATAAGCGCCAAAATTGAAGTGTGCTCCTAAACTATGATTTTTTTTTGGAAAAGTTTATTTTTAGAGCACCAAATTGAAATGTTCGTTTGTGGGTTCAATTCTTAAGCACCAAATTCAAAATTTCCTAAACTATGAAAGCTTTGGGAAAGTTCATTTTAGATGCACCAAAATTGAAGTGTTCATTTGTGGGTTCAATTCTTAAGCACCAAATTCAAAATTTTCCTAAAATAAAAGATTTTGATTTTTTTATAAAATTTTTGATAGTTATTTGCAATAAATGTGTTAGTTATTTGCTTCATGTAACATGTTCCATATCTTGCAAGAGCTATACAAATGATGTTATCACCATTAAAAAAATCCAAACCAAGCAAACATTAATATTAGAAATCAAAAATTGACTTGTAGATTTTTAAATGAAAAAATGAAAAAGCAAAGGTGAAAATTTCAAGGCGTCCCTGTGAGAAGCAAGTGCGAGTGAAAAAGTCAAGTGCGACTTCTATGTTTTAAGAAGAAGTAGCCGAAAAACTGAAGTGCACCTCTATTATTTTTGCAAAAGTGCAAAAATGTCAAAAGTAGCTAGAAAAATGTTAGGTGCGACAGAAACGTAAAATCAAGTGTGTGAAGTTCCTATAGCTTTTGCATGAATTTTTTTCCAGTGCATTTCCAGAACGTACAACTTCAAAATTTTCTCATAAAATGGTTAGTGCTAAGAACTATGGTCCCACCAAGTGTGCCATAATGTGTAAGGGGGAAATCAAGATCATGCAATGTAATCAAATTGAATGAATAGAAACTAATCTAATAAAAAAAAGATGATTCATGCCCATTACTCACGAAATGAAACTACACAATTAATGAATCCAATAACGTAATTGAAAGAAAAAACTAAAATTGAATTAAAAAACAAAGTAGCTTTACCATCTCGTGTCAGAGTGTGTTCGTGAAGGTGTTGGGTTGTTCATATCAATGTGAAGCCTCCATTGTGCATACAAAATCTTGAAGAATGTGCGTGTGTTGATCGAAGATATGTGTGAAGCTTTGTCAAAATATCGATTAAGATTGTGCCATTACTTTGTTGTGTAAAACATGTTGACTATATGATCCTTTTTGAGGAAGTAGATGATTGTTATATAGAATTTGTGTTTCAAAATAAATGCTCAAGATCACGTAGTATAATATCTTGATCAACGATTGAAATATCTTGAGAGGAAATGGATAGGAATAATCAGTGCGAATTGATTACATAATTGATGTGATTAAACAATTTGAGTGTTTAGTGGGATTGAGGAAATAGATTGAATAATTTTGTGGAATTGAAGAATAGATGAATCAGTTATGAAATAGATGGATCGGTCAACCAACTAGAGTGAACAATCGAGGGATCGTAATTTACTCAATCATAAAATTGGGTGAGGATAATTAATTAATCCTTTTGAGTTGAATGTGCAAATCAAGTTTTAATTTCACAAATAAAGTGCTATTTGTTTTATTTGACCTTTCAATGATGTTTTGAATAATTTATTTAATTATTCAAGTTTAGGGGAAAGTGATATAGTTAAATTATTATGTTAGCATGAAAGGTTAGGGGAATGTGATTAATTATGTCATTTTCATCTATTAACCTAATTAATTTAATTAGGTTAATTCACCCCCTTTCATGCTAACATTCATCCTATAAAATTAAATACATCAAGTTATTTAATTTAAATCCCTAAGTCCTCTTATTTTATTAAATAACCCTAAATTATTTAATTAAATCATTTTATTTAATGAATATTGTCTAATTCCCCTAATTGCATAATTAAACCTTTGTTTAATTATCAATTACTAATTAATCTAATTCCCCTCATTTTTAAAGGAATATTCCTCCTTTGCATATTCCTCCAAAAGGAATATTCCCATGGAATATTCTTTCCCCTTTACATATTAAAAATTTGTTTTAATTTGTTAAATATCTAATTTTCCTCACCCATGAGAATATTCCAAAGAATATTCTCTATCTTCACTCATTTGAAAAAAATGAATATTCTTCCTTCTAACAAACTTACAAGACTTCATGTGCAAGTTTTGAATGTGTGTTTGTTTGAAATAATATCAACCCTTGATTATTTCCTGGATCCATGTGATCATAGAATCCATGATCCATGTTTCATCGTTCCTTCATCCTTGACCATTGATTAACCTTTTTAATCTTAACCCTTCATTTGTTATTTTCTCACCTATAAATAGGTCACTATTTGGAGACAAATGGATCGATCTTTGAACACCAAACTTATGCTATTAAAATCACTTACATTTGTAGTCACATTTTATATCATTTTAGTTTAATTACTTGCATATTAGCTTAGCTTCCATAAATGGGTTCTATGATAACATAGATGCATACATTTAGCTTATTGGTTAATTAGGGTTTGAATCTTTTTAGTTTAAAATCCATTTAGATTATATTTTCACTCACATATCTTGATCATGTTAGCATACATCATGTTAAAATAGCTTGCATCATGTTTATTTAGCATTTAAATCATGTTTCATCACACATCTCACAATGCTATAATTTATTTTCTTCAATAAAATTGATTGAAACAAGCTCAATTATCCAAAGGGTTGTGAAAAGGTCATCATTCCACATCAATGCGACACCACATCCCCAATAAGATAAGTTTCAATGGATTAGAATAGGTTTTTTCAAAGATTTTATGATTTGATATGTTATATTTTAATGGATTCCTAATTTAATGTTTATTGATTGATCTCTATTGGGATTGATGTTTAGTGGCTTCATTATGCTTTGTATCCTTGTGGATCAAGTGTATTCAACCCATACTAATCTTTTGATCACATTTTGGAGCTAGAAGGAGGGTTGAATCGATCAAATTTAATGAATTTTTCTCTCAAAGTCCATTTTTCTTGTTTTTGCAGATACAACGATGCTCTAGGATATTTTAGTGACGCCTTTGTAAGGCATCACCATATGGGATGCTATTTCCATCTGATAAAATGATGCCTATTTAAAACACTAGCACTGATTAAAACAAATAGTGACACTAATATCAAGGATTTAAAAATGGTGATGCTACCAAATAGTGACGCTATCATCGTCACTATCTTTTTGTAGAGCGACGGTCATTTGAATTATGGTGATGCTATCATGAATATCAATGCTTTTGTCTGGTAAGAAAAAAAAGAGTAATTTTGGGCATGTGCTTTAGATTTTTTATTTTCTCTTCTTTTCAACACATCACTGACTTCTCGCATTTTTGTTAGGCTGACTAGGTTTGGCAAGTTTGGATGATACCATTCAAAGTGAAGGAGAATTTTATGATTTATTGTATAATTGCAACAATTATTGTGACATTTTGGGGGAAATTATAACCCATTTATGATGCTTATTTTTCATATTTTAGGACCAAACTAGCTTTCAATTGGGCTTTAAAATGAACATTCAAATTGGTTAAAATTAAAACCTCACATCATTTTGCTTGTTGGCTTAAAATTAAACAATACAACTTCCATACTTTGTTTGGTGTTTAAAATGAGCTTATCTTGCTTTACAAGGTTAAAATGAATGAGTGCTTGCTTTGTTTTGACACACTTGTAGTGTGTATCCACTCCCCTTGCACTTTGTGCGATCTTGGGTGAAGAGAAACAATCCAATTGTACTTCATTGCTTGTGTGCACTTGAAGTACGTATCCACTCCCCTTGCACTTTGTGCAATCTTGGGTGAAGAGAAATACTTAAGTATGCCTTTATGCTTTGTGTCACCCTTAAAAGAGGAGTTACTATGAGACACACCCCGCAATAGGAAACTCATAGGAAATTCATTGCAAGCAAGTTTACCGGTGAGCTATATTAAAGGTTGGGAAATCATGAGAAAGTACCTTCTATATTGGACTGTATAACATACTGCACCTACTATCATTCCTTAAGTGGAACTGGAATGGTAGTAAGAGCCTTAAGTGGAAAAGAAGGTGTGTATATGGTTGGGTGTTCTCAATTTTTTGTCAATAAGAACCTTGTTCAAAATAGTGGCTAACCAAGTCCAATTTTCCAAAACATATTTTAAGGTAGTGTATTTAAGTAGCACCACTCCAAGAAGTTACTTACCATGTTCAATTTTTGATTGAGGAAATAAAGAAAATGGGGAAGGGACTCCTTTTCTTGGTGTGTCAAGAAATCACATTTCTTTGACATAACCTATTTTTCAACTTCATCATCTTTGATTAATCATCTCTTTCAATGTTTGGTAGCCTACTAAGAAATACATACCTAATCTATCTCTCTAGGATTGTTATTGCTTGTGATTCAATTTAACACTTTCTTTATTGCAAAACAATTGCAAACAAACATCAACAAAATCTTTTCAAAATTTCAAACCCTTGTTGGACTCAAGGGAACATTGAGAAGGTGGGGGGTGAATCAATATTCAACAATATTCAAACTTCATCCATTCAAAACATGAAATCATTTCATCATTGCATTAAATAAAAGATGTATGCATTGAAAGTAAACATCCATAACATCATGACACACATATTTTTTTGCATGGAAACATTATTAGGGGAGAAACCATAGTAGAGATTAATCCATAGTTTGAGTACTCAAAGTATAGTATTTAAAAAAGGAATGCACTTGCATTCAGGCACACTGCCTAGAGCTCACTGCTCAAAAGATAAAGGCTTACTACCTAAAAAAATCAGATTAAAGGCATCTAAAGGGGTGAACTAAGATGATAGCATCTAACAATGCCAGGTAATAGTTCTGGTGAAGCTCATGAATTCCATTCTGGATTTGCTTTTTGATTTTCCACTTCGCTCTGCCCTATTCTACTCTTTATTTCTCTTCACATAAATTTCGCATTATTTCTCTGCTATGACTCGCAATTTGAACTTCTTAATATTTGAATGTCTCTCACTATCTGTCACACTTAAATGATAAAAACAATATCTTATATATATCTGCAATCAAGACTAATTCATCCAATAGTTGGCTTCATACGGTATTGAGATATTTTAATTTGTCAGCCAGATCCACCATAAAATATTTATGCGCATCCTCCAAAGTCGGTTAAGACCAAGAGAGGAACCAAAAAACACTTAATCTAATCTTGAAACTTATAATTAATTTTATCTTATACATCCACGAATTCCATCTTTTCCGGGTCGGCCTTCTAGCATAGATAATTGATAGATTAGTGCTTTGTACCTCATAGATTGCTTACCAATGAGTGTGCATCAAAATTGAGATACTGAAAGCCTCTGCAAACCTTCCTCAAAGATTCATAACCCAAAACACCCATCTAGTGGGATGATTAGACCAAATTTTATGCCTTTAACCATATCTCCTGTTCTTTGCTCTGTTCTATCGGTAGGAGCCAAAAATAGTGTTGCTCATTCAAATGCAAGACTTGAGTTGCATGACTTGAGTTGCCATCGATGACAACACCTACAAGCCAAAATACTTAACCATATGCCAAAAATCTCCCCCTTTGGCATTGATGGCAACACTTAGTGAAAAATGACTAAGTGTCAGAATCACTATAGGTATACTACCAAACTGCTTGCTACACTTTCTCCCCTTGAGATTCATAAGGCATTCTCTCCGATTATAAGGAATTTTTCATACATTATCTCCCCCTTTGACATCAATGATAAAGCTGGGATTCCATATGCCAAAAATTTGACCAAAAAGGTGACAAAGCATGTGTTCAAAATCATCAATACTTTAAGACATTTGGCATGTATATACTTATAGTTCTTCTCTAAACAAAATTGCAAAAACTTGAAAACACTTTACTGTTTATCTTTAGAAAATTAGCTTGTTGTTTTTGTTCACATGTGGAAGAAACTTCTCCCAACTATCAATTGCAATTCCAATGTTGATAATCATGCTATTGTTCTTGGAAGTTTTGTTGATAATCTCAATGAGAGATTCAGGAATTGTGATTGCTTCTTCCAAATTTTCACTGTTTTTCAGAATTTCCACCAATTGCTCTAGCTTGCACTCAACCAGGTATTTTACCTTCCAAAAGGTGTCCACAAGAACATTCTTGGACAGCTGAACTTTTATTTGAGCTGCCTACAATTCTCGGGTTCTCCTTCCAATAATGCCATCTGAATCTTGAGACATATCAAAGTTTTTTCCAATGTCGTTTAGTTTTGTCTCAATCTGATCCAACTTCTCATTGTAATTGCTGACTGCATGAGGCCAGTGGACACAATAGTTGTAGATTTTTGTGGCTAAGTCAATACACTTCCTTAACTCATTCATTTTCTTCTTCAGCTTAGCAAGGGATAGTCTGAATTGTTCCTTTAGGTGAGAGATAATTTCACCTTCTTCTTTGCCTTTGTCTTCAGATCCCATTGATTCTATGCTACACTCAATCATTTCTTCAGGTATAATTTCTTTTAAAATTTCCAATCTTATCTTACAATGATCAGCATGAGCATTCAATACTTCCAAAATTAAGTCCTGATCGTAACATAGTTTGACTGACCATAACCTTGTAATTTTCTGCATACCACCTACACTTTGGTAAAGTTGTTGTAGTTTTTCCTTTGATAGATCTTCTTCTTCCTCATTGCCTTTTTCAACACTGAAATCATTTTCCAGTTGATTCTTAGGCTCTTCATTAGATTCTTCATCTAGAATGTCCAAAACTTCCTTCTCTTTCCCTTTTCCTTCAATCTTGGGAACCTTGCTTTTCAGAGGGTTGTATTCAATAATCTCTTGTCCTCTTTTATGTCCTCTATCAATGCTACTAGAAGAGGAACCAAATTCCATTGTCCTTAGGGAAATAGTGAATGATCCACATTTCACAAACACATTCTTACAAAATCATTCAAATTCTGAATCCCAATTAGACAGACTCTTAGCATAAGAGTAAATTTGGGTGCATACCAGTTTGTTCGATGTCCATGCTACATTGTCAATTTTTGGAAATGAATTTAGAAAGTACATAACCAGACATATAATTAGAGTGCCAAACCTGAATGGATACCTCGACTCTTTTGTCAATTGGACATTCTCCATCATCTGATCTTTCAACAATCCGCATATGTCAAAGTCTCGACCTTCAATTATCATTTTATGAGCAATATATACTGCGCCAGCTCATGTAGCGCCTTCTCAATTTTGGTAGAATATTTTATAGGTTATGCCATGTGCAATGTACTTAGTAATGAGATATTTGATTATTGCTATCAGCAGAGCTCTTTGATCTCCGATTATCCCAGTTAGGATTTTGACCTCCTTGTTCTGGATAGATTTCTTCCTAGGAACATCACCGAATTTGCAAAATCCAGTTAATCTTTCAATTACCTCTTTTGAGATTGTGTAAGGTTTTTCCAAAGTTAACACATCACCATGTAATCTATTCAACTAGAATTTTACGAATTTCGTTTCCTCAAAGTATGAAAACTCATTCCACATATCCAAATTTCCATGTTTGGCTCCACTCAATTGATTTAATTCATTAGGAAATAGTAGATTCCTCTTAGATCTGATTTTTGCACTATTGTACTCATCTAATGTGATTGAACCTTTAATTTTCTCCATTATTTTTCATGTTTTTAGGGTTCACAACTACACACCGAATTATATGAGGAATTTGAGAGTGAACTACCTGATAAATTTGTTGATGAATTTTATTTTTCTACTTCAAAAATCACTTGTTGAGTGCTCTTCGTCTCCTCTTCGATAATGCAAAGTGATAAATGAAAGCTTTGAACTTGAATTTTATAGCTCGCACATGTGCAATAAATGCACTTGCCCTAAATTTTTTGGAGACTCTATTTTCTTAGGCGATGACAAAAAAATTTTCTGCGGACCAACAAATTTACTGAATTTCCTTTTCTAAAAACATCAAAACTTTTGTATACTGAGAGTGCACCTTTATGACTATTTTCTCCATTTCGGTGCCATCTATAGACAACGGAGGAAATATGTTCTAATAAAACTCCTCCTAGGCTAGTGGCCTTAATTCAATTACCGGAAGAGTTACTAGAAGTAGGTTTTGGTATGAAACAATTTCCAACATCAAAATCATTTTTCTTCGCCCATGCCTTCTTCATCTGATCTCTGATATCATCCGTAGTTATCTTTTCTTTTCCCTTATCATTTTTCTTTGGTTTCTTCTCTCTGTATACTATATCTCTTATGTCTTTGTTGTTGTTTCTATAAAATCTAGCAATATGACCATATTTGTTGCATTTGTAGCATACAATGATTCTATGTTCATTCCATTGGTTTCTTCTCAATATGCATTGATTAGCAATATTCCGTAATTTCCCACATGCATAACATTCAATATTTCTTCTAACAATAAAATAAATTTTCATATTTCTACATTCAATTGATTTATGACCATGCTTCTTGCAATTGAAACACTGACTAGAGAATGATGAGTCTTTTGACCTCAAATTAATTCTACACTGAGCAACCATATGACCAAAATTATTATAGGAAAAACAATATCCATTGAATTTTTGTGCATCAGGTTGTCTTATTAGATATCTTCCATTTCTGTTATGTCTGAAACTCTTATGTGTTGATCTGGAATTTTCTCCCTTTTCATATCCAAGACCTCTATTATCATTTCCACTCTTCTGTCCTTGAGTTAGCTCATCAAGCTTTACTTAACTGATCTTAAACTTTTCTTTAAACTCATTTGCAATGCTAAGATCATTCCTAAGATTAGTAATCTTCTTACCAAGTTCTTCTTCATTGTTTCTAGTTATTTGCAATTCTCTTTCCAACTGAGTAAGTTCTCCACTTATTCTACTGCATTCATCAGATTTCTCTTTCAGGGTCTGAGCAAGATTTTCTTCACTTTTCTTCCTTTCCTCTATCTCTTTAGTCATCTTCATCATCATAGATTCTATCTCATGTTTCAGGTTGGTATTATCTCTGGCAAGCTTTTCACATTATTCGCTTATTTCCTTCAAATTTTGATTCAGGTGAGCATCATCCATATCTTTGTTTTCCTTATGTTGTATCTTATCACATAGATCTTTCATTTTCACCCTATATTTGACTATTTGATCCTTTAATGACTAAATGAATTTCTCAGCATCTCTAAGATTTTCTTTCAATTCTTGAACTTTTGCTTTAGATTGATCAAGGTCATCAAGAGCTACCATAAGCTGCTATTGAAGACTACTAGAGTCCATCACATCCCAAGATCCACCTCAAGCTGAAAAAATTCTCTACAGGAACTTTCTCTGATACCAATTGTTGGACTCAAGGGAACACTGAGAGGGGGGCGAATTTGTGTTCAACAATATTCAAACTTCATCTATTCAAAACATGAAAGCATTTCATCATTGCATTAAAGAAAAGATGTATGCATTGAAATTAAACATCCATCACATCATGACACACAGATTTTTTGTGTGGAAACCCTGTTAGGGGAAAAACCACGGTTGAGATTAATCCACAGTATGAGTACTTAAATTATGGTATTTAAAAAAGGAATGCACTTACATTTAGATACACTACCTAGAGCTCATTGCTCAAAAAGATAAAGGCTTACTGCCTAAAAAATTTAGATTAAAGCCATCTGAAGGGGTGAACTAGGATGATAACATCTAACAATGCTAGCTAACAGTTCTAGTGAAGCTCATTAATTCTATTCTGGATCTACTTTCTGATTTTCCACTTTGCTTTGCCCTATTCTTCCTGTTTACTGCTCTTCATATCAATTTCACATTATTGCTCTACTATGACTTGTAGTTCACACTTCTTAATATTCAAACACCATGTATCTCACTATCTATCACACTTAAATGATAAAAACAATCTCTTATATATATCCGCAATCAAGTCTAATTCATCCAACAATCGGCCTCATACGATATTGAGATATTTTAACTTTTCGACTAGATCCATCATAAAATATTTATGCGCATCCTCCAAACTCGGTTAATACCAAGAGAGGACCCCAAAAAAACTTAATCTAATATTGAAACTTATAATTAATTTCATCTTATACATTCGTGAATTCCATCCTTGTCGGGTCAGCCTTCTAACATAGATAATTGACAGATTAGTGCTTCGTACCTCATAGATTTCTTACCAATGAGTGCACATCAAAACCAAGATACTGCAGGCCTCTGCAAACCTTCCTCAAAGATTCATAACCCAAAATACCTGTCCGATGGGATGATTAGACCAATTGTTTTCCTTTAGCTAGATCTCCTGTTCTTTCCTTTGTTCTGCCGGTGGGAGCCAAAAATAGTGTTGCTCATTCAGATGCAAGACTTGAGTTGCATGACTTGAGTTTCCATCAATGACAACACCTATAAGCCAAATGACTTAGCCATATACCAATAATCTCCCCCTTTGGAATTGATGGCAACACTTAGTGAAAAATGAGTAAGTGTTAGAATCACTATAGGTATACTACCAAACTGCTTGTTGCACTTTCTCCCCCTGAGATTCATAAGGCATTCTCTCCCCTTATAAGGCATTTTTCATTGCATTATCTCCCCCTTTGCATCAATGATAAAGCTGGGATGCCATATGCCAAAAATTTGACCAAAAAGGTGACAAAGCATGTGTTCAAAATCATCAATACTTTAAGAAATTTGGCATATATATGCTTATAGTTCTTCTTCTTTAAAAAAAAATGCAAAAACTTGAAAACAATTTATTTCTTATCTTTAGAAAATTAGCTTGTTTTTTCCAAAAGAAACTTCTCCCAAATATCAATTGCAATTCCAAAGCTGATAATCAAGCTATTGTTCTTGGAAGTTTTGTTGATAATATCAATGAGAGATTCAAGAATTGTGATTGCTTCTTCCAACTTTTCACCATTTTTCAGAATTTCCACCAACTACTCTAGCCTGCACTCAACTAGGTCTTTTACCTTCCAAAAGGTGTCCACAAGAAGATTCTTGTATAGTTGAATTTTTATTTGAGCTTCCTACAATTCCAAGATTCTACTTTTGATAATGCCATCTAGATCCTCAGACATATCAAAGTTTTTGACAATGTCGTTCAGTTCTTTCTCAATCTGATCCAACTTCTCCTTGTAATTGCTTGCATGAGGCCAATGGACACAATAGTTGTATATTTTTGTGGCTGAGTCAATACACTTCCTTAAATCATTCATTTTCTTCTTCAGCTTAGCAAGGGATAGTTTGAATTGTTCCTTCAAGTGAGAGATAATTTCACCTTCTTCTCTGCCTTTGTCTTCAAAGCCCATTGATTCTATGCTACACTCAATCATTTCTTTAGGTAGAATATCTTTGAGACTTTCCAATCTTATCTTACAATGTTCAGCATGAGCATTCAGTACTTCCAAAATTAAGTCTTGATTGTAAGATGGTCTGACTAACCATAACCTTACAATTTTCAGCATACCACCTGCACTTTGGATACGTTGCGGTAGTTTTTCCTTTAAAAAATCTTCTTCTTCCTCCCTGCCTTTTTCAACAACAGAATAATTTTCCAGTTGATTCTTAGGCTCTTTGTAAGATTCTTCATCCAGAATGTCCACAACTTCCTTCTCTTTCCCTTTTCCTTCAATCTTGGGAACCTTGCTTTTCGGAGGGTTGTATTCAATATTCTCTTGTCATTTTTTATGTCCTCTATCATTGCTATCGGAAGAGGAACCAAATTCCATTGTCCTTACTAGAGGGGAAATAATGACTGATCCACATTTGACAAGCACATTCTTACATAAACTTTCAAATTATAAATCCTAATTAGACACACTCTTAGCATAAGAGTAAATTTGGGTGCATACCAGTTTGTCCGATGTCCATGCAACATTGTAGATTTTTGGCAATGAATTCAAAAATTACAGAACAAGACATATAATTAGAGTGCCAAACTTGAATGGATACCTTGACTCTTTTGTCAATTGGGCATTCTCGATCATCTGATCTTTCAACAATCCGCATAGGTCAAAGTCTCAAACTTCAATTGTCATTTTATGAGCAATATATATTGCGCTAGATGACGTAGCCCCTTCCCAATTTCGGTAGAAGATTTTATAGGTTATGCCATGTGTAATGTAATTTGTAATAGGATCTTTGATTGTTGCTATCAAGAGAGCTCTTTGATCTCTGATTATCCCAGTTAGGGTTTCGACCTCCTTGTTCCAGATAGATTTCTTCCTAGGAACATCACCAACTTTGCAAAATCTAGTTAATCTTTCAATTACCTTTTTTGAGATTGTGTAAGGTTTTTCCAAAGTTAACACATCACCATGTAATCTATTAAACAAGAATTTGACAAATTTTGTATCCTCAAAGTACGAAAACTCATTCCACATATCCAAATTTCCATGTTTGGCTTTGTTCAATTGATTTAATTCATCAGGAAGCAATAGATTCCTTATAGATCTGATTTTTGCAAAGTTGTACTCATCTAATGTGATCGTACCTTTAATTTTCTCCATTATTTTTCACTTTTTTAGGGTTTGCAACTACACACCGAATTATATGAGGAATTCAAGAGTGAAGTACCTGATAAATTTTCCCATTAATTTGAATTTTCTGCTTCGAAAACCACCTATCGAGTGCTCTCCTTCTTCTCTTCGATAATGCAAAGTGACAAATTACAGATTTGGACTTGAATTTTATAGCTCGCACATGTGCAATAAATGCACTTGCCCTAAATTGTCCGGAGACTCTATTTTCTCAGGCGATGGCAGAAAAATCTTCTACGAACCAACAAATTTGCTGAATTTGCTTTTCTAAAAACATCAAAACTTCTATATACTGAGAGTGCACCTTCATGACTATTTTATGCATTCTAGTACCATCTATAGATAGGGGAGGAAACATTTTCTAATAAAGCTCCCCTTAGACCAGTGGCCTTAATTTAATTACCAAAAGAATTACCGGAAGCAGGTTCTTGTACAGAACAATTTCCAACATCAAAATCATTTTTCTTCACCCATGTCTTCTTCATCTGATCTCTGATATCATCCGTAGTTATCTTTTCTTTTCCTTTATCATTTTTCTTTGTTTTCTTCTCTCTATATACCAGACCTCTTCTGTCTTTGTTCTTGTTTCTATAGAATGTCATAATATGACCATACTTGTTGCAGTTGTAGCAGAATGCTTTTTTATTCATTCCATTGGTTTCTTCTCAATCTGCATTGATTATAAATATTCCCTAATTTCCCACATCCCTAACATTCAATATTTATTTTAACAATAGAATGACTTGTCATATTTATGCATTCAGTTGATTTATGACCATGCTTCTTGCAATTGAAACATTGACCAGAGAATGATGAGTCTTTTGACCTCAAACTACTTCTACATTGAGCAACCATATGACCAAAATTATTATAGGAAAAACAATATCCATTGAATTTTTGTTCATTAGGTTGTCTTACCAGATACCTTCCATTTTTGTTATGTCTGAAACTCTTTTATTGTGATCTAGAATTTTCTCCCTTTTCATATCCAAGACCTCTCTTATCATTTCCACTCTTTTTCCCTTGAGTTAGCTCATCAAGCTTTACTGAACTGATCTTAAAATTTTCTTTAAACTCATTTGCAATGCCAAGATCATTCCTAAGAGTAGTAATTTGCTTACCAAGTTCTTCTTCATTATTTCTGGTTCTTAGCAATTCACTTTCCAACTAAGTAAGTTCTCCAATTATTCTGCTACATTCATCAAATTTCTCTTTCAGGTTATGAGCAATATTTTCTTCACTTTTCTTCCTTTCCTCTATCTCTTTAGTCATCTTCATCATCATAGATTCCATCTCACGTTTCAGGTTGGTATTATCTCTGGCAATATTTTCATATTCTTCGGTTATCTCCTTCAAATTTTGATTCAAGTGAACATCATCCATATCTTCATTTTCATTTTGTTGTATATGATCACATAGATCTTCCCTTTTCACCCTGGATTTGACTATTTGATCCTTTAATGACTAAATGAATTTCTCAGCATCTCTAAGATTTTCTTTCAATTCTTGAACTTCTGCTTTAGACTGATCAAGGTCATCAAGAGCTACCATAAGCTACTATTGAAGACTACCAGAGTCTATCACATTCCAAGATCCACCTCAAGCTACAAAACTTCTCTAGAGGAACTTTCTCTGATACCAATTGTTGGACTCAAGGGAACACTGAGAGGGGGGTGAATCAATGTGCAACAATATTCAAACTTCATCCATTCAAAACATGAAAGCATTTCAACATTTCATTAAAGAAAAGATGTATGCATTGAAAGTAAACATCCAGAACATCATGACACAAATTTTTGCGTGGATACCCTATTAGGGGAAAAACCACGATGGATATTAATCCATAGCTTGAGTACTCAAAGTATAGTATTTAAAAAAGGAATGCACTTGCATTTAGACACACTGCCTAGAGCTCACTGCTCAAAAGATAAAGGCTTACTGTGTACAAAATTTAGATTAAATCCATCTGAAGGGGTGAACTGAGATGATAGCATCTAACAATGCCAGGTAACAATTCTGGTGAAGCTCATGAATTTTATTATGGATCTTCTTTCTGGTTTTCCACTTCGCTTTGCCCTATTTTGCTCTTTATTGCTCTTCACATCAATTTCACATTATTTCTCTTCTATGACTCGCAATTCACACTTCTTAATATTCGAACACCATGTCTCTCACTATTTGTCACACTTAAATGATAAAAAAAATCTCTTATATATTATCCGCAATCAAGACTAATTAATCCAACAGTCAGCTTCATACGGTATTGAGATATTTTAACTTCTCGGCCAGATCCACCATAAATCTTTATGTGCATCCTCCAAAGTCGGTTAAGACCAAGAGAGGACCCAAACAACACTTAATCTAATATTGAAACTTATAATTAATTTCATCTTATACATCCATGAATTCCATCTTTGCTGGGTCAACCTTCTAGCATAGATAATTGATAGATTAGTGCTTTGTACCTCTTAGATTGCTTACCAGTGAGTGCACATCAAAATTGAGATACTGCAAGCCTCTACAAACCTTCCTCAAAGATTCATAACCCAAAATACTTATCTGGTGGGATGATTAGACCAAATTTTATGCCTTTAACCGAATCTCTTGTTCTTTGCTCTGTTTTGCTGGTAGGAGCCAAAAATAGTGTTGCTCATTCAGATGCAAGACTTGAGTTGCATGACTTGAGTTTCCATCAATGACAACGCCGACAATCCAAACGAATTAGCCATATGCAAAAAAACCTTTGGTCTAAGTATAGATACCCTTTGACAAAACCTTGATGTTGATTCTTTTCCTAAGGATTTATTCTTAAAGAATTCTAAATATTTTGGTTTACATCTCAATCCATACTTCCCAAAGTTAACCTAGGTAACTATTCCCTTGAATTAATCCTTTTCACAAAATGTACTTTGTGGAATTGATGGTGTTTTGAATTAGACATTTAGTTTTAACTTAAGAAAGACAAGTGTTTTTGGTAAAAAGAAACTCATTTAAGCAAGATAACTTAACCAAATTGAACGCCACATGACCATTTGGCGACTGATCATGTTGGTTGAGCAACCCGACCTTACACTTTCTATCATTCAACCAAACTTTAAACTCATTGAAGGAGAAAAATTTGATATAATTAGTAGTTTGAGAAGCTTCACTTTCAAAACAAAGGAAACACCCATTCATTAGAGAAACACAACAAACATCTTAGATGAACTAGAAGTGGAACAAACTGATATTATGGCTCGATGACCTTGTTGATGTTTTAATTTTCCCAGCTAAGGCTCTATAATTCCCTAATAGGTAGCCAACCTCTATATTCAAGAACTAACAAAGCTAGTGGCCAACTAACAAGATTCAGTCAAAGAATGAGATCTCCTACACTTTTGGCTCTTTGAAACCAAAGAGGGTTTTCCTAAGTGTGTTCATAAGAATGTTTTATGACCTAGTAAGAACACTTCTTCTTACAGATACAGTCCCCACCAATGCAATTAGATAGCAATTATATTGGTTGTGGAAAACCAAATAATAATAAAAATTATCTTAAAGCAACGAGACTGAAAATTGAACGTAAGATTTGATATTTTAGATTGTTCAGATTTTGAACCACCGTGCTTAGAACTACAACCCTATACTCTCAAAAAAGGAATCCTAAAGAAATTACCCAGTGCCTCATCCATTGGGTAGGAGTCACACAAAATATAACCTAGATATCATGGACATATCACCATAATGATTTACACTATGAGATTTTCAGTTATCAAAACAATACTCCTTAAGGAATCCTGAATACAATATCATAAATTTGTAACTCATTTTCAAGCAATTTGATTAACTCATTAAGTTAAAGTAGGAAACCAAAGTACACACTCAAATATACCATTGAAGTTGAATGAATATATCATTAATAAACTCATTTACAACTCATGACATGAAACTAGGAGAGCAATTGTTCTAATAGATTTTCATTTACTACTTGAATATCTGTAATTACATAAGCAGAGCCTGCTTGTTTCATAATATTCCTACCCCAGAAAAGACATACTAGTTAATACCTTCAAAAAACCTATAGTAGACAAATTAATTGTACATATACTAAGCCTCAGGACGCAGAAAATTTGACCCTAACAATGAGCCGTAAAATCTCCTTTATAGAATAGGAGAGCAACAAGCATCGAGCTCCATTGTTAATTTCAAAATGAATTTCATTCTAATGAAATTAAATTCGAATTCACATTCCAAAAAAAACCCTCATCATTAGAAATAACAATATACGATCCGAGGAATAAAAAATGGTTACACCCAGTAACTAGTCAGAGAAAAAACAAAAGAGTGTGCCAAACACGTGCACGTCCACATCCACAAGACGAACCACTGAAACAAAACCACCCACTAGTAATCATTTAGTCAACACACAGACCTGGTACAAGCGACTGCTTCTGGTTCTTGCTTCAGTTTGAAGTGGAACCACTCTCTTTTTCCTATCCACACCAGCACTAACCCCAAGAACATGACACAGTGCCATTGTAGTTATTGGTGAAACTGCAAGGACCTCCTCATTGAAACCCACGAGCTTGGTCATGGCCGCAAGATAGCGACTATAGTTTGAGTCAGTCTCAGACCCATCACCACAAGAGCTCGAAGAGAGAAGAACAAGGGAATTACAACACCCAGATTGCTTGCCCACACCTCAGGCACTCGCTTCAGGAGCATCAGGAATAGGTTGTTCCTCCTTACGTTGTGAATTCCTCATGCCTACTCTAGCACTTTGGTGCACCTCAAACTTATCCATTGAATATGTGTAGCTTAGAAACTACAAACAAATCCACTACCTTCAAACAAATCAACTCAAAAAATGCAATGATAATACAAAGCAATTTAGCAGGTATTTATAGAGTAAACTAGTGTAGGGAATATTAATTGCCCAAATGCTTGTATGAGAATGCAAATGATTAGTGGTTGATGTTGCCACCACAAGATTATTCCAGGTGTACAACCCATCATTGTATTTATCAGGAGGATACCGCTCGCATGCAAGGAAATCAGGAGAAAATCCACTAAAAAACCCACGCCATTAATGAAAATAGGTTGCAGAGCACAAAAAATCCTCACATGGATGATCAGTAACCCTTTGAATTTGAAATGTTGATGTGAAACAGACCTGGCAAGTCGAACGAATCAGATCGAGTCAATGATTGTTGAAAATCCACATCACCACCTGGGAAAAACCATAACTAATCATAGCCCACAAAATAGGAGGTCGGATCGGGCAGTAGGCCCCACCTAGCCCCATTGTTCCAAGAGCCAAGCCACGTGTCACCTTTTCAAAAACCTTATGGTACTTTTGGAACATTTACTTTGATCGTGCGAGGCTTGCGAGTGATGGTCATCATTAATCCATGTCATTAAATTCCCACTGGTGACATGACACCCACTTGTCACTCGTGGCGCATCTGGAAAAGGCTCCACTCCTCTGTATATGACACATGGAAACATCTCGCACACCTCACACCACCTAAGTGACATCAACAGGAAAACCTGCGAGGTTTTCAAGGAACGGTCCAGATCAAAACCCGTGATCGAACGGTTTGCCAAGCTGCATAAAACAAATATAATATATTAGTGGGGCCGGCTGGAAAAACCTTCGGCAGCATAAACATTTAGGCCCAAGTGGAAAATAGGAGCTGATAGGTCGGGTGAAAGGGGTCGGTAAGAGCACGAAGGAAAGGCTCAATCAAATGAGTTAAGTGATCGGTAACCCTCAACAACAATTCAACGTTAAAATATAATGCAAGGGTTTTAAAAGATACCAATCAATCTTTCATGAGTGATGAAAACCCTAAACCCAAAATATCAGACCTCCAGTCTTTTAAAAGTAACCAGTCATGCCCAATTTAAGCAAAATTTTGACAATTTTTTAAAAAGTCCTATCAGACCCCTATTACCACCACCCATGAGGCAATATATATCTTATTTTCCATGATCTTAGACTTCTCTAAATGATCTCTTGCAAAATCAAAATTCCCAAGAGAAGGTCTACATGCCATCACTTTAAACTTAGACATCATATTCCAAAAGCTATCAAAAGGCACCTTGCAGCTCTCTATCAAAATAGAGACTGGTTGGTAAGGAACTTTTATATATGTGCTTCAAGGAATAATCTAGAGTAGTACGCCTTCTTTAAAATTCAAAACATTGGTATTTTTTATTATCTTGAACTTCTCTAAATCATTGGGTCTTTTGGATTTGAACACTTTAGAGGTCTAGCATATTTCTCACTACCTTGGTCCTGTAAAACAAAAGGTTCACTCTAGGTCAACATTGGGTCAAAAATTTCATCCACCCCTTCATCAAAAATCATCCTTCACTTCACCAAACTTTATAAGAACTTCAAATACATCAACACCTTTTTGACTTAAACATCTATCAAACCAACCCCTAAATCAACTAATTTGTATGTGAAATGAATCATTTTCCATGCATTTGGTTAAGTTAGATATCATCTTTGAACTGGTTTATCTTGAATGTCACGAGTCTACCCTAAAGATAAACAAGTTCATAAACATCCTTTATCCAAACATCAAACATCAAACTCTAAAGTTGAAAGTGTTGTCCCAAAATGTTTGAAAAGATCACTCTCCACATCATTCACCTTTTCATATCCCATTATCATCATTGCTCAAAAAGGCTTATAGCATCCCTTTTACCTAGATTTGATTCAACTAGAGAGTTCAAACAGTATAAATCTCAACACAACTCTCCCATAGGTGACCCAAAATTTATGGTAAAGACAAGATCACAATACAAGAGAATTATGGAGAAAACCAAAGTCACATTCACCTCAAGTGATCCCAATCTTTTAGAATTCGATCCAAGAAGTCAAGTTACCCCATCATATCAACCCTCATCTCCATGAGGGCCATATGAGATAGAAGACATCATGAAAAACCCATTTGGACTTACCAAGGAAGAAATCATGGAGTACAAACAAGAACCCTTGACTTAATCTACCTTCCAAAAAACTCCATTGCTGAATCAAACATCCATTCCTAGTATTGCAACTAGTCTTGCTAAGACTTTGGACATACTCTTCCATTCAAAAGCAACAAACTTATGGGTACTCTCAACACCAATCTATCCACCACTTTGTCACCAACATTTGACACTTCTACCATTCCCGAACACCTCTTACATCAACATCAACCACTTACACTTTATGAGTCCATGACTACATCAACATATCTAGGGTACCCATATTTATCCATCCCCACGAGTACCATAAGTGTGCCTAACATCCCGCAAGGAAGTGTGGGCCAAGTTTCTCAAATACACCAACAAGGGCATGCCAATACCCTTACACAAATTCAACCCTTAACGCAAATAGGGGCATCTTTATCCAACCCCCTGATTGGTTCATCCATACCCTTGGTTTCACAAAGCACATGCATCCCATCCATCATTGATCTGAATCAAAACAATCCCTTGGTCATGAATCCCATCAACCAAGGTAATACCTTTTCCACATCCCTAGTGCAAGGAAATCCCCAAGACATTGGACAAGGGAACCTTTTCAATCAATGGACTCAAGGTCCTAGTATGTCATTACCATCACAAAATCTAATGGCACCATCCCCATCTTTTCCCACGATACCTTTTACAATGTAAAATCAAATGGGACCTCAAACTTACATTCCTCCATATCAATCCACCATCTTCCAAGGAATGTTAAACCAAGGAAACCCCCAACCTCTCATCAACAATCTGCTACTCACTCAAAACATCAACACCCAAATTCCATCACATATGTCCCAACAACCAAGTGATACTATATTGCAAGCACATGCCTTGGATTTATAGCAAGCACAACAAGCTTATCAACAAGCCATCCAACAATAGAAACAACAACAAGCAACCCTAGCAGCACAAAAACAATAGAAACAACAACAAGCAACCCTAGAAACTATATAGGAGTGAATTTTCTCCCCTAATGGAAATTCCCCTTTTACCACTTTACACTTTAGAAAACAAAACTCAAAGGCTTAATTCCACATAAGCCCATTGTTCACATCACACTTGGAACCTATTTTGAGTGTCGGTGGAGGAATTTATGTTGGGGATGCCCGTGTGACACGTAGATGTTCGCACGACACACTTACATCCCTGGCAGATTCCTACAGTTGGAGTCTACAGAAATGTTACACTTCCTATTAGAAGTCAAAGTGTAACGCCTTTCTTCAGTTGGACGGCACAAATATGGCCATTTTCTTCCATTCCTTCTTCATATTCTCCATTCATTCATCCATTTTCATCTTTAGTTGAATCCTACACCATCTCTTCACACTTTGAGCATTCATCTACAAGCTTTGAAGTAGCATTTCACACTTCATAGCAATAATCTATCACTCCATCACTTCTATAGAGCAAGTTCAGGGTGAATCCATTATAGCAGAGGCTTGAGCTCCTCTCATATTTCTTCTCCACTAGCCTTGAGCATTTTGGACGGAGGTGGTAAGATCCTCTCATCTTCTCTATTGTTTGGTTGAGTAAGAAAACAATTTTTTGTAGTGTTTTTGTTGTACTTTTGTTGTATTCTTTCTTTATCACTTTATTTCTACATCGTTGCAAACTTGTCTATCCGTGGAGGTGGAAACACCAAAACAGGGGTCTAACTAAGACAGACCCCTATACATCCTCCCAAAATTTTCCCTCTTTTATGTGTGTAGGTGGAGAGATCTTGCAAGCTGGTGAGAGGATTGTTATGTGAGATCATCTTCGTCACCCTTGTGGTAATAAACTTCCTTTATCATGTTCATCTTTACATTTCATACTTTATTATCTTATCTTGCACCTTTAAAAACTCTTAAACTAGGCTATTAGTCTGCCTTTTAGAGGTTAGACCTTTTCTCTATGGTTTTCTAGTTGTATAGATGCCACCACACATTAGAGATGCTAGCGCACTATGTTGTCATCCTAGAACTGTGCTTTTGTCCTTTGATAGAGAGCTACCCAAGACACAGAGTTGACTCTGAAAACTGACTCGCCTAGTCTCCTTTCAACTCTCGAGTTTGTAGAGTGATTGAAGGACCTTATAGTCCTCATCATTCTCATCCCATCCATCCTAACACTCCTTTATACTGAGGTAAGTTAGGGCAACCATACTTCTCTTGGCCTTTCATGACTTGGGGCCTTGCAGTGGTTGGTCCCCCTTTCTTACATTTTTGGTGAACTTGACATGAACTAACATCTTTTTGTTCGTTGGGGTTCTAGGATTTTTGTCTTATACCCTTTTATTGTTGCACTCCTATGTATTGTGAAGGATTATTTGCATCACAACCCAGTCTAGGACCTCTGGGCATATTGTTAGGAGAAGTCTGCAACACCTTTTGATGGACAAGACAAAGCTCTCTTTTAGTTTCTCTACTAGTCTTTTCTCTAGTTTCGTGGTTGGCTTGTCCACACAGGAGCATGTGTCACGGGGTGAGTCTAGATTCCTTGATGAAATTGATCACGTCCCTACCCCATCCTACATCATCGACCTTATCATGTATAGATGAGTATGAAGTTGTCCACATACCCTCCAAATATGTCACTAGTCTAGGCAAGGGTTTGTGTGCATTAGAGAATCTCCTAGAAAAAAACCCGAAGCTGGCTAGGGTTGCTAAAGTTATTAGTGAAATAAAGTACATGGTGGGAAAAGACCGAACAAGTTTAAAACTCTTGGCTAGTCTTGCTGGTCTAGCTGAAGCGTGCGCTCCTTCGAACCATGGTAGCATGGTATGATGTAGCCCCTTTGAAGAAAACAAGAGACAACTAGAGGTAACAATGCCTCCCACATCTGTGTACATGGACGACATGATCCCTTCAATCAGGATCACTGTCGCTTCTGAAAGTTTTAAAACCATCAATGTAAACAAGAACCCTTTGGGTTTTCACTTCACCCCTCCCATTACCTTTGGTGGTGGCAAATTCAGTGGTATAGGTGGTTCTAGTGGAGGTCATGGTAGTGGCTTTGGAAGTGGTGGTGGCTTTAGCAGAGGTCACATTGGTGGTGGTGGCATCAGTAGCAGCCCTGGTGGCAGTCACGGTGGTGGTTTTGGCGGTGGCTCCGATAGTGGTTCTACTCATCCTACACCTTCTAACGATTCGATTCTGAATACCCTTCTTTAGAATATGGGGAAGATGTAGAACCAGCTAACGAGCCTTTCCCAAGCTTCTGCCCAACCTATTTTTTAGCCCTTCTTCTGACATAGCCCATTATTAGTAGCAATTCTGAATACTCCTTTCCCGTAAGGGATGGAGATTCCTAAATTTTAGAAATATGGTGGTAAGGGGGACCCACAAACACATGTATCCACCTTTAACGCCTTTCATACAAACTTCTTCCATCACAATGCGTTGATGGAAAAACTATTCCCTCGATCCCTCAAGGATACAAGGCTCAAGTGGTACTCTTCCTTTCCTGAAAACTCTATCTTTTCATTCAATCAGCTTGTGAACCATTTCCTATGATAGTTCCAAGCTAACATTAGACTTAAGATTACCTTCTCTAACCTTGTTCGATGTAAACAAGGGGATAATGAGAAGATTACTAATTTTATAGTGCGATATCAAGTGCTCTTTTCATAAATATCATACCCGTTATTGGACTCCAATGTATAGAAGGTGTTCATAGGGAACTTACAAAGGCCTTGGAAAGAGAAGTTTTCCCTTATGAAATACTCTTCTTTCACACATCTGTGTGTGGCCCTACGGGAGTACTAGTAGATGGTAGTTCAGTTCGGCGGATCTTCCCCACACTCCCATTCAGAGGGAAAGTCCATTATATCAATCTCTGGAAAAGGAAAATTTGTTGCGAATGTAGTAGCTATTGTGGATAATAGTGGCTTAGATGCGATCAAAAGTTAACGAAGTTATCAAAATATTATTCTTCCATCTTGTAAAAGTTGTTGAAGGATAAGATCGTTAACTTGCCAACCCCAAAACCAGTTAGGGAACCATATCCTAATTGGTATGAAGCAAATACCTATTGCCAATACCACCGAGTTAACAAACATGATATCAAATGTTGCATGCACCTACATCATGAGATATAGGATCACAATGAGAATGGTTCTATCCATGTGGATGGGAGTAAACAAAATAAAAACAAATCAGTGGCAAAAGCTAATAGTGAATTGCAGATATACACAGACCCATTTCCGTCACATTATGCTAACATGATTATCGATCCCTCCAATTTTAGTTTCCTAGCCTGAAGCATATGTTAACATGGTTATATTTACTCCTCCTTGTCTTGCGATCAATTCTTCAGATATAACATTCACTTCACAAGATGTACTAGTAAATGACAAACTTTCTCCACTCTACATTCCCGTCACCTCAATGGCAACATTGTGACAAGGGTTTTGGTTGATCCCGTGAGTAGAGTGAATGCCATCATAGAGGAGACTTTATTCTTAAACTAGATGCAAAGGGAGGAATATGAAAAAATGAAATACATCATCTATACACATGATTTTCTTGCTCTAAAACCCTATGGATCGATAAGGTTATCCATCCTAGTTGGACCTAGGAACGTAGACACGATTTTTGACATCATTGTCCAGTCAAACCTATTCAGAGTGAAGCTATGGATACCTTGGTTGGCTTCCATGAATGGGATCACCTCTATAATTCATAAGTGTCTTAAGTTTTCTCATGAAGGTGTCATGCACGTGGTGCATGATACTAGATACCAGCCTATGGTGTCCCATGGGGGATATTTGTTGGATCACTTTTGGCCTGCTCCAATCAGTCCGCTTCCACCTAGAATGAACCTACTTTATAAAAACTATGTGAAGTATAAGACTAGAGGAAAGGGACAACTGAAGTTGACCCTTGCTATAATATAGCAACCAACTACCTCCTCCTCCCAAAAGGGAAAGAAGCTTTCTCCTTCTTGGGAGGAGTATTGGATGAATAAGCTTGGTTTCTACCCGCTGAGTCCGATGGTTCCTGCTTGGTGTAGACCCAAGATTAGGATATCGGATCTCCCTAACAGCTCCCTTGGACCTTGGTACTATCTATATAGCAGAAAGAAAGGTTCACGAAGAGAGTTTTCCCCGTGACCTCTTACCATTCCTGCCAATAGGAAGAGGCCTGCTGCCGAGGCACTAGATTTGATTCCTCCTGCTGCCTTTGAACCTACTCCTCTTGCTCCCATTGAAGAGTCTGTCCCTCCACTGGAAAAAACTATGGAGGATACTCCCATGGCTAGGCAGGAGCCCTTCATTCCTTCACAAACTTCGGATTTTGGTTCGAAGAGTCGTAGAAACTGCCTTGCATGCGAGCGCAAGAACCAACGAAAGGCTCTTCTCACTGAGCAAGCAACCTTATAGAAGAAGGAAGAGGAGATGACCGCTCTTGTATCAGGACCTCGTATCGTGTCCTCCTCTCTCCTCCTTTTTGCTTCTATCTAAACTAGCTCTATATCTCTTATGGCTTTCGCTATGAGCACACATGCGCCTGGAAAGGTGCAGGTGTTCATCGCTCCTTTCATGGAGTTTCCTTTGTTGAAATACATTGCAAATGTCTCACCTTTCTCAAAACCCATAAATATAATTAATACTTTATTTGTATCTATTGTGGTTCTTTCCTCCTCTCCCTTTATCCATCTCAGCTCGTCTGTGGGGAGTTTGCCTCCTTCGACAAAGAAAAAGGTAGAGAATGGTCCCTCTAGTAATGAAGGATGTAAGAGGATCCCACCTTCCCAAAAATGTGGTCCTGTGTTGACCTATTCTTTCCTAGTGATGAAATTGGTCCTAGCCTTGCCTAAGTTTTTCATTGCTCCTGAATTGCTCGGTGAACCTCAAGTGCAAAATCCTCCATCCATTGAGATAAAACATGGCACTCCCATTAAGTGCGTGTTTAATTTGGTGGATGAAGTTTCGAAATTGTTAGCTATCTTCATAAAGTCATTGACCTTATACCTACAAGAGTTGGGCGATGGAGACCTCACAAGTCCCTTTTTCTTAGCCCTTATTACACGAGGATCAAAATCTTCTCTCCTTAACATTACACCATTAGAGGCTTGTCATCCTTCCCCTACAATGATCTAGAGTGGGAAGCTAACGACCTCTTGGTTGACCAGTGTTAGGGGGAGACCCTCTTCTTGATCTTTAGAATAGATGTGTGTGTGTTGTAACATGTGTTCCCTGTGATCGTGCTATATGTGCCTGGATGACCCTTGTCACCCCTATTGGTGCTTGGATATAGGAGTGGTGTTTGTGTTGTAAAATTTCTTCTATTTATATCATCATTCTTTCATGTTTGTGATTGAATTTCAGAAAATTGAATGATGCAAAGCGTTGGGGGCATTTAGGTTTCCTTCCATGTTGACCCGATTTTTTATTTTTACTTTGTCTTTCGTGCATTCTTCTTGATCTGGTTGGAGGTTGATGATATTTCACCTCTCATCATGGTTACCAATTATATATATAAATAAAGGAAGATTTGACCCCGCGAAACCAGATCCCTTGTGCCCTTTTTTCGTATTACTTTTCCTTTATCTTTCTCTCTTCTTTGCTTGAGTTGTCCCTTTCATGTGTGACAACGCCACTTCTACATTACTTGGTCTTTAGAGAAAGTATTCATTGCCAACAAATATTTCCTCAAAACATGTTTCCTTCATCATGGGTTCGTAAAGAAAGGACTTGGGAACCTTCCTCTAAAGTAGGAACAACTTTGATCTTCCCCTTGCATGGGGGCATATCCTTCCTTTTGAATTCCTTGATGACGTGAAAATATTTCAAAAGGATTCCTTGATGATGAATCGATTCGAGAAAGAAATCGTTAGCTTTTGAATAGTGCATCCCTTGAGTGGACCCCCTTTCTTTATGCCAGGTTCTTGAGGGATGCCTTCAAAAGTCTTATCTCTAATGAGTTGTATAGCATCTAGTTCAAGGGAATCTTGACTATACCGGTTTCACATCTTTATGTCTAGCTCAGGGGCATCCCGACTAGACCTACCTCACATCCTTGCATCTAGCTTGGGGGCAACTCGACTAGACTTTACCTTTCAAACAGCGTGTCCCTTGAGTGGACCCTTCTTCCTTTTGAAGGGTTCCCTAGGAAGCCCTTTGAAGGTCTTCCAACTTGGCGATGGTCTGCATGACTTTTTGTTCACTAGCCTACGCGACCACTTCTTGATGTGTTCTATCTATGGGTAAACATGTTGCTATTTCTAACTCTGTAGAGTCCCCTTTACTTGGTCTCCCTCATGTGAGAGTTCTTGGGGGATACCTTCCTTGCAGGTCTACGGGTCTATAAGGTGATTTCTTGGCTTCCTTCTTGCGATATTTCTTGAAGGATACCTCCCTTGCAGGTTTGTAATCTTGTAAGACACTTTCATTCTTCAAGCTTTATAGTTCTACAAAACTATGAAGTCCTTTCCTAAACTTTCAAGTTCACCAGACCATGATCTGCTTCCTCATCGGTATAGGTATACATCTCTAACCTTACTGCTACTTCTTTAATCTACTTTACTAAAGAACTCACCAGTATTTGTGATTGCTAAAGTGGGGGAAAAATGTATAGGAGAGAATTTTCGCCCCTAACGCGAATTCCCCCTTTACCCCTTTACACTTTAGAAAACCAAACTCAGAGGTTTAATTCCTCATAAGCCCACTATTCACATCACACTTGGTGCCTATTTTGAGTGTCGGTGGAGGCATTTCTGTTGAGGATTCCCACACGACATGTAGATGTCTGCATGGAATACTTCTGACCCTAGCATATTCCTATGACTAGAGTCTATAGAAATGTTACACTTCCTATTGGAAGTTGAATGTAACACATTTCTTTGGCTGGCTGACCCGAATATGCTCATTTTCTTCCAGTCCTTCTTCATATTCTCCAATCATTCATCCATTTTCATCTTTAGTTAAAGCCTACACAATCTCTTCACACTTTGAGCATTCATCTACAAGCTTTGAAGCAACATTTCACACTTTAGAGCAAAAATATATCACTCCATAACTTTGATAGAGAAAGCATAGGATGAATCCATTATAATAGAGGCTTGAGTTCCTCTCGTATTTCTCCTCCACTAGACTTGAGCACTTTGGACAGAGGTGGTAAGATCCTCTCATCTTCTCTATTGTTTGCTTGAGTAAGAACATACTATTTTATAGTGTTTTTGGTGCACTTTTCTTGTATTCTTTCTTTATCGCTTTATTTCTACATCGTTGCAAACTTGGCTGTCTGTGGAGGTGGAAAAACCAAAATAGGGGTCTGACTAAGGTAGACCACTATATAGCCGCCCAAAATTTTCCCTTTTTATGTGTGTTGGTGGAGAGATCTTGGAGGAAGTTGGCAAGAGAATTATTGTGTGAGATCATCTTCATCACCCTTGTGGTAATATACTTCCTTTATCACGATCGTATTTAAGTTTCATACTTTATTCTATTATCTTGTAGCTTTAGAAACTCTTAAACTAGGCTTTTAGTCTATATTTTAGAGGTTAGACCTTATCTCTATGGTTTTTTGGTTGTACGGACTCCAACGCACCTGAGAGATGCCAACGTGATACATTGTCATCCCAGAACCGCGCTTCTATCCTCTAACAAAGAGCTACTCGAGACACATAGTTGACCCTAAAAATTGATTCGCCTAGTGTCCTTTCAACTATTGAGTTTGCAGAGTGATTAAAGGACCTTATAGTCCTCATCATTCTCATCCCATCCATCCTAACACTCATTTAAACTGAGATAATTTAGGGCATCCATACCGCTCTTGGCCTTTCATGATGTGGGGCCTTAGCAGCACAAAAAGAAGCCCTAGCAACAACACAAAAACAAAAACAACATCACCTAGCCTTAGCAACACAATAAGAAGCCCTAGCAAAAAAACAACAATAGCAACAACAAGAAGCAACCTTAGCAACATAACAAACAACCTTAGCACAACAATAAAAAGAAACCCAACATCAAGCAACCTTATCAACACAACAACAACAAGCCCAACAAGCAACCTTTGTGGCTCAACAAAAACAAAAGTCCCTACTAGCTCAACAACATGTCCAACAATAACTATAACAAAATTTCTACTATAACCCTCAATAGAACATCGTCAACTTGAACATGTGAGGAATATATGCATCAAAACATCAATCACCTTCGCAAAATCCCACACCACCATACACACCATACAACACCTTATCATATTAGAATCCCACGTACAACCAATCTGCCATCCCACAATACATAACACATGTTCCTCCACCAAATCCATAAGATGATCTAGCTTCACAACTTAAGGCATTATCACAAGAAATGTAGGATCTTTAGATGGGCAAGACAAAGAATCCCCATACAAATAACTTATGTCCATGTTCATTCAATCAAAACATCACAATGGTAAATTCCCTCTCAGCTTTGAAATCCCCAAATTCAATAAATAAAAAGGGAGATGAATTCGTGTGGAGCATGTCAAAGAGGTTAATGTCATGTGTATGGAGGTGGTCTACAATGATTCTTATTTAATGTGCCTCTTTCCTTGAAATTTAACAGGTACTACCATGGATTGGTTTTCTCAATTGCCTCTCGGTATCAATTTTTTTTAAGAAATCATTGATCAATTCTCTTTTAACCTTGGCATGGATGTAAGCCTAGAAGAGTTGTATGCTCTAAAAAAAAAGGAGAATATTTCACCAATTTCTTGCAATGGTGGATATAAAGAGCTAGTAAGAGCAAGTGGCCCATTCTCGATGAACAACAAGTGGGAATCATCAAAGAAAATCTAGATCCATATTTATCCTTCCACTTAAAAATGCAGTGCATTACCTCTTATGACAAGCTTGTCCTTAGTGCCCTTAACATTGAGAGATCTCTAATCTCACAAGGAAATACTCAAGCTTACAAAGACATTTGACCATCAACTAGTTTGAATGACAAGCCTCACATTTGGGCTAAGAAAAATAATGTGACTATTCATGACATGGTAGATGCTAAGGTGCTCCTAAGTGATCCTAGGTTGAATAATAATTGAATAGCTAACATTCAACCAGCCATTCAACAAACAATACCTCCTCAGAACAATCATATTAACAACATTGAAACACAACAATGATGAACCCCTAACAAGTACAACTATCCAAAATGCATGTACACATAGTTTTTGTAACCCATCAAAACCATCATGAAGAAATTGGTAGAGTTAAACCTGATAATGCTTCCCAATTTTGAAAACTACCAATAACCACATGATAAACCATCTTGGTACAACAAGAATGATCTTTGTGACTTTCATAAAATCAAAGGACACAAAACAACAAACTGCATGAGGCACAAAAAATATTATCCAAGATCTTATAGAGAGTGACACCATATCTATTGAAGTACTAGTCAGTAACTAGGATCTTAAGATATATAAGAACCCTATGTCAGATCATAGCAAAGGGAATAGCACCCGAAAAGATAAGGCTTACACAAATTTGAAACATACCTATTCTAATGTAGTTGCTTCTTGTGACAGTGTCGTCACCATTTTCACCATCAAAGGGCCTAGTGCAGAGTGTGGAGTCACCACAAGACATGGAAAAATCACCATCCAAGGAGTTCTATCTCAATCTAGGGCACAACCTACTTTTCCAACATCAAATCCCAACAAGTACAATCTCCTATATCAGGTTAAGAAGACCCCCACATATATTTCTATATTGGAACTATTGAGGCCATCTCCTGCACATAGGGAAATCCTAGAGAATGATTTATCTTCATCATCCATCCTCAAGGATATTGATACAAAACAATTTCAAGCTATGGTAGGGCATATCATTGATCATCTTCTCACCTTATCAGAACAAGACCTACCATCACATCCTTCTCACAACCATGCTTTTCACCTTGAGATCATTATCCATAAGAACAAGGTCAAAAGAGTCTTAGAAGATGGAGTCACTGGTTTGAACATTTGCACCCTTCAGTTGATCAAAAACTTGAGCTATTTAGAAGGTACTATTGAGAAAGAAAAGTGTACCACCATCAGAGCATATGATGAACAGGAGTAGGTATCACAAGGAATCATTGTACTACCCATCCAAGTGGGACCCATCGTTGTAGAGACTACATGCCAAGTGTTAGACCTTGATCTCCCCTAGAACATCCTGCTTGGACGACCATGGATTTGTGCCTTGAAAGTTGTAGCTTCAACCTATCATCAATGTGTAAAGTTTCCTTTCGAGGGATAAGAAATTACCATCCATGGAGATCCTGAGCCTTTTTACTATTACAATAATCTCGAGGCCAAGTTTTACAAAATACCCCAGATCCCTAAAAATGATGAAGGGCCTATGCCATCCTCCTCATTTGTTGACCCATCATCTCTTGCATCTACCTCATAAATGACAACACACATTGTGCAAAACATTCTTGACATCAAAGTAGTGATCCAAGATGATGGTTGTGGAAACTATAAAATAATGAAGGAAACCTTTGTCTTGGGGAGCTACCTCTTTCTCACAAATATCATGGGAAACCTACATCTAGAAATGAATTGCCTAAAACAATCAAGATGGCAGCTACTATCTTCACCAAGTGGGGGGACAAGAAGATATCAATGATGATTATTTCTCTAAGCTTCTCTATCAAGATGAATGACCTATCCCTATCCTTCCCATGTAAGATGACAACAAAGGCTTGTAGCTAATGAAGGGATGGTGTGTTGCAGTATGAGATGTGGGTGCACTGCTAAGGGGGAGTGATCAAAGCTTTATATGGTAGAAGTTTCATGCAAAAATATCCTTTTCCATGGATGTCAAAAGGGGAGAGAGTCTCATGTAAAAAATCCTATTTATATTTGGGGAGAGAGAGTCATGTGAAAAAGCTAGAAGGGAGAGAATCTTGCAAGGAGAAGAGAGTGCAAAAATGTTGTGTAGATTGTCTATTCTGAAAAAGAAAGGGAAGAAGAAGCAGGAGAGTGTGTATGCTTGTCTTTGATGGATTTTTCACTTCATGTGTTTCCATCAATGAGAAATGGATAGATTGTTGCAAGTATGAATATGTTTGGTGGTGTTGTCATTAATGTTTTCATTGATGTCAAAATAGTTCAGAGTGTTGTAGGTGGTACATGTATAGTTGAGATATTGTAAGAAGTGTTGAGAGAACATGGAGCTATCTTTATGGTGTTGCAGACGTGCTGATATGCTTTTGAGAAAATTAATAAACAATGAAGATAGAGTTGTGTGTGTGTTATCAATGTGCTCCAATAATTTTCTCTGCATTTTTTCTGTGTTGATCCTATGCCTATTTATATCTATAGTATTGTTTATGGGCTTCATTGGATAATATATCTTGAGTTAGAGCTTCTGGGTTGATGGAGAGTGAAATTTGTGTTCACTAGTGTGTGAACCGGCTTGGCCGAACTGTTTGTCTGTGGAACGGGAGAGATGTCTCTGCTCTATAGTTCTCTAGTGGTTTGTCTCAGATCTTGAAGATATGGAAGATAGTTGATAATGATGTTATCTATGTTCTGGAAAATTCACTTGTGGTTTGGTACTCCGGAAGACTTGCTCCAGAGAATCTATGTGTGTCTGCACGTTCCAGTTGGATTGTTGAAGAGTGTTATGTGTATAAAGATTTTTGCAATTATTGTGGATGTATCTAAATAATTATAAGAGGTTTTTTATATGTCTGGTGAAGCTTATTGTGTGATCCATGTGTCATCATCTTGTTGTGGTTGCACGTACTTCAAATATCATTGGTGTTTTCATTAGGTTTTTTCGACCTAGTGTCTACATGTTACATGGAGAATTAGCATCAATTAAGGAAGTGTGTGATTGATCCAAGATGTTGTTTGGGTCTTGATTAAGTATGTATTTGGTACACTCTCATTCTTATCCACCACAAGAATGTTGAGTCACTGACCTAATTTGAATTTGTAAAATGGAGGATGTGTAGATGACCTTGGAGAAAAATTCTAAGGTTGAAGATGGTATAAATGGAAGTCAATAAGTTATGAATTGGAAGTGAACATGTGTGTGAAATTGCGAATCAAGGCAACAATACTTCAATGTGTTGGATTACTTAAAGCAGTGAGCTGATGGTGTCTGCGATTCTTTGGTCAAAGTTGTGAATGTGTGAAACTTGTTGTGGTGGATTTTATATTATCTTTTTTTTTTGTAGGCAGTTATCCTCCTTCTGGAAAGTGAGTCCTATTTGTAGGTAGTGAGCCTTTGTATCCAGATAGTGAGTCCTTTCTGAGCAGTGATCCTTTGTATCTAGTTTTTGCATTACTATTATATTGTGAGTTAATCCTCACCATGGGTTTTCCCTTATTGGGTTTTCCACATAAATACGGTGTCTCTAGTATTTTCTTTCTGTTATCTGCATTTCATGTTTATACTTAATAACAGATTAAAGTGAATGTGGAATTGATTAAGGTCGGAAGTGAAAGTAATTTGATACAACTGATTCACCCCCCCCCTCTTAGTTCTCTTGTGCATTTCAACATGGGGCTAAAACAAGAACATGCCAAAAAGACAATAGTTTTCTAGAACCCACCATTCTTGAAAAATGTCTAAAGAATCTTGGCCTAGGTTGTACTACTAGCAAGGTTACCCTTCTTTGAAATGGTATTTCCACTAAATGAGCCGAGGCTTCCTCTTAGTTATTGACATCTTGTGATACTACCCTAGACAACTTCCCCCTCGATGTTGCTAACCTATTTGGGAATAAATCCATTTTAATGATATTCACAAAATCCTTCACCCCAAGTAACCAACCAACTAAAATAAGCCTAGTATACCTACAAATCATTGACTTGGACCAATGAGGACCATCAAATCTAGATCTATTCAAAAATGATGAAGCTATCTCAGAATTCATGGGACTCTATGACAACTTACCATGAACATATCACAAAGCAGGTTTTAATATAGATCTAGACACAGGGGTGTACTATGAGGAGATGATTGAATCCTTTAGTCACAAAATTGATGAAATGCAACTAACATGTAAATATTTGAGTGAAAACCACATTGTGGCACTTCCTGATCCTAAAATAGTAAAAAGAAAGGACATATCCAAGGGTGAAAAACTCTTTGAGGTTCCCAAGGATGAGGGATTCAATATCACCCTTAGTGAGATGCATCTAAAGAAGTCAACAGTGCTAGTAGTAAAGGAAACTCCAATCAATTTCGAAACCAGCGAAGCACCGAAGATCACTTTCTATGTTGAATCCTTGTTGGATGAAGAAAAAAAGAACCTAGCAGCATTCGTAAAAGAGTGAAGAGATAACTTTGCATGGTCATACATAGATATGCTAGGGCTCAATCTAGAAGTGGTTGTGCATCACTTAGCAGTCTATCCAGAAGCCAAACCAATGAAGCAAAAAATAAGAAAGATGCACCCTCAAATAGTACTCTTGGTAAAACTTGAGTTACAAAATATTCTTGATGTTGGATTCATCCAACCAATAGATTATCCTAAGTGAGTTTCAAACCTGGTACTAGTTTCCAAACCCACTAGTGGTATCAGAATATGCACATATTTCAAAAACTTAAACAAGGCATACTCGAAGGATGATTATCCTCTTCTTGACATCAACCTCATAGTGGATTTAATAGAAGGGCATGAAATACTATCAATCATGGATGTTTTTTCAGGCTATAATCAAATCATGATCACCAAGGAGGACCAACACAAAATTTCAATCACTTATCAATGGGGAACATACTATTGGAATGTGATGCCATTTCGACTAAAGAATGCAAGAAAAACCTATCAAAGAGAAATGACCCTCATCTTTCATGACATGATCCACAAAATAGTTGAAGATTATGTGGATGATATTTTTGAAAAATCAAAGAAAAGGAGTGAGCACACAAAAGTCCTAGGAACCATATTCAATTGACTTGAAGAGTATAAAGTACAGGTGAATCCAAAAAAGTGTGTCTTTGGGGTTACATCAAGGAAACTTCTTGGCTATATCGTCTCATAAAGAGGGATATAAATTGATCCAACAAAAGTTAAATCCATACTAGAAATGGAACCCCCATAAACATTAAAATAGTTGAGAGGGTTACAAGGAAGATTGCATTCTATCAGAAGGTTCATAGCACAGTTATCAAACAAAATCCACCCTTTCTCACATCATCTTCATAAAGGAATAAATTACAAGTGGGATGAGAAGTGTGATAAATATTTATAGTAGATGAAGGAATACCTATTGAAACCTCTAGTGCTCATATTTTTGATACCAAACAAACCATTGATCTTGTATATCTCAGTAACTTCAATAGCACTAGGTGCTCTTCTAGCACAACATGATGAAAATGGAAAGGAAAGAGACATCTATTACATCGATAGGACCTTGGTGGGATATGAAATGAAATTTTCATCCATTGAGAAGGAATTCTTAGTAGTGGTTTTTTCTTCACAAAATTTTATACATTACATGTTGTCACATCAAGTCAAGCTTATTTCAAAAATTGACCCACTAAAATACCTGTTATCTAAAGAAACTCTCACTGGGTGAATTAAAAAATGGGTGATGATCTTGAATGAATTTGACATAGTATGTAGAGCACAAGGAAATCAAAGGATAGGTGATTGTAAAACATCTAGCAGAAGCATCTATCTATGCATAGAATCCATTGATATTTGAATTTCCTAATGAATCATTGTTCCTTATCAATCTAAATGATCAATATAAAATGTATTTTGATGGATTGTTTACCCAACATGGATCAGGGGTGGGTATCCTTTTTATCACCCCTCAAGGTGATTTTATCCCAAATTCATACAGGCTATCATTTCCATGTACTAACAACATTGTTGAGTACAAATCCCTAATCATAGGTCTAAGGATAGCAATTCAATGGTAGATACAAGAGTTAAAAGTCTATGGAGACTTACAATTGGTTATCAACCAAGTACCAAACTAAGGATGATAAGATTAATCCTTATAAGAAGATGGTAGAGTGTCTCAAGGACCTTTTCATTGATATAAATTTTGAGAAGATTCCTCACCTGAACAAACAAGTAGCAGATGCTATGGAAGAAAATGGATCATTGTTAGACATGCCTCACAACATCTTTCAATGTGAATTCTTAGTAGAACAACTTCTCGTACCGAATTTTGAAATCCCTAAATCAGAATTGTGTGTGTCATCGTTGGTCCTAGATCCCCATGGTATCATGACATAATCATCTACCTTAGCAAAGGAATCCTCCCATTGATATCACCTCCAACCTTAAGAAGAGCTTTGTAAAGAAGACATCTCGATTCATGATCCTAGGTGATACCTTATATCACTGAAGCATCGAATGGACATTACTATGATGTCTTAACCAAGAGGAATCTTTGACCACTTTAATAGATTTACAGGATGGCATATGTGGTTCCCATTCTAGTGGTATAACTTTAGCTAAGAAACTATTGAGGATTGGGTACTACTGGCCAACTATGGAAAGAGAAGAAATCATTATGTGCAAACGTGTGTCTAGTGTCAACAACATGGAGATATTATTCATGCACCAGCTTAGGAATTACAACCAATGGTCACACCTTTGCCTTTCTCACAGTGGGGGCTTGACCTCATAGGAAAAATCACTCAAACCTCATCTAATGACCACAAGTTTATCATAATAGCCACTGATTACTTTACCAAGTGGGTCAAAGCCATTCTGATGACCTACATAATAATGGGGAAGCAAATTGTCAAATTTATCCTAAATTACCTTATCTACCGTTATGGTGCTCTATAAACCCTTATCTCAGACAATAGAACACCCTTCAAAAATTAGGATGTGAAAGAGCTATGCCAAAGGTTCAACATCCAACATTGATTCTCTACCCCATATTACCCCCAAGGCAACAATCAAGCTAAGGCTACAAACAAGACCATTCTAAAAATCCTAAAGAAAATAGTTAATGAAGTTAGCTATGACTAGCATCTATAGTTAAATCCCACCCTTTGGGACTATCGAACTAGCATTTGCAAGCCTATAGGTGCAACCTGTGAAACCTAATTTAATACCTGCACAAACAAAGCAAACAAACACAATATTAGATCATATGCAAGGTAAAACAAGGATTCCCCATGGAATCCATTTGCAAAACTTAAAATAGGAAAAACAAAGAAATAAACAAGAAAGAAATGAAATCCTAATTAAGCATGCAAACTCATGATCCCATGGGGGAGTTGGTGCCAATTGATGTGTTGAAATTAGCCCTTTCCCAAATCCTTTGTAAGCTTTGTTGATGATTTGATGAGTGATCCACCTTAATGAAGATTCAATCAAGCTTCATGATAAAAATCTGCATAACCTAGCTAAGAATGTGAAGAAATGGATGAAACTAGATATGCTTGAAGAAGAAGTTGAGTATAGTAAGTTTACTCAAATTGTGGATGATTGAATGAGAGGAAGAGTCTCTCATTTATAGATTTCCAAAATGGAAGAGAGAGTGAAAATAGGCAATGTGGGATCATTTAACATCCAATGGCCAAGTGCCACTTGTCAAGATGTGAATGGTTGAGGAATGAGCACATTTTGGTCAATGTGCATGATAAATGCCATTGGATTCAAATTTAAATTTTGAATGTGACATGTTGGGGGGAGAGAAGAATGGAGTTAATGTCACTTGGATCAATGCACAAGGACATGTAAGAGGCATTGAATGCCTTGTTGGAAGGACCAAGTGTTGGAATGTTGGATACATAGGTTGCCTTGATGAAGCTGTAGACTTCAATGGAGGACCTTTGCCAAGAAGAAATATTCACCCACACAGAAAGTATGATAATGAAATTCAAAATAGAGATTCTATTATGATGATATGGATTGATTTACAAAGTGTACATATGCCTGATTATATAGGCAAGAGCAAAACCTAAAATGCATAAGATGTTGCCAAGTGTACAAACCACACTTCATGTGACAACATGAAACCCTAACCTAGGGAATGATAACAAGATGGAGATAACTTCTAGAAAAGAAAACTCATCTTCTAGAAGGGAATATTATCTCAACACCATTATTAAATGATAAAAAGTAACCTAGGACTAATATGATTAATTAACCCTAAGTTAACTTATGCTAGTGTAATAATTAATTAATTAATTACACTAACACCAAGCCCATTTGAATTTTGAATTCAAATTCAGGGAATATTCCCTTTCGAGGCCATGTTGAGAGAAAATAGGCAATTAAATAAATCAAAGTAATTGATTTATTGTGCAAGTTGCATTCTCTAGAGGATTTTAGTGATAGGGATTAACTTAATCAAAGATTTGATTAATTTAATGAGGAATTAGGAGATGTGACAATTTAGACTTAAACTTATGAATTGATTTAAATCAAATTGAGAGGAAATGATTAATTAAATAAATGATTTTGATTTATTTAACTAAGGAGGAATATGTTAGATTAAATTAAATAATTTTTTAATCTATTCAATTTAATAAGAGGACTTTAGAGATTTAATTTAAATAAAATGAATTATTTAAATGAACAGAGAAAGATGATTAATTTAATCACCAGAGGAGAAAGACCTAATTAAATAAATATTGATTTATTTAATTAAGGGATGAAAGGTGTTGATAAGCTGAGAGTATGATTCAAGACAAAACGATGTTAGTAGGATCGGAATCAGGGGCATGCACATTTTACGTGTCTACATTTTTCCCCTCTTTGAAACAATGTACTTGTTGCATTGATTCAAAGAATAAACTACTGTGATCAAAGTTCAAAATTTCTCAATTTTTCAGATGCCACACTGTTGCCCTAGTGAGAAGGATTACGCTGGTATACTTCCCCCTCGAGAGATCAAGTAGAAATGTATGATTTTTTGATCGAGATCGCGATAAAATGTGAGAGTGGTTCTATTGATCAGAGGATGAAATATAATTATTTGATGTAGACAATTCTAATGATGTATGGATAGTCATCGACCATGGGTAGCCTCGTGTATATTTTGATACAACACACCGATTTTAGATAGAAATGTTAGTAAAGATAGAAGAATAAGAAGAATAAGATGGATGGAAGAAGGATCCACACAAGTTCACATTATTACCGATGATGATGATGTATTGCTTACCAGGAGTTGGGATGTTCAAAGGGCCAATTGCTTTATGTTTGATAACACACATAGGTACGATACATCAAGGTATAAAGGACCAAGATGGCGTTGTACCTAGTGTGATGGACTTTGACTTGTCAATCAGATAGGAGTATTCTTGTTCACACTTGACATGCATACTACATTCAGGATGTAGTTTAGACATTCTAAACATCTCGGGCCAAAATATAGAAAAGCAAGCATACCTATGTGGTCAACAAGATACCTAAAACATCCTCCCTACAAACCAACAAAGTACATATGGCTAAGTTAGTTTACAAGTGTATCCCACAAGCGCAGTAGATAAAAAAGATAATGATCGTTGCCCCATTCCTTTCTCTCTAAACCTATTTTTTTTAGGCATCATTGAGAGGTCCTTGGAATGAGCTCAAAATGAGATAAGTCAAAAAGACCAAGATAAAGAAAACAAGCAAGCTAATGTTCTTCATACCACTAGCCAAGGATAAACTACTATGGGGTACCTGATGCTTATGTCCATTGCAGGAAAGCTTCATCCTAGGACATGTAGTGATCAGGTTTTTGATGGGACTGATTGGAATGATAATCTATCGATACTCCGAGTTGACCAACTTGCTTGCTTACTGAATTAGACTTGAGAGACTTTAACGATTTGGGTGTTCACTTTTGAACCTGCTAGACTTGCTCCTGATTGACTCACCAAAGGGTGAAGGCGGCGATTAACTTTATTATGAGTGATGACAAATCACGGGTGAAAGCAATATGAAATGGGTGCACCATTTTGGATTTTCAGATATTTTGAGGCTATTTTTGGTATTTTCACATTTTTCAATGTTTTTGGAATTTCCAAGATTTATGACGAAGAGACTAACTTAATGACCTATCCTAGGGGTCTCGGGAGCTGATCCATAGATTAGCCTTGCCTACGTTATACACGTAGTGACCACGTAGTTCAACTGACGATAGACTAACTTGATGGACAAACAGATTTCCCTTTTATTGCTTAAAGGACTGACTTAAGATGCAGACTAGATGGGAAAACAGATTGCCAATGCGATGGACACTTGAAGGATTGACCCTAACTGTGTGAAATAGATGGGAAATGGATTTCCAATGCGATGAATGCTTAAAGGACTGACCTTATTGTGTGAAATAGATGGGCAAATGGATTGCCAATGTGACAAATGCTTAAAGGATTGACGTTATTGTGTGAAATAAATGGGCAAACAGATTTCCATTTTATTGCTTAAAGGACTGACCTAAGATGTAGACTAGATGGGCAAATGGATTGCCAATGCGACAGACGCTTAAAGGACTGACCCTAACTGTCTCGGGTGATGATCAAAGATCAACCTTGCCTATGTTCAAGCTCAGAGACAATGTAGTTCAGACAAGGTGAAAGACTGACAAGACTCAATGATGAATTTTTGAATATTTTTTGATATTTTGACATGTTTTTGGATTTTTAATGATTTGGATGTTTTTGATTTTTGATTTTTCTGATGTTTTTGGATTTTTGATGATTTTTTTGTATGTTTTTGGATTTTCGCATGATTTTGACAATTTGGATATGGATAAGATATCAGTGCTCTGTTTTGGGACTTTGTTGAAAACCAAGCTTAATGTTGATCGATCAGATTGATGGATTGATAGTTTGACTAAGTGTGTTAAGTCAAACAAAAGTGATAATGCATTTGTAAAATCTAGGAAGTTGTGTTATCCTAGAGTAAATTCGTACACAAGGGGGATGGTTTGACTAAGTGTGTTAAGTCAAACAAGTTGATAATGGATTGGATAATTTGACTAAGTGTGTTAAGTCAAATAATGTGATAATGCACTTGTAAATTCTAGGAAGTTGTGTTATCCTAGAGTAAACTCATGCATAAGATGATAGTTTGACTAAGTGTGTTAAGTCAAACAAGGTGATAATTGATTGGATTCAATCGATCAAGATTGATGAAGCTTGATTTGGAACAAAATAGCTTTGATGATTTGATGTGACATTGAAGTACACATTAGATGCGATTGATATGAATTGCTTGGATTGATGTTTGATGAAAGATAAAGCATGATAAGGAACATGGTCTCGTCAAAATATGACATGGGCTAGTGGTTCAAATTTTTAGTTCACAAATTCTTGACTGATTTGATTTTATGTTTTCCAATGTTTGGATCGCCACATAAGTTAGATGATATAGATCAAGATTTATTCTTGAAGAAAGATGCAAATATCTGCCCCCAGTGTCTAGCAATGTTTGAACGGCCATGGGTGGATTTTTTGGGTCGATATATGAATGGATAGATATGGTAGGCATGTAAAGGATGCCAAGGATTATCTTGCAATAAGATAAGGTGTTCAAATAGTGGGTGCTCATTTGAATGATTCTTCACGGCTCAGATAACATTTGGATTGGATAGGGATCAAAGAAAATGACCCATGTGAAGATGTCTACCATAAACAAGTATAAAGTCTGCACTAGAATTTTCCAAGATAACTTGGAACATGGATTGGCTAAACGATTCATGGATGATATGGCCAAAATGTTGGCTTTATTATGGATGTGATAAGATGATTTCTCCTGAACTGGTGCACGTAGATGCTCGATTCTAGACATGACACCTGTTTGCTAGGTTTTCATCATGGTACTTGTCCAAAGCACCACCAAAATGGTTTTCGCTGGAGGACTATTTTTTTCTTTACTGTTTCAATCCTTTTTCTATTTTTTTTGGATTTTTATATTTTTATATTTTTTTGTATTTTCTAAGAGATTTTAAGGTGATGTTGAACCATCTGGTACTACTGATGTTGATTTTTCTGTCATGATATGCCATCGATATCCTGCTTGAAGAAATTGCTTTGCCAGGATATGTGCACTTGAATGCAACTTTTGATATCCCTGATCTACTTTACTGATACCAGAGTTAACTCCGTCTCTATGCACACATTGCGATAGAGTGCCTTCTAAATCTTTATGGTGAAGGGTCGCTGCCAATACATGGTCAATGTGAGAATTGGATATCATGCGTGGAGGCATGGATGGAGTGTGTTTAGGGATAAAAATTGAATTGGTTGATAGTTTGTAACCTTTGACTCTCCAAACTTGGGAAGATGAGCAATAATGGGTGGATATGGAAGTGTGCATAAAATTAGGACCAATTTCTTGATACACTTTGTATGTCGCTTGAGAAGCTTGATTTTTCCTTTGTGGACATCTTTGATGAATGTTTGTCCCCTTTTTATTTTTCCCCATAGTTTCTTTGACTAATGGAGTTTGATAGGGATAGTCTTTCTTTGTATTCTTTGGTATCCATATGTATTTAATTTTTCCTTCGTGCTTCCTAGCTTCTTTTTCTTTGATAATGTTCTTCATGCTTTGATTCAAGTCTTTGTTTTGTTGTTGGTCCCAATTCATGGATGGGGTGATGGGTGGGTAAGGATTCATGGCATGGTGGGTTGTAGTATTGAAATTGGTTTCATCATAAGGATCCTTTGTGCTCCCTACATTGATGTTTTCTTGTGACAAAGTTTCCCCCAGCTTTGTGGAAGTATGTTCATATCCCTTGCTTTTCGAATAACCAAGGCCTTGATGCTTAGGATTGACAACAATCTGCACTGGTTCCAAGATACCCTGTTCATGTAGGCCTAATCCTCTGCCTTGATAAGTCATCTACTGAAATTTTTTGTTTGCAATAGTATATGATCTACCTTGGAAACAAGGTGCTAATCCTTCTCTGCTCTATGGCGGATCTTCAAAGGCCATAGCTCTTTCATTGATAAGACGATTTTCCCTTACAAAGGTGACTGATCCCAGTTTATAAGTGATAGGATCCTCCATATGTGGGATGACTCTCTAATTGATATCTTTGGCTTGATCTTGTGAGATATCAGATTGTAATGCTCCTTCAAGAGGTGTTGATTCTTCACTGTCCTTGTAAAAGTCATCCTCACGATTCATTCTTGATATGCTTTCACATGATGTTTATGATTCACAACTTCTATAGAAGCCTTCTTCATGACCCGTTTCTGACATGTCTCTGGATTTCTCTATATCTTGATCATGTGTACAAATGTTAAGAGTAGGAGACTCTTGTTCCTTGGTAATGATGTCAAGAGTATGAGACTCTTGTTTTGAATGAAGATCATCTATGTGTCCATCCAAAGAAAGCATCTTATGGGTAGATGGAGGAGTATCTTGTATAGATAGGAGAGTGTCCATTACCTCATTGTAGTATCTTGAATATACAAATTCTTGATCTTGGTTAATGTCAGAATTTCTTTCAACATGCTTTGGATCAAGTTCTTGACATGGGTCAATTTCAAAGGATGGATTGCTTTCAAAGGGTTTTTGGACATCGTCATAAGGCATGGGAAGTGTCTCAATATCCTCTTGATCTTTGAGTGGACCTGGATCAAATGGTGATTTGAGGGTTATTTCACTATTCACAACCATGAGGTTGAAGGATGTCAATATGCCTTGGGAGGGACCATTGCTAGACCCTAGTGATAGTTGTTGATCATGCTTTGGAATAAGTTCTTGAGATATGTCTTCTAACTCGTTAGGTGATGTTGAGACATTATCAACATGATCATTGGTAGATGGATTTTGGGTTATGTTAATGGGATCAAATAACATCAACACTCCTTGAAATAGATCTTTGTAGGAGGGGTCTTAATCATAACTAAAAAATGGCTCTTGATGTACACTGATTTGATCGTTGGATGAGGTGGAAACATTGTCAGGGTGTTCATCGATGGATAGATCTTGATTATCATTTTCAACAATTGTGGTGGGAGTTTGTTGCAAGCTTTGTTGAGCAAGTAATGCCAGCATTTGTTGTTGAGCCAACAACACTTGTTGTTGGTCATGTTGTTGTTGTTCCAGCAAAGCTTGTTGTTGGTCCTGTCGCTGTTGTGCCAACAAAGCTTGTTGTTGGTCTAGTTGTTGTTGTGCCAACAAAGATTTTTGTCAGGCTCCTTTTTGTGCTACTTGTTGATGGAATTGTTCATGGATTGCCTGCAATAGTGCCTGGAATTGTGCTTGCGCTTGTCAAGCTTGGTGTTGGGCTACTTGAGCCACTTGTGCTTGCTGAGCAGCTAGCTATGCAACTTTTTTTTTTTGGAGCACCTTTTGGCGAGCAACTTGCAACATGATAGAGAATGAATTTGGCATGTTATGTTTTGGTGGTGGTGGCGGTGTGTTGGGGATGGTGTTGATTGTTGGGATTACTTGGATGGTTGCGACTTGTTGTTGCGATATTGATGGAAAAATGTGATGATTTGGTATGATGTTTTGATTTGGCATGATAGATTGAAATTGAACATTGTTGTGGTTGGGAATCATATTGCCTTGATTTAGGTAACTTTGATTTTTGTATGGTGTTCCCTTCACTTGGATCAATACCTAGAGTCGTCAACATATTGCTTGGATTTTGAACAACATTGATGGGATTTGCAAACATGTCTACCCCAAAGTTTACCAAGTGTGGATTTGAAATGGTCATGTTTGGTAAAGTTGTACTTGGCATGTATGGATTTGGTGGGATAATGTTGTTTGGAAAACTCATGGATTAATCATTTGGTTGATAGATTTGCGAATTTGGACTTGGATTTAAATCTACCATTGGGAAAGGTGTTCCAAACTTTGGATTGGGCATACTCACATTCATTGTACTTTTGAGGTTCAGAGGAGATAATGATTCCATGTATAAATGTGAGTTTTGATAATCAATTGGCATTGCGAGACTTGGATAGTTTGGTTGAATTGGATTACTCATGATGGATGGATCAAGTTTATATTCCATGTCCCTCTTGTGTTGTGATCTTGTTGTAAAAGTGAACCTCTAATGTGTTTAGGACCAATGATGAGATGAAGGATGAAAGGGGTGAATGAGTGTTTAAACTTTTAAGAACTTTGGATTAGTGCTAGACTTTAGGACTTGATTTGATTCGATTTGGATAGTTTGACTAAGTGTGTTAAGTCAAGCAAGATGATAATGCACTTGTAAACCCTAGGAAGTTGTGTTATACTAGGGAAAAATCGCACAAGAGAATGAATTGGCCAAGTGTATTAAGCCAATCAAAGTGATCATAAACTAGTAGACCTTAGGAAGTTGTGTTATCCTAAAGGTAGATTTGTTCAAGAGAATTGATAACTTGACTAGGTGCATTAAGTCAAACAAGCTGATGTTGATTTTCCATAGAAGTCTAGCATAAGTGATGTTTCCAAGGTTCCAAAAGTTGTTGGTGAGGCGATGTTTGATTGATGTTTGAGGGATGGATGAAGTGTTTTGACTTGATCCTAGATGACCCTATGAGGACTTACTTGCAAGACCAAGGTGATGAAGAACATGTTTTTCCCTAGAAGTAACTCAAATCCAAAGACCAATGTTTGCATGGAAACCAAATGACTCAAAAGGGATCAAGCACATGTGTGGTTCAATTGTCTATTATCTTGTTTGGATTTGGTTCTTTTTTACCACAAACACTTTCTTGATTAGATTCTTCAAATTGAATGTCCAATGTCCTAATTTTCTTTCATCCCACAAAGTGTATTATGTGGAAATCAAGGAAATCAAGGAAAAGGTTTCCTAGGTTTAACCTTATTGAAAAAAAATGATGATAAAATTCAAGCACTTAGAAACCCCTAAGGATATGATCCCTAGGGAAATCAAGAGTGCTTAAATTCTTCAAAGGTATTTGTTTCTTAAAAGGGGTTTGAAATTCAAAGCTCTTGTGAATGATTGTTTTCAAATGTTTTGAGGACCAAGCAATGTATTTTTTACTTCCAAGCACTTTTTACAACCCTAGGATGATGACACAATATTTTGTTGGGTTCCCACTTGGACGCATCTAGCTGTGCTTATTTTGTGCGAATGGCTAAATGCTTGACTACACTGGCTCCCCTCCATGACACACACTTCTTGGGTCATCCAAGTATTAGTACCCATGAATCTCCCATGGCATACTTTCCATCTCCACAACAAAACTACATTTATAACGTGGGGCGGCTTCAAAGGATATGACCTTTTGCACCAACAAAATAGATAAGATTTTGGCCTTTTTCTAAACAATGGGTTCTAATTCGGGCATTCCGTTCATGGGGGATTATCCAACGTCGACGAGAGTCCATTCATGTCCATCTCATCAGAATAATCCTCATGATTCTTGAACTTTCCTCAAGAATCCACACTTATATACCGGTTGGAAGTCGCTTGGCTTTAGCGTGTTCCCGGTTGGGTCATTCCCTTAGGTGATTACTTTTTCCCACAAGGCAGGCCCGCTAAGATAAATAAAAGTGAGTAAATATATTCATAGTTTGATCAACCTTCATTTAGAAACAAAGAGAGAACACTTGCAATAAGTTTACTCACACTCGCATGTTTTGTTCAATTGTTAAGTACCCAAATTGAAATGTGGAGGCAATCTTTTATGCAAGTTAGTGTCACCAAAAAGACTTTTGATTTTCAAGATCGCTATGATGTGCGAGAGAAGCGCATACGCCTTTTCAAATGACACTACTTTGCAAAATAGATTACAAAACACAAAGAACACATGTTCATTTTAGATTCCTCAAAGCAATAATGAATTCTTTTTAAGCACCAAAGGAAATGTGAGATTGCTTTGTTCAATTGTTAACCTTCAAACAAAATCTAGTATGTTTGTCTAAGGTTCTTTTTAGCCCCTTGACAACTTTTGGAAAGGAATTTGATTTTTTATTTTAGAAATCAAAAGAAATTTAGTGTTCCTAAGGCAAATGAAATTAACAAATTCCCTAAAGAGTGTTGAAGAACACTTTAGTGTTCAAAAACACTTTGTACCTAATGAACATAGTGTCATAATAAAAAATTGCTTGTTCTTTCTAAACCCAAAATAAATCTAGTGTTTCTAAAGCATGAAAGTAACAAATTTCTTAGAAAGGGATTATAAGTTCTCCCAAAAGTGTTTAAAAACACTTGATACAATGAGATTTCAACAATTTTTTAGATTTTTCCATTTTTCGTAACTTTGCATGCATGAATTTCAGAGTCCTATTTTTTCCCAAAAACTACCCAATATTAAGATATGATGAATTGTCAACTAACATTTAAAATTGGGAATATGGATTTTGAGTTATTAACAAAAACAACTTTAAAAAAACTAGGAAAAAACACTAAAATGTCATTTTGAGGGCCAAGATGAAAGTTTCAAACCCCAAAAATGTGCCAAAATCACCACCAACTTATCTTTAATATGTTGGCCATCCATATGCCACCTCATAAAGAAACCACCTATAAAGTTTCAGCCAAAACCCACATCCGAGTCAAAAGTTATGACCTCGGGAAGTTTCCTGCATCACAAAAAAAGTGTTAAAAACAAAAAACTGTAGGTGTGGCGCAGTTTGTAAAAGTCGTGCAGTTTGGACAAAAGCAGCACTATATAGTGTCACACAGTTGACTGTGGGCGGCGCTCTGCAAAAATAGGGAGTGGAAAGGCGGCGCGATAGGGGTAAGCGACGGAGTTTGGAAGCGGCCCTACTTACAATTTTGAATTTTTTCAGGCGGGAAAACAGGAGCGGTGGAGTTTGGAGGAAACACAGTGCGATATGGCGCCGCGGTACTGAAGGCAGTGCACTATAGCACCGTGCGATGGAGTTAGGAAATTTGAAAAAAAAATGACAGGCAGGAAGAAAAGCGGCAAGGTTTAGAAATTAAGCGTGGGTCAGTATAGCACCGCGCCTCTAAAAGCGGTGCAATATTGAGCTGCGGCTCTAGAAGTGGCACAATATGGCACCGCATGGCGCAATTTCCCGTGTCCTGCAAAAAAAAGTTAAAAAACACGGAAATTTAAAAAAATGTGATTAAATTCTTGAGTTTGCTCTCCTTCTAGTGCCGAAATGTGAACCCTAATTTGATACCTGCATGAATAAAGAAAACAAACACAATATTAGATCATATGCAAGGTAAAACAAGGATTCCCCATGGAATCCATTTGCAAAACTTAAAATAGGAAAAACAAAGAAATAAACAAGAAAGAATTGAAATCCTAATTAAGCATGCAAACTCATGATCCCATGGGGGAGTTGGTGCTAATTGATGTGTCGAAATCAGCCCTTTCCTAACTCCTTTGTAAGCTTTGTTGATGATTTGATGAGTGATACACCTTGATGGAGATTCAATCAAGCTTCATGATAAAAATCTGCATAACCTAGCTAAGAATGTGAAGAAATTGATGAAACTAGATATGCTTGAAGAATAAGTTGAGTATAGTAAGTTTACTCAAATTGTGGATGATTGAATGAGAGGAAGAGTCTCTCATTTATAGATTTCCAAAATGGAAGAGAGAGTGAAAATAGGCAATGTGGGATCATTTAACATCCAATGGCCAAGTGCCACTTGTCAAGATGTGAATGGAATGAGCACATTTTGGTCAATTGGCATGATAAATGTCATTGGATTCAAATTTAAATTTTGAATGTGACATGTTGGGGGGAGAGAAGAATGGAGTTAATGTCACTTGGCTCAATGCACAAGGACATGTAAGAGGCATTGAATGCCTTGTTGGAAGGACCAAGCCCATTTGAAGTTTGAATTCAAATTGAGGGATTATTCCCTTTTGATGTCATGTTGAGAAAAAATAGGCAATTAAATAAATCAAAGTAATTGATTTATTGTGCAAGTTGCATTCTCTAGAGGATTTTAGTGATAGGGATTAACTTAATCAAAGATTTGATTAATTTAATGAGGAATTAGGAGATGTGACAATTTAGACTTAAATTTATGAATTAATTTAAATCAAATTGAGAGGAAATGATTAATTAAATAAATGATTTTGATTTATTTAACTGAGGAATATGTTAGATTAAATTAAATAATGTTTTAATCTATTCAATTTAATAAGAGGACTTTAGAGATTTAATTTAAATAAAATGAATTATTTAAATGAACAGAGAAAGATGATTAATTAAATTAATTGATTAATTTAATTAATTGATTAATTTAATCACTAGAGGAGAATGACCTAATTAAATAAATAATGATTTATTTAATTAAGGGATGAAAGGTGTTGATAAGCTGAGAGTATGATTCAAGAAAAAACGATGTTAGTAGGATCAGAATCAGGTGCATGTATATTTTATGTGTCTACACAACCCCTTTCTCATTTGGTCTACAGATAAGAATCCATATTGCCTATTGAGGTTGAGCTTCCATCACTGCGAGTGTCCCTATAGAACCTAATCACTGATGTGGAATACCGATTATCTCAACTAAATGAGCTAGAATTCTTGGATGAGAATCATTTTGACACCCTTAATCACTTGCAAGTATATCAAAACTGACTGAAACATAGCTATAACAAGAAGATCAAGAGTTGGTCTTTCTAGGTACGAGATATTGTTCTAAAGAAAAATAAAAAAAATCTTCCAGATTAGGATAGTAAAGGAAAGTTTGAGCCTAACTAGTTGGGTCCCTTTGTCATCATAGCAAGCTATGGATCAGGAGAATATCAACTATCTACACTTGAAGGAGAATCCTTGCAGGAACCAACTAACAGTAAGAATGTTAAAAAGACTAGGCTTGAAGGGTGTAAATCTAGAAAATACAAAAAATAAAATAATTCTCAAAATCCAAAAAAATAAGAAAAAGGATTGAAAAAAATAAAGAATTTTTTTTCCTCTAGTGAAAACCACTTCAATGGCACTTTGGGAAAGTACCTTGGTGAAAACCTGGCAAACAGGTGCCTCGCGTAAATAAAGCAACTCCATCTATCTATGGCTCTTTATCCTATAATTTGTTGTATCATGCCCATCCATCACATGATTCATCCTATTTATTCCATCACCCATCTGCGCTCTTATTTGTTGTGCATTTTTTGCACACATGCCCTACTGAAATCAAGGACCCTCTTTTCTTGCTTTGCTTTCATGTTTGTTGTCATAGGGTTGACTTTGTCCCCTTAGGGGATATATTTTTTAGTCTTGGTTTTTTTTCACCCATGTGCTCAATGATAAATCTGCTTTTAAGATGCCTTTTGCAACATTTGGATGATGGCTTTGCTCTTGGGAAGTGGGTTCACACTTGAAATTCTGGAACTTAAGGCAAAATTGCCTAAGTATTGGCCACGTTTAGTAATTCCGAGGTACCTCAAATTACCCAAACCTTAATCCGGCTAGGTAATCTGAGCTACCTCGGATTACCCAAGTTCGAGCTCCCTTCTTGTTTTCGGGTTTCTGAAGATGTACGTTCGCGCATTTGTTTCTCATTTTAGTGAGTTTAAAATGTCAAAATGGGAATATAGGAGGTGTTTGAGGTACCATTTATCAATTTAGATTAGGGTGGATTCAACACTTAGTGAATTTTTGCGCTCGAGCTAAAACTCTTGAAATTTTGAGGTAGCTCATATTTTTTGAGCTCTAATTCACTCAGAGAATCTGAGCCCCCTCAGATTTTCCGGATCTAAGGACCACCCAAAATCCTAAGCTTGAAACGATGAACACAGTGAGTTTTGACCCATCCTCTGCTCGGTGATTTCAAGACCCAATGAAATACTTGAGCCCTATGAAGTTCTAAATCTTTGATGTTTTTAATGAATGAAGCTTTAACGAGGAGGATTTCAATGTGATGTCATGGTGATTAGTATCGACATATAATTAATTGTGCTAAAAGGTCCCATCTCACCTCATGTTTTTGAGTCAAATATGCTCAATGTATCGAGTCCAGGGAATCCGAGCATGCTCATATTATCCAACCTCTAATCTGGCTAGGGAATCTGAGCTTGCTCAGATTACCCAACTTTTGTTCATTTTTTTAAAATTCTCAATATTGATAATGAACAATCTTTGACAATGATATTCAGACTACGTTGATAAAATCACTAGGGAATTATGAAATAAAAGGTTCAGATTGCATGCTTTGTGGGTTTTGTATCGAAGTAAGGCCGCACTCTAAAAGGAAATATAGTGTAATGAAGAAAATATGAGATGAATCAATGGGAGACTGATCTACGTGGGTACAGGATAATGTATTATGGCTTACATATTTTTTGAAGCAATTGTGTGCTAACAAAATCTGGATGATGAAGGACTAGAAATACATATTAATGGATCCAACAAACCAGATATATGTTGATGAAGGAACATAAATGCAGTGGATAAGTGTATTCCATTGTACTACAGGGAGTTCACTGGAACCTTTTATTGTATTTCCTTAATCAAGAATCATGATATGATTAATCCTTTGATTATTAGAAATAGATTAATCTTTGAGGTTTCAAACAAGGGATTGAATAAGTAATAATACTTCTAATAATAAATATTTAATCCTTATGGGTATCTTATTTTAAAATTAAAACTCATGTAATGTTCTTATATCTATTTTGTAGGATGAACTAAAGGAATCATGATATTATTGCATATGGATTTGAATTCAAGGGAGGAAGGCCCAATTTATTCAAAGTACACCCCTACATATGAAAACACAATAAAAGGGGAATACTTCAAATTATTTCAAATACACCCACATGGAAATGTGCACCATGATGTTGTCAAGAATATTTTAAATTGAATGTGAGATGAGCTTACATGAGAATCTATGCCCAAATTATCTATAGCTGGAGAGGTGACCTCGAGTTTTGTGCAATCAAGGGAAATATTCTGGAAGAATCTAGGCCGACCTAGATGATGTTTTAGCATTTAATGAAATTTTATTTCATTCAAAACTCTTTGGACTGACCTCAACATGTAAACCCTAATTCGTGGCCAACCTAATGTTGTTTCTCTATAAATTGGGGCTCCTGCTTCATTTGTAGGGGTTATAATTAGTGAGATATAGTTGCCAGAGCTAGAATTAAGATATGAGTTAGCATTTTCTGAGAGCAAGTGCTGATACATTAAGAATACTAGAATTGTTGCATACTTGGGTGATTCAATATAAGTAAAGACATTGTTCTTTGGTTCTCTTTCTTGTGTTGTTTTTACTTTGCATGGTTCCTGTTGTTCAAATATTTAAGATTGCTTTGAGATTATTATTTACATGTTATATTTTAGATTTAAATGTGATGCAATGGTGTTTATGGTTTAATATTTGAGGTGTTTGAGCAATCCTTGGTCCATACTTTTAACGACTTGTTGACTGTAAGTTGTTGTGTAAAGCTAGCTCGGGCCTTGAATTTGCGTGCTAAGTTCAATTGTGGGTATTTATTCATTTCAATTTCCAAATAAGGTTGATCTAGGTGAATTCTTCATGATCTGAAAAATCCTTTTATTCCTCAGAAGATTGCAGTGTTTTTGCGGTATTGCAGGTTTATTCAGGGTTTAGCAGGAACCAGTCTTGAAGGATTGGTCCACTTTGAGTGTTTAATATTTTGCGTCGTTGGTCTTAGGGTTAGTCTACTTTTAGAAATATCTCTTTGAACCCTTATCTCTTTTGATCTTTCTTTGAATTTGGGTTAGTTGTAGGATTGAAAGCATCACCATATTGCACCATTTGATGAAACTATACTTCCAGCATTGTTGATTTGTAAGATCCTGTGTGATTACCAACATTTTCACATTTATCACTGATTTGTTTTTGCATTTTCAAGACTTGACATTAGAGACCTTGGGGTTATCTCTTGAGGATTGTTGATAGAGATTTACCTTTCAAGAGAGATAGGATATTATATTTTTTCTCAGTTTTTGTTGTGCAGAAAACACCATAAACACTATCATAGCTTGATCTTATGAAGTATCATATCCCCTTTAGTACTACTTAGAATATTCCTAAGGCTAGCTTGCCCTACCCATATCGAGGTAGTCTATTGCATCACGCTGAGGGTAATTTGTTATGGATCACATCAGGTTCTTGCGTATCTTAAGCTTATTGGAAATCTCATCGAAAATCCCAAAAAAAATCATAAAACATTCATCAGAACACTTCCAAAATCATGAAAATCCAAAAAAATTCAAAAAAATTTAAATTCAAAATCCAAAACGTCCAAAACACATCAAAAATCCCTAAAAAGGTCAAACATCAAAAATCCAAAAAATAGTACCATTATCAAACTATAATTCTCTAAGCTTGAACATAGGCAAGGCCATCATTGACGTGCCCTTGAGACACCCTAGGTTAGTCCTTTAGGAGTCCGTCATAATAAACTGGCATTCCATCAATGGTTCATCTCTCATCATAAATAAGTCAAGTCAGTCGAACTATGTGGTCTATGCGTGTATAATGAAGGAAAGGCTAATCTTTTATTAGCCCCTGAGGACCCTAGGATATTCTTTTAGGTTAGGTTTTTTGTCAAAATTTAGAAAACTCCTAAACATTCATAAATCTCAGAAAATTCCTAAACATCCAAATATCAAAAAACCGTTAAACATTTGCAAAATCTCATAAAACACAAAAACACTGGGAAACTTAGAAAACCCTAAACAACGTCAAATAATCCAAAAATATAAACATTTACATAAACTCTGAAAAATACCAAAATAACTTCAAAACATTTTTAAAATACCGAAAATATTGAAATATTCCAAAAAATCCAAAACCACCCATTCCATTTCGCTTTCACCCACAATAAAACTTCATCCATAATAAATCAATCATCATCATCTACAACCTTTGGCCAAATAAGTAGAAAGCAAGTGTTGCAAGTCGTAAAGTGAGAACCTAAGTGTCAAAATCTAAAGTTTAGATCATAGATAACTGAGTCAGTGGAGTTTGTATCGATGACTTATCACACACCTCATCCTAATCAAAAAATTTGATCAAAATGTCCTAGGATGTATCCTTCCTACGATGGACATCAGTATCATAAATCATCTTGGCTATATTAAACCTAGAAAGTGATATAGATAGCATGGACTATTTGTCTTTGATCTTTTCTTATGATTTATCTTATTAACCTATTCCGAGGACCTCTCAATGATTTCTATCAAAATGTTTTAGAGAGAAAGGAATGGGGAATCAATCATTATCTTTCATTTTATGTTCTTGTGGGTATTCTTGTAAAATAATAGTGGCACACACTTGCTTAGTTGTGTGTAGGGAGGTTCTTTGGAGTAGATTGTTGACTATTGCATATGCTTTGGTCTGAGATATTCTAAACTTATAAACTACATTCCGATAGGGTTTCTGTATTTCAAGGTGTGAACAAGAACTATCCTATCTATTTGTAGAGTCAAATTCCATTACACTAGATACAACACCATCCTTGTTATTAATACCTTGATGCATCGTGTCTATGTGTTATATAAAAAATAAGGAACATCATTGGGATATATCATTCCCTATAAATCCTCATGTTATTCAACATAATCCTTTCATTGTTGTGAATCCTCAAAAATTTCATTAATCAATCAATCATATCAATCAACTTTAGCTTGGCTATCAACATCTCAAAGAGATCATCGATATCCGTTTCCGCATCGTCATCAACATCAGTCTTTGAACCAATGCAACAAGTACCACTTCAAAGAGGGGTAAAATGTAGACACTTGAAAATGTCTTGATGGATCACATTGGTATACTAACATAATTTCATCTTCAAACTCATCTTCTTTTCGATTAATTGATTAAATTAGCCTATCTATTTAATTAATTATGTTATTTGCATCTATGAACCTGATTAATTTATTCAGGTTAATTCACCCCCTTTCATGCTAACATTCCATCCTATTAAATTAAATACATCAATTTATTTAATTTAAATCCTCATGTCCTCTTATTTAATTAAATAACCCTAAGTTATTTAATTAAATATCACATCACTTTCCCCTTTTCATTAAATCATTTTATTTAATGAATATTGTCTAATTCCCTAATTTCATGATTAAATTTTTATTTAATTATCAATTACTAATTAATCTAATTCCCCCCACTTGAAAAGGAACATTCCAAGGGAATATTCCTCCTTTGCACATTCCTCCAAAAGGAATATTCCCATGGAATATTCCTTCCCCTTTTTCACATTAAACAATTGTTTTAATTTTCTAAATATCTTATTTTCCTTACCCGTGAGAATATTCCAAAGAATATTCTCTATCTTCACTCATTTGAAAAAAGGAATATTCTTCCTTGTAACAAACTTACAAGACTTCATGTGAAAGTTAACTTACAAGACTTCTTGTGCAAGTTTTGAATGTGGGTTTTTTTGAAATACTATCAACCCTTGATTCTTTCCTTGATCCATGTGATCATTGATTCTCGTCCATTGATGAGAATCCATGATACATGTTCCATATTTCCTTCATTCTTGACCATTGATTAACCTTTTTAATATTAACCCTTCATTTCTCATTTTCTCTCCTATAAATAGGTCACTATTTTGAGACAAATGGGTCGATCTTTTAACATTAAAATTATGCTATTAAAATCACTTGTATTTGCACTCACATTTTACATCATTTTAGCTTAATTACTAGAATATTAGCTTAGCTTCCATTAATGGCTTCCATGATAACATAGATGCATACATTTAGCTTATTGGTTAATTAGGGTTTGAATCTTTTTAGTTTAAAATCCATTTAGATTAGCTTTGCACTCACATATATTGATCATCTTAGCATACATCATGTTAAAATAACTTTCATCATGCTCATTTATCACTTAAATCATGTTTCATCACATATCTCATAATGGTTTCATAAGTTTTCTTCAATAAAACTAATTTAAACAAGCTCATTTATCAATGGGATTGGGAAAGGGTTGTCATTGCACATCAATGCAACACCACTCCCCCAATAGGATAAATTTCAATGGATTAAAATAGGTGTTTTCAAAACTTTCATGATTTGATATGTTAAGTTTTAATGGATTCCTAATTTAATTTTTATTGATTGATCTCTATTGGGATTGATGTTTAGTGGCTCCATTACACTCTGTATCCTCATGGATCAAGTGTAGTCAGCCCATAGTAATCCATTGGTCACAAGTACTTTACTAAATAAATGAAATTTATTTAATTCTTAAAAAATGGTGAAAAAGTGAATTAATTAAATAATGCAATACTATTTAATTAATAGAGGAAATTAGGGGTTTTGGATGCAACTGATGTGAAATGTAGTGATATTTAGTGATAATGATGTTGATGATGAGAAAATTTCATTTAGGATGTGTGATATGTGTTAGGTCAATTTTACATGTCTACAAACACCATCACATGAAATCTCAATTGAGACATTATACAAACACTAAGAGAACGTTCACCAAACTACAAAAGTAGAAACATCAATGTGGAGAATATATGAAGCATTTTCCAGACCAGTACTGACAAGCAACAAAAACTGCCAACCGACTGCAATTACCATAAACCTCCTCAACAACATAGGTGACCTAAAAATATAGTAGTGCAACATCCATAGAGCATAAATTCTAAATCCCAAATCGCAAGACCATATCTTTTGAAATGAAGGAAAATGGGTGAGGTAGATTTTGAATGGGGGTATGCACCTATTTCCCTACTTTCATTAGGAAAAAGAGATCTCCTTGGGAAATATTCAATTTCAACCCTTAGGTGAGTCAATCTTGATGGATATCTTGCTATTTTCCTTATGACTGAGGATGGGGTAAATTAGCCTGAAATGCACTTTTGGGAGAAAAACTAAAAATAGCAAATAAACCCAATTGCGTAATATGACACTTGAAACATAAATTTAAAACCTTAATCTAATAGAATAAAAAAAGTTCCAACTGATCTAAGATGAGTATGAATTTATGCACCTATCACAAAAAGATCATGTTGAGTGTCCTCTTAGGAAAAATTCACCCTAGGGAAAATGTGTCTTGCTCCAGGGATCCAAAATATGCTTTCATAGTCCTCTGCTCTTGGATCTGGACTCCTTATTCCTTTGGATTTCAAAATCGGAAAGTCAGAATTAAATTCTACAAGTAAGTTTTTGCGGCTTGAAGACAATGTTGACAATTTTGACAACTTTGCAAAATTACACTTTTTATGAATCTTCAATCCTTCTTCAAGATCTACAACACACACAAGAGGGAATATTTTTTGTGTTTTGGTGAATGGTGGTTTGCCTTGGTCAAACCCCATTTTGGTAATTAAACCTTGAAATGAAATGAAACATGAATGGTAGGAATGATGAATGGACACTTGCTTGTTGCAACTCACCAAACCCTTGAATGAAAATCCTTAGAGGACTTAAATCTAATAAATCTCTCCAAGGTCTTGGTCTTGCATGAAATAGATTGATTGGATGTTGATCTTGATAGCTTGCATCTTGAATTGAATGCTTGAAACCTACATCACAATGTTAGCTAGATAAAATAATTCTTGAATGAAGATAAATTTGACATGATGCTTGAGATAATGATTTCTGCAACAAATGATTGAAAAATATACTCTTGAACACCTTTGACAATAATCTTTTCTATCATCTTTTCTCTCATAAAAATTCTAGGATTTGAATTGATAAAAGACCTTGTATTTATAGGTAATTTTCTAATTTCCCAAAAATTAAACATCAAAGGCTGACAATTGCAAATTGAATTTGAATCATAAAAATTCTGCCAAAAACATATTAAAAATTTGGGTCCTAAATTTAAGGGGGACCTATTCACCCTTGGGTTAATGGGTCCTAGGCCCCAAACCTAGGACACAACAATTTCAAGGCAATTTAATTAATGTTTGCATTTTTTTAATACAAGTTTCCCTTTTGAAAATGGGATTAATTAAGATTTTAAATGTGTAACTGGGACAAATAGAGGCTTAATTAAGTCCAATTTATTAAGGGATCCAAACATAGTGTGGAAATGTAAAGGAGTAATTTATTTGACACTACATTTAGCCCCCACTTTGGTGAGGGGATGAACCCTATGCTCAAAATCACACTAAAGTAGTCAAACAAGCATCAAGAGATGTCTAATTGTACAATTGTTGAAAATATAAGAAAAAAAAGGTCAAGGAGGATGATCAAGCCCCCAAGATCTAAGATCTCACAAAAAACCAACAAAGGCCCACAAAGAGACACATGCCTATGTTAAGTATACATCAGCAAGACAAGATACACAAGCATACAATGTCAAAATTAGAGAAGAAGGGGAAGAGGTTGGATAAAGCCTCAACTAGTTGTCCAATCATTATGGACCAAGCCTTAGTTGTTTGTCCAAAAATGTTTACAAGAGGAAACTTGTTGTCCACTATGCAAACAAAATATACTCACATGGGCTAGTGAAATCCATTGTCCACAAGGTGAGCCCCCAAAAGTGGCTAATGGGAAAGTCATGCCAAGCCTACAGGCTCCCATTGTACTAACCATATCAAAGTTATACCTCCTGATAACTTTGATAAGGTGCTATAGAAATGGTCACAAGGCTAGCAAGTTGTGTTATGCTAGGAACTCATGAAAAAGGCTCCATTGGTAAGCAAGTTGTGTTATGTTTGGTGGCCACGAAAAACATAAAGTCTCTATTGGCAAGGTAGTTGTGTTATGCTTGGTGGCCTTGAAAAACATAAAGGCTCCATTTGCAAGCAAGTTGTGTTATGCTTGGTGGCCCTGAAAATCATAAAGGCTCCAATGGAAATTAAGTTGTGTTATGCTTGGTAGCCTTGATACATGCGATAGGATATTCAAAGGGGTTTTGCTTAGTTCATGAAAGGTCTCACCTTAGGTAACATTGTTCCTTATGTCTCCAAGAGAGGACTAATCAAGGATAAATGATTCACAACTTAGTACATGCAAGCCATAACATCACCACTGAGAAGAATGCAATATGCCAAGAAAGGTCACACTCTTGAAGGACATCAAACCCAATGTCACGACCAATAAGACACATCATGTGAAATACGAAGACCACACTTGGAAGAAAACAATGAGTGGGGACATGTATGCCCCCACTTTAAAGAAATTTCTAAACGCCATGTTGTAAGCAATTACTTTAAATTAGAACATAATAAATGCAAATACATGAGAGATTTATTCAGAAAGCCCTATGAAAAACATATGTTTCCAAGATAGAGCTACGTCATAGAAAGGAGGGTTTCCCCCATATGAAATCCTAAGATAACACATAAGGGATCCATGGATTTGGGGTCAAATTTTGTCATTGTTGTAGTGATATAATAGAGCTTAGAACTGTCGTCATTCTCAAAATAACTCATGGAACAATGAGAACAAATGAAGAATGACACGTAGAGAGAGAGAAACAAAGGGAAAAAATTTTGTCAACATGGAAGGGACCTAAATGTCTCGATGCCTTGAGTCATCCCCAAAAGGAAAACACAAGAAAAAATGTAAAGGTTATGACAGATAGAAGAATGTAGATACAAATAGAAGAATGCCACAATGGATTCACTTATTTTGTATCCTTGCACCAACGGAGTGACAAGGGTCATCCGAAGTAGGCTCACAAACATATAAACACATGCCAAGAAGCACTATATGTGGGATCACATTGTGCACATGCGATCATAAAGAATATAAAGAGAAGACTTGTATGACATATGTGAGTCAACATATAGAAGGTCATCTACATCCCAGTCTTGTTCATCATATGTGGAAGGCAGATAACTAGCCAAAGGGACAACAAAAAGTGTTGTAATAGGAGCATCACTAGGTTCAACATGTGGTGAGTCACTCTTTATAGGAGGACCATCACGGTTGTTATCATCTAAGCTCATGGAAGAGGAAAAAAATAAATTTAGCTCATTATGCACTTCTTCATCAATTTTAGCAATCTCATCATCATCATCCAAGTTAATCATAATAGAAGGCCTAATGACAATATCCATAAAAGTTTCTTGTTGTGGCGAAGGTGGAGAATCATCATTATTTGATTCAATTGGTATTTGATCTTGATTTTATAATTTATTCTCTTCTTGTAATCTACGAGTAGAAGCATGATATCTATGCCTATGCTCTTTAACATTTCTATTTCTCAATGTGATTTTCAAGTTGTGATTGCGTAGGAGCATGTTTATCAACCATAGGTTTCTTTTCTTCCCACAAGGGAGGAACAAAAGAAAACATGGGAGGTTGTTCAACCACTTTCTCTTTATCTTTATAAACTTGTTTGATCTTAGGAGACACAATGAGACTTATCTGTCTATCTCTTGGTCTTTTATAGGAAATAGGTGAAAGATTTGTTATGGGTTGGTCTTGGTTACTTGGAAGGGCTTTTGGTTCAATCATGGTTTCATCAATGATATGAGGTTCAATCAAGGGTCGAGGCATGTTACTAAGGAATAATTTTGCTATGCGCTTTGCCTTGAACTTTTGACAATATTTGAAAAATAATTCCTCACGAGGCTTAATAGGTTCCATAGGTTCAGGCTCAAAGAAATCCAATGAGAAATTCCCATGGGAAGAAACAAGATTAAATCCACTATGGTGCATAGTAAAGATATCATTGCCAAATGGAAAATTTAAGCATTTATGCACTACCGATGAGACTACATCCATGGATAACCAAGCTTCACACATAATTGGTTTGATGATTCGATGATGGAGAATGAGACATTCAATTGTTTTGGTCCAAATTTTAAAGGAAGAGTGATCAAACCTATTGTAGAGAAAGCAAAACCATTATGTGTTTTAATCCATGCTTTCGGTGGTTCATAAGAATCTTGATAAAGTTCATGCACAAATAAGAATTCCATGATGATCACATTCTCTACACACACAGGATCAATTAATATCCCATTAGTAGGCTTGTCATTGATTCTTCTAGTGATGTAAAGAGGACCATCGGGTGCATGTTTGATTATGTGATTTTGTGAGAAAGCAATGTCAAGGGGCATTTTGGTTTGTCCCTTACGAGGTTGAACATCAATGAAGTCAACCATATGTTCTAAGTCTTCCTCATTTATATTTTCATTATTTGTATCTTGAAGTTTGTCAACATTCATCACATCATTCTTAGTATCAATAGCTTTCACAAAAGAGATATTATGATTTGGCATGAGGTTGGTAAAGATTTGAAAATTTTGGTTGGATGGGGCAACAAACTTATTTCCTTGATCATTAACACCACCAATTTGTATGTGATTAGAATCAATGAGGTCTTGCACAATATATTTAAGATGCTTACATTGTTTTGTATCATGTCCATTTTTTAGTGATAATGGAAAAAGGCATTTGAGTTAAATTTTGGAGGTAAGGGCTTAGTGGTATCAATGGCTCTAGCAGGAGGTAAGGTAACTAAGTTCTTACTTATAAGTTAAAAAATAATGGATTGAAGGGTATTAGGTAATAAGGTAAGTTTTCTACTCCTTTCCCTAAATGGATATGGATTTGTAATTTATATGGAAACCACTTGGGAGTTAACATGTTGATTTTTTTGAGGTGTATTTAGTTGTAAACAACCCTTATTTTGTTTCTTGAAAGGTTGGAAATTTTTATGGGGAATGACTTCAAATTTCTCAAGATGGTTAGAGGGATTTTTTGCTTCACGATGACTAACTGAATTATGATAGTCATGAAGGGCCATGCACAAGTGTGTAAAATATGGAAATTTAATCATCCCTAGCTTATCTTGAATATTGGTTTGCAAATTTTCAATGAAAATTCTTTGAAGATCAGCATCGGGAAAATGTTGATTTGTGAGTAAAGCAATTTGTATTGTGCTATAAAATTAGTGACCTTTTCATTCTTGTTTTGTTTACATTGCATTAAATTAGTTAAGGTCATCTTGGGACCCATGTGCACTTGGAAATGGTTAATAAAGGCATCAAAAATTTTATTGAATGAATAAATTGAGTTATTTTTGTAATGAACAAAACCACTCCAAGGTAGTGTCTTTTAAGGATCTATGGAAATTTTTAGCCAAGAGTGTATCCTCAAAAATGAAGTCACTACATAAGGTTGTGTATGTTGAGACATGGTTACTAGGGTCTTCTTTTCCACCATATTTCTCAAATATAGGAATATCTATGCCTTGTGGAATTTGTGCTCTCAATATCTCCAAGGATAAAGGGTTTCTTTTGACATATTGTGAAGGTTGGCCATTTTGACTTTGGTTCAATGTGGCAATTTTTTGTTGGAGGGATGAATTTTTTTGCAAGAGTTGGTTAGGGATGGAATCATTGGTTGTATTGTGAGATGGAGGTGAATAAGGTGGAGGTGTATATGTATTTGTAGGACAATGAATTGTAATTTTGTGAGGGGAGATGGATCAGGAGATATAATATTTGAATGTGCAAAGGTAAAGGGATTCCTAGTGGAAATACCTAAGGTGGTATTGAAATTTCTAGTGGGTTGTTTTGTTGTTGTAATAGTTGGATTAGTGTATGTAGGAATATAGATCATAGTCATGGAAGGAGGAATTGAATTTACACCTTGAATTTGATTGTACCCCAAAGTTTGAGCACAACTAGCTATGGTAGGAACATGTTTATCAATAATGTGAGCTAGGATACACACAATCTCTATTCCTTCTTTATTATCAATCATTTTCCTCATTTTATCTATGACAAAAATTGTAGTACCAACAATGCATTCATAACTCACAATTTTTTGCAATTTCTCTAAATCTTCATCCATTTATTTTAGCTCTTCTTGAGGGACATTAACAACCATTGTGTCAACATCAACACATTGGTTTTGGGTAGGGTGGTCATGGGAAATGAGGTATCAAAGCTATGATCCATAGTGGATTGACTAGTATCAACACTATGAGTGAAAGAGTTGGACAACTCAAGATCCACGATGAGTGTAGTAGTGCGGGATGGCATGAGTCTCGAACTATGTCTCACTATAGTATTGGTAATAGGACACCAGGTTGTGAAGCTCATACAAGTTTCACCAAACCTAAGTGCAAACAAAATGGATAATAGACACTAGATAAAAACAATCAAACACCCTATAATATGAAGTGCAATGCAAGTATGTAAAAAGAGATAAAATTTTAGATTTAAAACAAGATAATTTACTGATTATGCTATGAAAAAACCTGAAAATGATGTATTGTAATGACAATTTTGATTTCAAACAATGCACTCAATTTGACCAATTTGAACCTAACGCAAGAAGGTATAAATTTGTTTCTGATTTTTGAAACTGAAACCCAAATTTAATAGCATACCATAATGAAGCAAACAAAGATAAATCACTACCCAAAATTTTAAAAGCGCACCTATAAAGGGAAAGATTTACCCTAGGGAGAATGGGTCCCAGGTCAGGGGTTGCAAAAAAATAAATCTAAGTATAAGGTTCAGTGCTAGGGTTTCCTATTTCAGATTACAAACTATGGTTTTAGTGACTGAATTTTCCAAATTTAGGTGTCTAAATGCAAGTGAAATGAATGAAAAATTATGAACAATGTGACACTTTTTGAAATGCAATTTTGACTCAAATTTGTGAATGTGAATGATTGAAAATACACTAATATGAAAGTACTATGCAGAACCAATGTAATATGCATGCAATTTTTTTAAAAAAAATCAGATTTGAAAGGATGCAAAATGAAAATCTAGAACCATAAATGAGATGAAAACTAATGCAATTTTAACAACCCTAAATGAAATGCAAGCTAATGCAAGCTAATGCAAACTATTGAAAATCCTAGATATATGGTTTGAATGGACTCTAATTTTAGAATTTTTGATGTACAATGTCGGGTTCACCAAAATGAAACAAAGGAAATATGGGCAAGGTAGGTTTTGAATGGGGGTATGCACCCACTTCCCTACTTTCATTAGGAAAAAGAGATCCCCTAGGGAAAGATTGAATTTCAACCCTTAGTTGAGTCAATCTTGATGGAGATCTTGTTGTTTTCCTTATGACTGAGGACATGTTAAATCAACCTAAAATGCACTTTTGGGAGAAAAACTAAGAATAGAAAATAAAATCAATTGTGCAATGTAACACTTGAAACATCAATTTAAAACCTTAATCTAACAGAATCATCAAAGTTCTAGCAAATCTTATGAATATGAATTTATGCACCTATCACAAAAAGCTCATGCTAAGTGTCCTCCTAGGACAGATTCGACCTAGGATGAATGGGTCTTGCTACAGGGATCCAAAATATTCTTTCATATTCCTCTACTCCTAGATCTGCACTCTCGATTCCTTCAAATTTCATAGTCAGAAAGTCGGGATTAAATTCTACAAGTGAGTTTTTGTGGCTTGACGATAATGTTGACAACTTTGCAAAATTATACTTTTGATGAATCTTCAATCCTTCTTCAACCTAAGATCTATAACACACACAAGAGGGAATTTTTTTTTTTTTTTGGTGAATGGGGTTTTGCCTTGGTCAAACCCCATTTTGGTAATTAAACCTTGAAATTAAATGAAACATGAATGGAAGGAATGATGAATGAAAACTTGCTTGTTGCAACTCAACAAAACCTTGAATGAAAACCCTTAGAGGACCAAAATCTAATAAATCTCTCCAAGGTCTTGGTCTTGCATGAAATGTCTTGATTGGATGTTGATCTTGATAGCTTGGATCTTGAATTGAATGCTTGAAACCTACACCACAATTCTAGCTCCAAAAACATGAATGAATGAAGATAAATTTGATATGATGCTTGAGATCTTGAATGCTACAAAAAATGACTGAGAAAATTTCTCTTGAACACCTTTGACAATAATATTTTCTATCTTCTTTGCTCTCATGAAAATTTTGGGATTTGAATTGATAAAAAGATCTTGTATTTATAGGTAATTTTCTAATTTCACAAAAATTAAATATCAAAGGTTGACAATTACAAATTGAATTTGAATCATAAAAATTCCACCAAAAACATATTAAAATTTGGGGTCCTAAACTTAAGGGAACCCATTCGCCCTTGGGTGAATGGGTCCTAGGCCCCAAACCTAGAACACACCAATTTCAAGGCAATTTAATAAATGTTTGCAATTGTTTAATACAGGTTTCCCTTTCAAAAATTGGGATTAATTTTAGGCTTTTAAATTCATAATTGGGCCAATTATAGGCTTAATTAAGTCCAATTTATAAAGTGATCCAAACGTAGTGTGGAAATGTAAAGGGGTACATTTTCTAACACTACATCTTCAAAGGTGAAGGAATGTAGAGCATTCTCCCAAACAATATTCAAAACAAATTCATGTAGTAGAATCTTTCATCAACTTGTAGAAACACATATTTCCTCAAGAACAACAAGAGAGAGAATACAACATACTAGAGACCATCAACAACATCTCTCCAATTTTAGCATTAATTCGAATCCTTATCTTAATGCTTCTAATATTCATCTTAATATGTCATCATGATATCATCTTTTTCTGATAGCAACCATACTCAATACAACTTCAACTATCATCAAACAAGGCATAACATCCAACCATGAACATCAACAACATCACTATTAGCACAACATTATACATAAATGATAGCCCAAACTAAGTGTACATCAAAGAAAAAAATGCCAAACATATATGCAACAATCTCCCAAACAAAGTGGTGACATCAATGACAAACAATTCCAAACATATGTGGAACAATATAAACTTGTTATTGGAAGAAATTTTGATAAATAGATGGTATACAGATAGAATATGAGGATGTTGGACTTGATCGTGGAGGAATATTTGGAAGAGGATACTTTGGGATTTGTTGGAAATATGTGCCTCAATCTCGCTGACCCATTCATCGGTGTAACCTGAGCAATCGATGCAAGTCTCCTAGGTCTCGACAAAGTTAGAAGTCCGACCAAAGCACTTGCTCGGTGTAACTTGTTTTCCATCAGGATGAGTGCTCAGTGTTGACTGTTTGTTTCCATCGGTGTGACTTGGGGTCATTAGTGGAACTCTTCATTGGGCTACGTCGATGGACCGATGCTTGTTAAAGGTGATCTTGATCTACGATTGTGATGAGATTAATCCAATGGTGCTCATTTTATTCTATGCTCAGTTGTGGTGAGTATCGACAAAATCTTGTGAAGTGAGTGGAACTGCCTAAGCATTTGACACTCGGCGACTTGATCAACGGTGTTCGTTAGTCCTGTGCCTCGTGTGGTGGGTCCCAAGTGACTCATGCGGGGTGTGTCAGCTTTGAACACGTGTCATTATTTTGGGGAAACTTATTGGGAATATTGTGGATGCTTTTTTTATTCCCCAAAATTGCACTAGCGGTGTACACGTGTCTTGGTGGGTCCTGGCCACAACAAGCAGTATGTGAAGGGAAATGCTCGAAGGTCGTTTGGTCGCCTAGGCAACTTTCAATGGTTGGTTTGCTATGGAAGTTGAACCGAACCGACTGTTTGGTGCATTAGTCAAAGCGATGGATGAATAACGTTACAACACGTGGCACAATATTATTCATTCATTTTACATCGCTATTGTAAATCAATGCTGATTGGCCGAAAGCTTTATTCTTTGGTAGCGATTAATTGTGGGGTTGATACAGTGCAGTTTTGGTATATCTTTGTAATCCAATTCAATGTTGGGCGGCTCGATGCATGTTGCAGGGCGGTGTTGCCAAAGAATGGTGGAAGCTTGTTGGTGGGGTAATTAAATACCTTGATGGTTGTTGGTTGGATGAAAAAAGAGAGATGAGGTTGATCAAGATGTGAAATCTGATCGAGCAGAGTGTGTGTGTTTGAGCGGTATGCAAAGAGAATTGTAACTGTGAACATTGAGACACACAAAACTAAGAAGATGTGAACCTAAGAGGCCATGAGGCTGTGTCGATCGAAAGGCTAGCTGTGCATGTGGGCTGGTGAGATGAAATGAATCTTCACTGTATGTCATGTGAGGACATTGTAATAGTGCAAGGTTTCAGATCTATGTTGTTTCTTGTATTATCTAGATGAACAAGATGTAACTCCTGTAAAGGCCATGAGCCTGAGATTGTATTGTAACTTTGTTTGTTGTTGAATAATACAATGGCTCGATCTTTTGGAGGGTGGGGTTTTTTACCTAAAAGGGTTTCCCCCACGTAAATTTGTGCGTTCATATGTTTGTCTTTCATGCTTATTGATTTTATAGTTTTGAATCTGGCTTAGTCTGCATGTACTTTTCTCAGAAGGGTAAATGTGGGAAATCACTGTGCTTGTTTCCACTTTATGGCATAGTAGTTTGTATCCTTGAGGTGATTTGAAGAAAATAAAGTCACTAAGGCACTGTTGTTCTTAGATGTTTCATTCTAATATGACCCCCGCTTTTCCCAACATGTTTGACTTGTTTTTTGTATGGGGATGGAGATATTTGAAAGATTTTGGTTTACCATTTTTTTTCAAATTAATATAAGGGAACTTACCAATTGATTTTGAATTGACATTTGAATAAATTGTTGATAGTTACATGATCACTCTACCCTCCCTTTATTTTCACACTTCTATTTATAGAAACGGTGATCACTTTTCTAAATTCATGTTTTTTTGTTTTGTTTTATAAATTCATAAGGCTTTTTATTTTGCACAAATGATGATAAGGTATGAATTAATTTGAAATTTTCCTCAGTATAGGATCAATGCTTGGAGAAAATGACATTCAATGCACTAGAAAAGTAAATAAGCAATTAATGTTCAATGTGGGAAAGAATATTTTGTAGGAATTTACCTTAGAAGTGAAGTGAATCTTTAATGTTTTAAAATGTTCAATTTAGATGAATTTTTTCCTTATTCACTTCAAATGGAAAGTTCTTCCTATGCCTTTAAAGCTATTACTTCCTTTCATAGGAAATTGCAAGTGAAGTGAAGTATTAGTGCTTCTTTGAAATCTACTTTAGTTCCATTTTGGATTTCCATCTAGGTGGAATTTTACTACTAATGAAGTGAAGCTTCACATGAAAGTGAAGTTCAATAGTGGTTTAAAAATTTTCCTGTTGACTTTTCAATGCATGTGGGAAAATTGATGTTCAGTAAATTTTTTGTCAAAGCTTAATGTTCACTTCAAATGGACATTGAATCTCTACCAAGGAATATTCTTTTTTAAATCATTGGTAAAAAAAAGTGAACTAAAGATTTTGATGAGTAAAGGTTCTATTAAGTAGGGGCTCATATTTCCACCTTTTGACTTTTCAATAATTGTGATTAATGGAAAGTGAAGAGAAGTTTTTTAATATTTTATCTTATGTTTGGTAAGGTATTGATTTCTGCATTTTAAATTTTCTAACATTTGTTAAGACATTGAATTTCCATCTAAATATTTTATCAAATTTAATGAGAAATAATAGTGAAGTGAACTCTTCTTATGTTTAGTAAGGCATCAAAATTATTTCTGAACTAATATAAGGCATTTTATTATCATTTATCCTTTTTGTATTTTTTTATGAAATTCTTCCGAAAGAGATGATCATTTTAATTATTCTACTAGAATATGATGAAAATGAAACCCTCTATTTTGAGGCTTTGACCCATTTTATACTTGGAACTTGTTGACACTTGGAACTAGCTTAAGGAAAAAATGGGGGTCCTTATTTTATCAAAAGTAAAATGGGTCATGTTGTGAGATGCATAGCAGAACTCTTTAGGCTTAAATCAAACCCATGATGGAGTTTCCTCTACACCTATCAAAGAATTAAAAATTTAAATTTGTTTCACCTTTAGGGGATCAAATGAAATCATTTGGAAATGCCATTTTGTAAGTATGTATTTCTTAGTATCACCTTTTCAAAAATTATAATATTAAATATTATGTTTTCTTTAATATTACATATGTACCATAAGCCACATTCTACATGGTGCAAGATTATGCAACATAAATATTTGGATAACACCGATCCTTTAAGAGTTTTAACTATCTCAAATCCACCAAAAGGATCTATTATCTGGGATTTCATGATGTCTTCGAGAGACATTGTATTAAATTATGTCACTTGGGAGGTCAACAATGGAAGTATGGTCAACTTCTGGAGGGACTCATGGAGTGGACAACCTTCATTAATTAATTATGTTTCCCATAGCATCATCAATGTTTCAAAGAGTTATTGGGGGACTCAGCTCAATCAATTTGTAAGTAGTGTGTGCTCAATATCAGGTAAAGTTAAATGGAAAAATCCGGAGGACTTGCCATTATCTTCTAAGGAAATCAATCAATTCAAGGCTTTGTTGGAATCTAAACAAGTATTTTTGTCAGGATCAGTTGATAAGATAATTTGGGCACCAGCTAAGGATGGCAATTACACAATTAAGGATGGTTATAGAATCTTACTTCAAAATCATTCAAATAAAGCCCCATGTAGAGCTTTTTTATTCTGCTGGAATAATGTTGTGCTTCCAAAAGCAGGTAGTTTTGCATGGTTAGCACTAAAGCATAGGATCTTGACCAGTGATAGACTTAGTAGGCTGCACATAGCATCATCATTTAATTGTCTATTTTGCAATGAATGTGAAGAGATTGTGGATCATTTACTCCTTACATGTTCTTTTGCTAATACATGTTGGACTTTCGTACTGAACAAGCTGAATTACAGTACTCCAATTCAAAATAATCTGTGGGATTTTATTCAAGCTTGGCCTGTCCTATATCCAGATTCATTATTTGCAAACATTTGGAAATGTATCCCGACATTAGTTATGTGGGATATTTGGTGGGAAAGGAACAAACATATTTTCAAGAAAGAGGCTTCTATAGTTGACAAAATCTTGGAGGGGCTTGAGAGATCAATATCAGAAGTAACAAATTTGAGTTTGCATCATTCAAAATTTAATCCTACTGTTACAGCATGGGACTCTAAAATCATTCAACAATGGAAGCAGTTGTTCATTCCTAATGGTTGGAAAATTAAATAGCCAAACCATTCTTTGGTTCCTTGGTCTACAATTTACTGGACATATCCATCGGAAGGCTTCTGGAAACTGAATTTTGATGGGGCTTCTCGAGGAAATCCAGGTCCTTCTGGATTGGGTGCATGTATCCGGGATTCACAAGGTGTAGTAGTGGCTATAACTACTTCTCCTCTGCCATCTGGAACTAATAACATGGCGGAGTTGCAAGCCCTCTTAGCTGGTCTTATTCTTGCAAAGCAAGGGAAATATCAAAGATTACACATTGAAGGAGATTAGACAGTTATAATTAATGCTTGCATACATAGAAAAATACATTCATGGAAATTAAAATATATTTTCAACTAGGTATGGAAATAATTAGATGAGTTTCAAGATATATGTATCTCACATATCTTTCGGGAAGGTAATCGTGTGGCAGATCATCTCTCTAATCTGGGGTGTGATGGGGTACATTTCTCATCTCTCAATCCATGATCAATCATTGAAGAGTATGAGGACTTAAGAAAGATTATTGCTATGGATAAACAATAATAAAAGCCATGCCATATTATGATGCATGATTTCATTTAAGGAGGAGTTTGTCTGCATTATTGCAAAAACAGAGTACCATATTATGTTGCACAATTTTATTTAAGGAGGAGTTTATCTGCATTATTGCAAAAATAGAGTACTTTGGTAACATGATGCTCATCGCAAAATATTTAAGCTCGAATGTGTGGAGGATTAGCATAGATCAATGCTGCCCAAAAACTATCGCATCTGGTTGACACTGAGTGTTGGGGAAATAGTGCTACCCAAGGATATTGATGATTCAGTGTTGGATGCTATGTTCATTATTCACTCGCCAACAATTAGGAGGGCTATCAGACAAGTGATTGGTGAGGAGTTTCTGTCTTCAACATTGATTCAGTGCTTTTATCCTTCGAATATGGTGTCAATGTTTCTTTCAAATGCAATGGATATCATTCAGTCTCCTCCTCATCTACACACGCTGGCTGATAAGGTTGTTTGGCCAAAGTTTATTGCAGAGAAAAAGCTTTCGATAGCCTGTCAAAGGTATGATTTATGGAGTGGACAGGCGCTGGTAGGGAGTTTATTCTCTCATTCTCAATTGTTGAATAGACATGAGTGTTTGGTGGTATTTGAAGCATTGAAAAAATCATATGAGCATCGAAGCCCTACCCACATGAAGATGGCACTAAACAGTATAGCTCGGGTGCTTGGCTTTCACTTGGAAGAATGGGTAAAGAAAATGGGCTTTGCTCTGTTGGATTTGCAGAGATTTTCAAATAGGTTTCCCACTGAGATCCTTGAAATTGAGCAAACTCAACCATCTAGAGTTGCAGAGTGGAATGTCTGGGATCAGGGGCTAAATTCAGAATTGCAACCATCTTCCTCGTAGGCTCGAAGAGGTTCTGGATGGTCTCTAGAAAAGTAGCAATTTGAACATGTTGGCTGGGGGTGTGATGCTACGACCAGTGTTTGAGAAGGTTCGATTGCTCCGGGTGGAAATGATTTCGAAGGTGTTGAAAACAGGGGTTTGCAAGGATGCGACGCCATGGAGGAATAATCAGTGAAAGTGAATGTTTTGATTTTTGTGATATTTTTTTATTTTGAAATGTTGCTAAAATTAGTATATGCTTACCAAAATCAAATTCATTTTTGGGATATTTTCTCAAAAGGAGACAGTAAATTCCCCACTTTGTAAAAACTTTTGCTCCTATTTTGGAGACCAAATTGTAAATTCGAAAACTATGATTGATGTAAATATAAGGGACGATGCTAGGTTTTCTTACTGGTTCTTTCCTAGTTGACTTTTTTTTTTATTTGAACCAGATTTATTAATTTAATATAGTGGCTTGCCACTTTTGCTAAAAATAAATAAATTACATATGTAATAATTTTATAATGAATGTGGATCCATTACAAAAATAATGACATCTATTCAAAATTTTGAGAAAAATAACAAATATTGTTTAAAAGTTCTTTAAAAATTTACTACAATCCACATAGATGTTCTTTCTTGAAAGATGAAATAAGATTTTAATTTTGATATATATATATAGGTAAGAGAAATATGTTATGAATTAATATAGATTCATTTTTTTTGTTAATTCTAATTGAAAAACTAATAATAAATAAAATATTTAATAAAAAAATAACAAAAATTATATATGCATTAGACATTGAAATTAAAGGTCTAATTCTAGGAAATCATGGAACTTTTTTATTTGTAGTTAAATTTATGTGATATGGAATGATGTTACTCAATACAAAGGAATTGAAAAATAAAAATAAAAATGATAGAAATAATTTTTTTATTACAATTTGAATCTACATAGAAAATGTCACAATTCATTACTTTACACCATCCTTAAATTCTTGACTATTTGTTCCTTATAATTGAAAAAAAATAAAAATATTAAAAAATGTTTATTTTTAGTGTCCCACTTAGACCAAAAAATGGAACACATGATTGTGATATCACCCTCCTAGTACACATTACTACTACTTCTGTGTATCTTATGATTATCACTTACAATGACAATTATCACTTATAAAAATACACATGCAAATTCAAGTTCCTTTATAATTGTGTTATTTAACTACAATTTCATGCAAAACACGGGAGTGGTTTTCTAGTGCCAACATACAATAATTTTCTATAAAAAAATATTCATCGAGGGTAAAATAAATTTTATACTAAATAAGACTAATATGTTGAAGTTTGAGGAATTATGTTTTGATAAAATTTAAATTTTGGTATAACATTACCATTGTTGGATAGTCCCTAATCACCCTCTTTTATATTTGATCTTTGGCATGTAGTCTTTTTATTATGTAGTTACCTTGATAATTAGTAAACATATGCTGGTTAAATGTTTGAGGTTGGGTTAAGCATAAGTTTTAGGACCATGACTTGTGTCATATTCAAAGTAATTTGATAGACTTTTACCTAAGCCTTAGTCTATCGTTGTGTTATATTCTAAGTGTTTTGATATACTTTTATATACCATGATCCATTATATTAATTGATTTCTACCTTTAAAGAAGGTTAGACTTCTTGCATAATGAATGATGGTGAAAAGATGCAATTCTATTTGAATATCCTAAACAACCTAGGACAAGAAGACCTTATTTTCCATCTCAACTTGATGGGAATGCAATCAAATTGGTCAAATTTTTAATTTAGACCAAGTGCATAGTTTCTTGGCATAAATGGAGCTAAAATTTCAATAACTCATCTTTATACCTACATGATAAGAACACTTCTTTGTAGTCTCTTTAAAAAATGCAAACACAACAATGGTTTGCTATTTTCTAGGAACAACATGTTAGACATGAGGCTTGAAAATCATATTTCATTAATCAAGTTATGAACATTAATAACCACAATACATTGTGACTATTATGAAAAGTGCTTGAATATAGAAATATGCTCTAAAAAGTGAATCCAAACATGTAGTTTGTAAGTACCAACAATACTCTCAAAATAAGAATTGTACGTCTCAATATCTAGCTTGAAATCACCTTGACTTAATAGTTAGTGCCTTATTGTTGTTCTATGACATCTTATAATAGATCATTGTCTATTACATAAATACTATTCGGCAAGGCTGTTGAGATAGTTTACGAGGAATTATCGTAAGCACTCCCACGAACTATATTAGGGTGGATGGGAACTATAAGGTTTCGGTTCTCGTCATGGAAGTATATTCTAGAAAGGTGCCCCATAGGTGGATAGTCATTCTAGCTCCTCTCCCACATGTTATCCTATATCCACCCTCCCTCCCTAAGGACAATTATAGGACTATATATAAAGAACAAGAGTGAATGGTAATTTTGTCTCACACTTGAATAACTTATTGAACTACCAAAAGATCCATGACCAAAACAAGGTGTAGTAAAATAGTATTTTAAAAACAAGACATGCTTCTTTACTATTTTCAATTAGCATAACCTAAATTTATTGGCGTCCTCATTAGGTTTATGTGATCTTAAGTATATTTGGAGTTGTAAGAATGAAGTGGCATGTGAATGCGTTTTGCAGTGATTGCAACTGCGTATCCAAATCAAGTTTGACTATCCAAAGGATTTGTTTGGATATCATGTTTGGTGCCTCAAATTATGTTTGTGATGTGTTTTATTCAACCATTTCGTGGGTGATGTCCATTATTGGTTTTACTGTGCAGGAGGTGGAGGAAAGCGATTGTTGGATGGAATGACAACAAAGTCAATCGATAGCAAATGCAACGACATTAAGCAAAAGGTGCGGCATTGTGAAAGGATAGTCACCCGGTTATATTATTGTAGTGAAAATGTAGTGCTTTTCACTTCTTTTTATTCAAGACAAACAATAATAACAGTTTGAAATTTAGGGTTGGTATAAATTGAATATGACATTTAATTTAAGTTTTGATGATGGAGATATGTTAGTAATATTTATTAAAAGATTTATTAAGATATTGAAATTTTAGTATATAATTAGTTGAAGATTTTAAATTCTATAATTAATTGTTCTTTACTCAGATTCATTTATGCGAGTGTGGATTGAATCTCTGTGAGCGTAGACTTGAACTTATGATGTGTCAAATCGGTTCACCACAAAAGTGAATTAGATAGGCTTAGGATAACACATGCATTGTATCCTTGATTATAGTGCAAACCAAATTACTACTTTGCATGGCAAAAGCCAATCATGTGGTGAATAATTTTATGGACTACTCTCTTCTCATGGAAGGGTAGTATGGCAACCAATCGTGGCATCACTGTGTTACATGAGAGTTGCACCAATCGGTTTACTCACTTCACAAGGAAGGGCTGTTTGTTGGTGGACTATGGTGTTTACTTATGGAATAAGAGTTGGAATGTTTAAGGTGTTAGGGTTTTTTCTTTTGAAACTCTTAATAGGCATGGTCATTGTAATTTTTATTGGTCTAATTAGTCACTAGCTCCAATTCGGTTGAGTTAATTTCCTTCTAAGAGACATGTATTAAGGCTTCACTCTTCTAATTAAATTAACACCTCCAAGAGAGTGAATTCTCTCATGCACCTTCTCTCATTGAACTCCTAAATTTGTCTAATATTTTTTGTTTGTACTTGGGCTTGCTCTTCTATTAGAGTTTCTTGTATGAGCTAGTTTACTTTGATTTCATTTAAAACTATTTCAATCCAATTTTCTATAATTTAAGGAGATATCAAGTGTGAAAAGACAAGTGAGGATTGGAAAACTCAAGAGAATAGCTCTTATTGATTTCATGTGTTTATTTGGATTTTTTTGTGTGTTGATAATCTTTTATGTTGAATTGTTAATAGATTTGATGTTTGTTGGATGTCTCATGATGTAAACAAGGACTTTTATCTATTTTTTTGTATTTTCTTAAGTTGCAATGAATTGTCTAAATGAATTAATCTAAATGCATTAAAAAATATATCTATTTTAACTTTTTGTAGTTTCTAAAATAAATTGTGACCTAATTAGTTATGTGCAGTTTTTAAAGAATTTATGTAATTTAAATGTAGTTTAATTAATATTTTTTGGTTTTCACTTTGTTTTTATAAATATATGTTGACATATAAAGAGTTTTGGTTATATATTTTTAAATATTTAGAGAGTTTTGAAACATATAAAATAAGAGAAGCTAATGGTCTAATTTAATCTAAGAAATTAATTTAATTCTATCTAATCTTAGAAAGTAGCAATGCATTCTACTCTAACCAAGAATTAATAACGAAGTGTTAGAATCCTTGGATATTTTGACATCTTAATTACTACTTTAATCTATTACAAAAATGAAATCTCATATAAAATGATTATAAATTAAGTAACCTATCCGAAGCTTCAAATAATCCCGTTTGAAATTGCTATGAATTGTGTCCATAGAAGATCTAGCTAGTATTTGTGTACATTCTCCTCACTAGCTTTGAGGTGCTCCTCTTGATGGAAGGGAAGGTTAAACTGTCTAGTAGATTTGAGATTTCTTATTAAAAATGGAAGCTTTAAAAGTATTTTGTATTGTGATGGGATTTTAGAGCTCGGCTATGAGAGAATTCAGATTTATCTTTATAAAGTGATGCAAAATTATAAACATGGGTCCTATTCCTAGAGAAAAATATGGAAAGCTTCTAGAAAAATCATGTATAGGTATCCAAATTCCTTCTACTTTATACTACATACTTATTTTCTTGTATTTTGTGCTTAAATTTATTCTCCTCTCTAGATTTGAAATGCTCCTCTTGATGGAAGGGAGCATTAAATTATATAGTAGATTAAAGATTATTTAGCATGAATGGAGGCTTCATATAGTTTTTTTACTATGAGGGGACATTAGGGCCTTATTATGAGAGATTTGAGATTTGGATTTGTAAAGTGGCTTATAGAATTCTAAAGGTTGATCCTATTCCTAGAGAAAAGGATGCAAAGCTTCTAGAAAAATCATATATCTAAGTAGCCAAATTCTTTCTACTTTATTGTTTATGATTTTTCTCTTCTATTTTATGCTCAAAATTATCCATAAATGAATAAGAAACTATGTGGCTTATATAGGAAAAATAACTATTAATCAAAGGGGAGATGAAAATCACTTGAGAGAGAAGATTATCAATTAAAGGGGGTGATTGGTTCAATATAAAATCAAGAAGACTATCAATTAGAGGCCAAAACTAAATAGAAACTGTTAGAATTAGAAGATTAACACCAACCAAACATAATAGGGTCACCCCTCTTGGAAGGTGCATTTCTTGTTTTATTAAGGAAAGTCACTTGGGTGAGCCAATAACTTAACATAATTGGCCTAAGTGACACTAAGGTCTCTTGGGTGACTCTATAAGTTAGGGCTTGGAAAATTAGTCTCTAAATGAAAAGAGGTCATGCAAGCTAGGTATATATCTAGAAATGGTGGAAAACACATGAAAGAGGATCTAAAAGGTTCAATATGACTTTCATAAATACTGAAAAGGTATGAGGATAAAATAATCATGGCATTTGGGTCATGAGTTAGATCATCAAATCAACATTGAAATTTCATGTTAGCCCATACACTTTTGGGTACTTACATATTTCTCCCTTGAGTATGATAGTCTACATGGAAGGTAGGTTTTATTTCCTAAAATAGTCATGTAGGACCTACATTTACCTATTATTGTTCTAAATTTAGACATACAAAATAAAATGTGTGAAGATGTGTAATATAATAATCTAAAATGTGATAATACTAATAGTATGATTTCTATTTATGGGATTTTTTACTTAGGGGATTATAATTTGACTAGTATATGATGAATTACTAATATTTCAATATAGGAATTTTTAGAGAATCAAATAGGAAAGAAAATTATGAGGGAAAATTATTATTTACAAAAAAAAGGAAAAAGACTAGTCTTGATCTAGATTGACCACTTATTATAGCTTCAAATATTAAAAAACGCAAAATTTTATTAGTGCCCTCTCTACTTAGACCAATATATTGCCAACTTGTCAAACTTGGAGTACAGGAAACCATCGTTAACAAGAATGACCTTTTCATAGGTACACCAGGCTCTTGGTTATTTCACCTATTTATGTGTGTATTTTGATTACTGATTTTTTTTCTTATGAAGATTAGATTCATTGATTTAATTTTAGGTATTCCCCTAGAGTAAGGAAATTGAGGAATGTTTTTTTTTCCATTTCTAGGATTTTATTTCTTTGGATTTAATTTTCACTTAGCTTTTGAATTTAAAGAATTATGGTTTTGACCCCCTTAACCTTGTTGAAGACTTGGGTTGTTTGCAACATGAGAATGATGATGATGTAAATGTATGGTGTGGAGAGATTATTGAAGACTGATGAGAATAATAGTGTATGGTATTGTCATTTAAAGAAAACCCATTATAGAGATATAATAGTGTTGGTCCGGAGAAGACCAACTTTTTTATAGATTTACCTAAGTCTTGATGTATAGTTTTTAGTGTTCAGTGGAAATTTTTTGTGGTCCACATTTCTTTGCTACGAAGAATCTAGTCATGTGGTTTTGAGGTAATTTTGGTGCATGTTGAAGGTTCCTAAATCCAAATATTCAAGATTCTATTTCTTCCACATTCAAAGATAATGTTGAAAGAGAATCGACTCTGGAAATGACAAAATTGAAATTATAGAGTGTACATTGGAATGCTTTGCATTCCACTATAGATGAATATTTTTATATGTGGTTCTAAGGAAGTGTTTGAGTTTTTTCAGTAGTGTGTATGATCCATGTGGAAAGTGATTTGGTGGTCTGTGTATCAAGTTGTGAGTGAACAGTTGGTTTGTTCTATTGTTGCTTCACTAGCAGTGCCGACCTAAAGGTTTTAGGGTCGTGCATAGTTAAATTGTATATGAAATTGAATCATGGGAGTGATGATAGGTCATGTTAACCTATTTTTATTGTGTAAATGCCTTGGTTCTTTTTGCAAGGCATATGTGTTGGTGTTTTGGGCCGACAGGTTATGAGGATACACAATACATCTAGTTAGGCCGACTCAATTGATGTTTATTTGGTTGTGGTATATATATAAGGTTAATTCCTTATGTGGAACTATGGTATGTGGCAATAGTGTGTTTGTGTATGAGATCTAGTACAAAAAGAAGTGTGAATTATAGTTGTGATAAATTATGAAGTGTGTTAAGTTAGTTTTTTGAGCTTCAGTGGAATTGTATCTTCAACATATGTTAGATGTATTGTTAGGAGTTCATCATTGGCAATGAGCCACCCTTTCTTCTATCTCTTTCTATTCTAGGCAATGAGCCCCTTGGTAGTGAGCCACCAATAGTGAGCCATTCTATTTTTGAGTCCACCATTCTGTATCAAACATTGTAACCAGTTATAATATATTGTGAGCTAATCCTCATTGTGGTTTTTCCCTTTCAAGGGTTTTCCACATAAATATGGTTTTCTTGTTTCTTTGATGTAATGCATGATTTATATGTTCCTTTCATTTATTTCAAGTTAAATATGATGCTTTGAATGGATTTTTGAATTGACAACATTAATGAGTTTCAATGAATAGTGATTCACCCCCCTCTCAGTATTCTAGGTGTTCAACAATTGGTATCAAAGCTTGGTTCCTTATATTGGCTTGATCATTGAGGTAGATCTTGGAGGTTTAACACATGGATACAAGGAAGTATCCTATCCCTCCATAAGAGATTATCCTTGAAGGGTTTAATGAAATTGAGAGAGAGAGAAAATCAAGAAAGGTACATAAAGATTCAAGGAAACAAATGAGCAACTCAAGCAATCAAATGAAATAATCACTAATATGAAAGTACAAGTTTAAGAAGGAAAGAGAGTTGAAGACAACCTGAATGTCAAATTGAAAGATAAATCTATATAATTTTTAAAGCTTCAACAAGAGATTGTGACTTTGACATTAGATTTAGAGAAAGCAAAGATTCAAGAAGACAAATTTAAGAAGATTTAGACCTTGCTTGATGAGATGCTTGCAAATCAGAAGGCTTCAAAGGACAATGAAGGATTAGGATTTCAAAAAGGAGAAAGTTCAAAGGATAATTAGACTTCAAAACAATTTGAAAAGAAGAATGATAAGAAGAGTGATGTCAGACAAGTCCAAAACCAAAATAAATATTTCAAAAGACATGTCAAACAATCTATTACACAAAGGTATTCATATTTGAATGGTTACAATTATTATTGGAATACATTTGGACATAGATTTGTAGAATGTAGAAGAAAAATGAATCATTTCAATGTTCAATAATTTCTCGGTCAGTGCTATACATGTAAAATATTTGGTCATAAAGCTAGTGAATGAAGAAGTCAGGTGATGAATGGTTACAATAGTGGTATGATATTTCAATCTTTCAATCGTTAATATTATACATGTAATGGATTTCGACATAAGGATTTTGAGTGTAGATCTAAAATGGAAAGAAGTAAGTTTGCTCAACAAAAAGGAGTCATATGTCATAAATGCAAAAAACTAGGACACATAGCCAAGTTGTACAAATCTAAGAATGTGAAACCCTTTGTTTCACAAAAGGAGAGTAATTTGGTAAATAAGATTGATCCAATTGATATGAAGAAGGAAATGAACAAAAAAAGGAAGAAAAAGGGAGAGAGTAAAGTGAAGAACGAGTTTGTGCTAGCTCCTAGTGCAAATGTTTCCTCTGAAAACTAGATAGAGAGATTTGGCTCAGGGGAGAGTTTTAGTAGAAAATATTCCAACCCCCACTAAAGATGTGGTGTTGATTCCTTCAACACATTGGTGCATGTGTATATCAACATGGTTGATATTTTGATAGTATTTTTGGTATGAAATTTCTTATTGTGGAGATTTGCGGAGTGATTGAAGGTGTTTGTGATAACATAGTGAAGGTTTGCTAGATTTTTGACTTAAGTCTATCAATTGCAATCAATGAATTTTTAGGTCATCAAAAAAGTGTTTATATGTAAATTCGCATATGATTAAGTAATTTTAATTGAGCAACTAAAGTGAAGAGTAGAGTAGAGGTAATTTGAAGTGATTTTGAGTTGTGTGGAACCCTACCGACAAAGAATTCAAAGGTAGTTATTGTTTCTTGCTTAACCATAGTTTTAGAAGTGATTCAAGATGTTTAATTTGTTGGAAATGTGTCTTAGGTTTTCATTGATGTCACCATGTTGGTCTGGTACCCTGTACCGGTGTGCAAAACCAGTTTATCCTATTCATTATTTGATCTGGTAATTCTGGTATTTTTGGTCCACATATGCTCTCCAGTATTCAGTATGATCTAAGGTTTTGGGAAAAGGTTTAATACAGTTGGAAGCATGTATTTATGCATTCTCAGATGTTTGGGGGATCCGTTGGAATCAGTTTTTGTATTTTCATTTAGGTATTAAGTTTTGGCTAACGTAATATCTAGTCGATTGGATTGCGAAGACCTAGCCTTGGTCCCAACTGACTTCTTGATGTTTTGACACGATTGAATTATATTTTGATGCTGACCTAACTATTGCATACAGGTATATATGCAAGATGTTTAGAAGATCTGAACATAGAGAAGAGAGAGAGAGAGACATGCAAGGTTTTATGAAGTGTGATGCAAATGTGAAAAAGACAAGAAGTACAAGTGTGCAAATTGGAGATTATTCTATGAGTGAACAATTTGAGCATATAGGGAACTGAATCAGTACTTGAGGTGTATCTTCATCATTTCAACTTTTTTGGTTAGCCAAATTTTGTTTTTACATTTATGTAGGCAGTGAGCCTCCTTTTTGGACAACAAGTCCTTTGTAAGAAATGAGCATTTTATCTGGTGGTGAGCCAATCCTTTTGATATAACTATATATTATGAGCTAATCCTCATTGTGGTTTTTCCCTCATTGGGTTTTCCACGTAAAATCTGGTGTTTCAGTGTTATGAATGTCATGCTATGTTATTGCTCATTTTTGTTCTATAATGAAATAAATTAATGGTGATTGTTCAATATGAGTTAGTGGATATTGATTCACCCCCCCTCTTAGTATCTAGTTTATTCAACATACTCCTCAAGTAATTGATGTCTTGGAATGCACAAGACCTAGGTTTAAGAAACAACCTTATAAGTCAATGAAGATGGACCTTGAAGGAGCATTTTCCGTTGGTTCCATACGTTGTGATGCACACAAAGGATGTTTAGATTTACATTCACACAAAAATGGAAGAATACGATAACAAAAAGATTATGAAATATTGGATAAATGAATTGACAAGAGATAATTTTGGATTAAAACTTGAGTATGAGAGTTTGACGGATGTTTGGAATGATTTCCCCAATTTTTTCTATGAGAATGAGTGGATAAATCATGCATTGAGCATAATTCATGATAAATTCATGTGGTTTTACATATCACACATGATTAAAAAAAGCAAGCTATTATGATTGTTATAGGGTTATGCTCAAATGGACCCATTTCATCTTTGAAGCCATGAAGAATGACATGGTAATGAAGTTCACCGGTGCAAAATTTTGACAAACATGCCCTAACGATGAAGGATATTAATGATCTAGTAGTTAAGTATGCATCGATGATGATTGGGTATAAGATATTTTATACCAATAGAGAGAACTTTGTGTCGGTTATCACCATACACACTGATCACCAAGTGGTAAAAAGGGTGGATATTGATTTGTGTGAACCCTTGAGACAACAGTTGATGGAGAATATTCAGAAGACCAAGGAATCAAGGTACCCCTTCTTGTATGGTACCCTAATTATATGTTTGTTATTTTATTTTCTTAGAGAAGAAATTGGTACAAAGAACATTGTATGGTTAGACAATATTCATGTTGCTATTATGATTAGATACCATTTGAGAAGGTTAGGGAATTCAAAAACCCATAAAACTATGTTGTGGTGTTTCTTCAAGACCTTTAAAGGAAAAATTCAAGAAAGAGAGAAGATTCCAATAAAGGTCGTTGAGAAATATAAGGATAACATCACTTTCATGGTTAGTAGAGATCACTACATTATGGAAGCAGTTTAGCCCAAAATAGTTTGGGTTCCAGAGCTTGGATATGAAGTAACTGAAGCAAAGCTTACTGGTTTTATTGAAGTTATGTTGAGAAAACCAAGAGATCCATTTGTGGATAGATTTGGTACATTTGCAAGGGAATCCAGTTAGGTGAACCTAGAAAAGAACAAGGACATTGAGAAGAAAGTGGAGAAGATGAAAAATCAGTTGGAAGAGATAGTGAGCACCCCTAAGGGTTCTGCAAAGAAATAAAAAGCTACTACTATTGATCCCTAGAGTAATCCAAGAACAAGAAGGTCAACTAGGACCTTTGCCCCCTCTCCCACTATTCCAAAATCCTCTAGAACAAAGGTTGCAGGAGGCTCAAAGAAGAAAGAAACATCTGGCACATCTATGCAAAAACCCCTCCTAAGAGGAGAAGAAAAGAGAAGACCACCAATGAGAGTACTTTAGCTATGAGGATGAGGAAGATGTAAAAGAAGAAGGAACACAGTTGATCTGGAAGAAGAATTTGCAAGCCAATGTGGAAGAAAATAATGCAAAAAAGCTAAAGTTGATATTGTAGATACTGAGAGTGAAGGAGAAGTAGAGAAAGAAAAGAAAGGTTTTGTGTTTCAGAGAAGAGAAAATAAGACAAATGAAGCAAGAAAATCAGTTAAAGGAAAGGTGAAGAAGAGAGAGAAGGCTCCTCTAGTAAGGGAACATAGCCCTTTAAAATTTTAAGCACTGTTTAATAGTATTTTAGAATTTCGTCTCTTGGAAGAGATAGCTAAAATGTATTCAAAGTATAATGATGAAGACACAACAACCATTGAAGAAGACATCATTAAGTACATGGTAAAATTTGACACTGGCTTAGATAAAATTGAGGATCAATTGCTTGATGACTTGAAAAGGAATTTAACTACAAGAAGGCAAGAATCTATCGAAGAAGATGCGAAGATAAAGACATTTTCCTTGGAGAAGATTGGTTCCTATCTAACACATGAAGACATAAGAAAATTTTCTAATCTATACAACAAGAAATTTAGAACAAAAACAAAGAGTTAACACTCTAATGAGTAGAGATAAGGAATACATTAATGTTAGAATTGTGAAAAACATGAGCCACAAGATCAAACAATGAACAAAGACACCTTCCATGCAAGAGATCTACAAACAATATGTACAATATTCCTCAACAATAAAAATATATAGAAGCAAGAGACTATAAAAAATATATGAAAGATTGAATAATAATTACAATGAGGGTTGAGTGCTATATAGGAGAAAAATCATAAAAGCATAAAAGAACTCCTAAGTTTAGCTTAAGTGCATGAGAATAAATTAGACTAATAATCAATTTAAGAGTAATTAATTATTATACAATGCATGATTAATCTAACACCCCCCCTTTAGATGAACTTAGGAAGTAGCTAAAAACCCTAAAAATGAGAATACATGATGGGTCCCATCAAACAAGGCCTGGTGAGGTACCCATATACAAGCAAAAGATCTCCCAAAACTAGAGAAACAGAGAAAACCACAATGGGAGAAAAATCCTCTCCAAAAGAGAGAAAGTTGAATGAAGGACTTAAAAGCCTCCAAATCAAGGTGTGAAGAACTAAGAAGCCTCCAACCAAACAAAGTTGTGAAGAGGAGGAACATGTAGAATATCGCTTAAGCACAAATAATTTATAGACTGTTGTCGAATGATGAATAATTTAGTGCTGAAATGAAGGATCTCCTTTGAAACAAATGATGATCAGGATCAAGATAACAAGAATATACATGAGTTCCCATAGCGACACTATTCGTATCAGATGTAAAACAAAGGAAAAAATTTGGAAGTCGAAGATATAGGTGGTACATGAACTTGCATGAGTGACCCCAATGAAACTACTCAACATGTAAGATGCAAGTAAAAAATAAAGGTACCAAATAGTTTGAAGAACACTAATCATGAGAGAGACAATAATTTGCATTAGTTACCCCAATGATACTACTCGAATTAGATGGAAAACAAAGGAAAACATCTGGAACTCAAAGATACAAATGACACATGAATCTGTATGAGTGACCAAAAAATGACACTACTCAACATGCAAGATGCAAGTTGAAAATATAGTACCCAATAGTCTTTGATCAAAATAAAATGAAAGGTCACCTCAAGAAAATGGAATGTAAGGATGTCCATATGGTAAATGCTCCAACTCACTGAAATGCATGTAACCAGCCACTGATGTACATTTCACTTGAAATTACAAAGGAACAAGAACTAGATACATAGATCATTCAAACATGAAACCAAGGAAGAATTAGAACCATTAGTAGAAACCCGCCCATAATGCTAAAAATGGGATAACCAATACAAGTACACTGAAACTGTGGGAAACCAAGAAGTGCATGTAGGAGAAACAACTTGCAAATAAAAGAGTGTGAAAACTAAGGCACACACACATGATGAAAGAAGCACTAGGATTCGTTATTGTCATGGAAGGGACACTCACTTGACAAATGTGTGGTGGAAAACCAAAGGCAGATATCAACCCCCCATGACACTTTATATCATAGTGTGATTACAAAAGGCACAATAGGATATGCAAAATCCCCAAAAAGTATACACTAGAATGGCACTTTATCTAAGTGCATCTATGAAAGAGAATGTGCATGAATAATATGTCTACAATGTCCAAATAGAATAGAATACTAGAAATACATATAGAATAGCCAAAAATGAGTAATCCCACATGAACAAAAAGTTTCTAGGAGCTAATACGTCAAAGTAATTCACCAGTGTGAAAAAATAAAAACCCAAATAAAATGAACTTGGATAGCAACATGGAAAAAGTGTATGGATGGATATGAAGAGCTTTGAAAGATGATTCCAACATTGTTGGAATGGTGAAAAATAGAGAAACTGCTCAAAAGTTACGAGCTTGGGATTCAAAAAGAACCCTTGACTTCAACAGACTATAAAATGCACTAGTAGAAAAATCAAGTGATGAGACTCATACCACTGGAAAGTTGGTAGAACCATCTTTAAGATGATATCTCATTTGTCAAAATATGATATTTAATGCCCAAGTTATGGCCAAAATAAAAAATCTTCTCCCTTAGGACCAAAGAGGGATCAAAGGGAGCCATTGGACAATCCGTACGACTGGCATCATGTAGATGTCAATAGAATATTTGCTGGAATATTCCTTGTCATCCAAAAAAATACGATACTTGGCAAAAAATCTAGCTGACAAAATATTATTGTCATATGATAGAATATGCCTGATTTTTAAAATCCATGGTTGCTAAAAAGAAGGTCGATGCCAGAAAATGGATGAGAAACATCTTTGACCTCTAGAAATTCTTTGAAGTGCCACCGGAAAACAAATGAGCACTAGACGGGGAAATAAATCTGCCAATTGGCTCTTTTGCAACTGGTAGATGTATGAGAGGGACCTGCAGGAAGGTACAAAAGTACCCCTATGCATTACTTCAATAAATTGCTGCCCCCATAAAACTTTGTTTTTTTTTTTTTTAAACTTGCATCTTTTAGATATTTTTTTATTTTTTAAATTTCAAAAAAGAAAATTAAAAATCAAACGTCGACCTTTTTCCCCCTATTTTATTTTTTATTTTTTCAAATATTTGTGCACAGGGTTGTATGGAGGCCGTACGAGCCCCATACAATTTTTTTGCTTAAGATGTTCTTAGTGTTGAAATAGGGAAAATTTATAGTCAAAATTTGTAGAATTGGCCTCTTGAACCAAACAACGAGGTCTTTTTCATGCCAAAATGGACAAAAATTGAAGCTACCCTCTAGATCCAAGAAAAAACAACCACTTCCAATCCTCGCAGATTTAACCTCATGATTCTAAGTCAAGCCAAAAAAAAGGAAATTTTGACTTTATTGATGGTTCTAAATCCAACAAAATAATATGTTTTGATCCTAGATGCACCAAAATTCACCCACCTCCAAAATTTACAAAAAAAAGTAAAGGGGATTTAGATCTAAAGCATGTAACCCTTGTTGAGGAAAATAACCTCATAAATTGAGAAGGGGTTTGATGAATCCATGCTCTGATACCATGTTAGAATTGTGAAAAACACGAGCCATGAGATGAAAAAATGAACAAAGACACCTTCCATGAAAGAAAACTACAAAAAATATGTGGAAGTGAGGTGGAAGGAAGTGAGATGGCCTAGGATGAGATGATGTGGAAGTGAGGTGGAAGGAAGGTACATGATGTGGAGGAAGGAAAAGTACCTTGGAAAAAGGATGATGTGACCTCTCAATGATCACATAGGGAAGAGGAGAATCTTGGGTGAATAAAAGTGAATTAAAAGTTCACATGATTGGGGAATCTTGTGGATAAGACAAGGTTCCAAAAAGAGAGGTGGAAAGTACCTTGGATAAAAAAAGGTCCTTAAAAAGGTAAGTACTTACCCACATGTGACTTGATGTGACAAGTCAAAGATTCTAGAAGACTTTAGCACATGTGATGTGACAAGTCAAAGGTTCTAGAATTTGCATGGAGAAGAGAAGATTCCTTGGAGGAATAAAAGTGAATTAAAAATTCACATGGGAAAGAGAGGAGCCTTAGATGAATAAAAAGGGATTAAAAATTCCTTGGGGGATGGGGAGAGTTGACCAAGGTACTGATTAGGCTTATCTGATCAGTGATTAAAAGATGATTAGTGGCTAACAAAGGTTAATAAGCCAACTTGAAAAAGTTGGAGGATGTGACATGTCTTAATCAAAGATTAGACATGTGCACATCTCTAATGATGAGATTAGGAGGTGGGTTAGGATTATGTGAAAGTGATGTGACATGTGAGGAATTAAATAAATTTCATATTTATTTAATTCATTTGGCAAAAATGAGAATAAAGGGTAAGGCATTTAATTATTAATTGAATTCCTTAGGTATTTAGAAGAATTAAGGGTATTAATTAAATAATAACGATATTACTTAATTAATGCAAATAAAAGGATATTTAGAAGAAAAAGGGTAAATTTGGATAAATAAAGTGTCCAAATTTATGTGTCTACATTTTTCCTCTCTTTGAGATGGTGTTACAAAGTAACATCATTTCAAAGAATATTAAAATATAGAACTCGAAATAAGTTGGTTAGCTTGGAAAATATGCCCCATTCATTCAAACGAGTGACTTAGGAAGGACAAATAAATGATGAAGATTAGTGATTGAGGATGCCCCCTTGAGAGGACATGCAGGTTCAAGAGAACAAGGGTGTGCTCTCAAAATGGATGAGATGATGAAAGGGGATATGAGGATGATGATGTAAAGTGATGGATAAGAAAGGATGATAAGCGATGGGAGATGGGGAGACACAAATGGATGTAAGGAAAAAGGGGATGTTTCCCTAGTCAAGCTACAAGCTAAAATGGGTTGATGATGAATGGAGTGTTGTTGAGGAGGGAAGTATACATCCCAAAACAACAATAGGAGAGGGAAGGATACATCCCGATGATGATGAAAGTTTTATTGATGAGGGAAGGATACCTCCCAATACACCTCGATGAAAGGGTTTTTGATGAGGGAAGGATACATCTTTATGTTGATGATGATGATGATGATTGGATCAAGGTGTGTAGGAAGGCTGGGAATAAGACCAAGGATGTGATTAGATGATTTGAATGGATGAGGATGGGGGAGACATGCAAAATGAAATGCAATCCTAATGTAATTTTCCATCTTTGGAGCACTGATTTTTGCTATAGCATAAGACACCAGGTGTCAGGGTATGTAAACCAGGATAGATTCATGTCCAATGCATTAAAAAAACACAACAAAAAATAAGGTTATCCCAATACCCCAAATTTGTGATGACCTTGATCGGGCCAGGCATTGGGATAACCACAAGCACAAATGGATTCCCTAGCGTAATGCAAGGCCGCAAGAGTCTTGGTGTGTACTATGTGGGAAAAATGAGATGACAACAACAAAGAAAATATCAAGATACACCCCTATGTGGACTAGTCAAAGCACACCATGATATGATGGATCAAGGCGACCATGAAAAGTGATGATAGGGATCTCAAATGATATACAAAAGAAAAAAGTATCGAAAGATTACAATCAATTTCAAAATTCCTTTTCCATAGGATCAAGAGGATGGATGGGGTTGATGGGGTCTATTAGGAAGGATACATCCTATTGAGACTGATGATGGAGGATAGATTGGTTGATCGACAAGATGCAAGATACTCAAAATTGATTAGATCTCAGGATAGTAATGACCTTTGTTCATAAATACCAGCTATGATAGGGACATACTTGGTGACATGACAAGACGACAAGATAGAAACACCCTAAAGACCTAGGGGCTCGAGGGTTGATCAAAGATCAGCCTTGCCTACGTGAACGCGCATAGCCCTCCTAGTTCGATAAAAGACCATGGATAGAAGTGGAAAGATGGTAATGGAGGAAACAGACCAGAAAAATACCCTAGGGGCAGACGAAATGATTTAGCCTTAACTACAAGAGACCATAGGGGCGACGTAAGTCGATACAAGGCCAAAGAAAAAAGACAGTACCCCGAGGGAAGATCAAATGATCGACCTTGCCTACGTGAAAGCGCAGGGGCAACACAGTTCAAAATAAGACTAATGACAAACACCAAATAGGGATGATGAGATGACCATGATAAAAGGATAGATTTGATATAATGAGCCAGGATAGGCCATGCCGATAGGATGGTGGATATGTGTAAGATATGTATTATGTGAAGTTCAGAGATGGGATAGTTATCCAAATCATCAAAAGATGAATTGTGAGAAGAAAACGATGGATAGATGAATGAGGAAGAGTGATAGGATGTGGGAAGATGTGAATAATAGATAGGATGGATGATAGTGAGATGAATGACATTAGATTTCATGAGGGTTAGCTTATAGCTAGATTCCCATGACAAGGGATTAGGAGAGAGGAGGAAAATAAAGGTAAATGGATGGATGGATAAAGGTGGGGAGATAGAAAGATGCTAGGATATGTGGATAGAGGGATAAGGATTTGGAAGGATGGAATGGATTATAAGGATAGGGGGATGGGTGGAATGTTTAGATAGAGGGATGGCTAAAATGGGTAGGGGCTAGAATTTCAGATTGGTAGCTAGATAGACAAAGATAGGAGGGAAGAAAGAGGGTTGGTTCATTTTGTCAAGTTGTGAGTGAATAGTTGGTTTGTTTTATTGTTGCTTCACCAACAATTATAATTTGAAGGTTTTGGGGTTGTGCAAAGTTAAATTGTGTATGAAGTAGAATCATGGAAGTGATTATAGGTCATTCCAACCAATTTTGATTGTGTACATGCCTTGGTTCTTTCCGCAAGGTGTATGTGTGGTGTTTTGGGCTGAAATGTTGTGAGGATGCATGGTACATCTAATTAGGCCAACCTAATTGGTTTTTTTTTAGTTGTGGTATATATACAAGGTTAATTCATTGTTTGAAACTATGGTATGAGGAAATAGTGTATGTGTGTGTGAGATTTGGTGCAAAAAGAAGTGAAACATGTAGTTGTGGTAAAGTATGAAGTGTGTTGAGTCAGTTGTTTGAGCTTCAGTGGAATTGTATCTTCAACATATGTCAAATTCATTGTTAGCAGTTCATCATTGGTAGTGAGACACCCTTTCTTCTTTCTCTTTCTATTTTGTGAAATGAGTCCTTTGATAGTGAGCCACCGATAGTGAGCCTTTCTCTTTTTAGATATTGAGTCCACCATTCTGTATCAAATATTGTAACTGGTTATAATATATTGTTAATTAATCCTCACCGTGGTTTTTTCCTTTTAAGGGTTTTCCATGTAAATCTAGTCTTCTTGTGTTTTTTTATGTGATTCATGCTTTATATGTTCCTTTCATTTATTGCAAGTTAAATATGATGTTTTGAATGGATGCGTGAATTGAAAAAGTTAATTAGTTTCAGTGAATATTGATTCACCCCTCTCTTAGTATTATGGGTTTTCAACAAACCTAACCCCACACTACTATCAAGAAGTGAGGAGTCACTAATAACAACTTTTAATAATTACCCATTGCTAAGGAAAATTGGGCATATTTTCTTGTTAAATTATAAAGGGTATTATAGGATTATATATATTTAAATGTTGGACTAGATTTAATTATAAAAAATACTAGAATCAATTTAAAACTTTAAGTATATTTAGTTGAATTGTGGGAGTTTAAGGGATAAATGACATATTTGATTTTGGGGATGAAACAAAGAAAAATAGGTTCACCAAAATGGAATGAAGAAAAATGGGGTGAATGAATGTTTTTGTAATGTATGATTACCTATCTTTCTTTTAAATTCATTAGGAAAAGAGATCTACCAAAGGTGGGATTGAATTTCAATCTTTAAGTGAGTCAACCCTATTAGGGGATCTATTGTTCCCTTATGACATAAAATGACTAAAATTCACTTTTGAGAGATGAAAAATAAAATTCCTAATGAAATTAATTATGAAATGTAAAACTGAAATGCATATTTAAAGTATAATACAAATGGAAAAAGAAAGCTATAGGCAGATTTGAGGAGAAACTGATGTGCACCTATCACAAAAAGTGGCTGATAAGTGTCTTGTTGGGATAGATTTTCCCTAGGGTGAATGAGTCTTTGCACAGGGTTTCAAAATCTGATTTCATTGTCCTCTAATCCTAGATCTACACTCCCAATTCCTCTAGATTCCACTATCAAAAAGTCAAAAATAAATTCTGCAAATGAGTTTCCGTGGCTTGATGACTTTGATGACAAATTTGACAACTTTGCGAAATTTCACTTTTGATCAATCTTCAATCCTTCCTCACCTAAAAATATTAAAATATGAAGAGAGAGAAAAACTATTTGTTTTTGGGTGAATAAGGGTTTACCTTGGTCAAATCCCATTTTGGTAATTAAACCTTGATAATGAAAGATAATGATAAATGACAAGGATTGATGAATGAAAAAATATATGCCACAACTCACCAAACCCTCAATGGAAGCCCTTAGAAGACTAAAGTCCAACACATCTCTCTAAGTATTGGATATTGTATGAGTTGGCTTGAATGATTGCTTGATTTGACATTTGAATGCTTGAAACCTACATCACAATGTTAGCTCCAAAATATAATATGAACATATATAAATTTTACATGATGATATGATCTTAATTTTCTATTTTAGATGCTTGATAAATTTTCTCTTCAATGCTCTTGACAATAGTATTTTCTCATATGAAATTTTCATTATGCAACTTAGATTTGAATTGATAAAATAACCTTGTATTTATAGGTGTTTAACTAATTTCCCAAACAATAGATTCCATAAGCTGACATTTGAAACTTAAATTTGAATCATTAAAATGCCACCAAATGCATATTAAAAATTGGGACCTAGGACTTTAGGAGGACCCATTCACCCTTGGGAAAATGAGTCCTAGGACCTAAATCTAGGACACACAATTACCAAGGTGATTTAATTATTGTTGGAATTTTGTTTAATGTCAATTTCCCTTTCAGAAAACAAGAAAAATAAGGCTTAGGAATGCATAATTTAGGTAATTAGAACCTTAATTAAGTCTAATTAGTTAAGGGAACCAAACATAGTGTGAAAATGTAAAGGATTGCATTTTTCTACACTACATTTAGCTCCCATTTTAGTGAGAGTATGAGCCCTATGCTCAAACTCACACTAAAGTAGACAAATAAGTCAAGAGAGGTCTAATTGTACAATTGTTAGAAATATGAGATAAAAAGAATCAAGGAGGATGATCAAGCCCCAAAGATCAAAGATCCCATGGCAAGCTAATAAAGGCACAAAGAGTCATAAAAATGCAACAACGAAACAAGATACAACACCATCCAATGTCAAAATTAATACAAAGGAAATGATGAAATAGCAAGTTGTGTAATGCCAAGTCCATAAAACATGCTCTCATGGCACCACATGAAAGAAATTTGTGCTATGCAAGGTTTCCATAAGAAACATGCTCACAAGTGCAGTCCGAGATACACTCAATGAGCCTAAACAAGTGAGAAACACACAAGGTCTAGTGAAATCTGATATACACTAGGTGTGTACCCACAAAACAAGTGGTGATGGGAAAGTCATGCTAGGTCTACAGGCTCCCATACATCAACCATACCAAAAGTTATACTCCCTGATAACTTTGATAAGGAACCACATATGAAAATTACAAGGCTAGCAAGTTGTGTTATGCTAGACACTCATTAAAAAAGGAACCACTAAGAAAGTTGTGTTATGCTTAGTGGTAAAAAGTTGTGGTTTAAGATAGTCAAAGGGAATTTTCTTATTTCATGAAAGGTCTCACTTTAGGGAACATCACACTCGATATCACCATCAAGAGAGGACGAGTCAAGAGATAAAAAATTCACACCTTAGGGAATGCAAGCCATAACATTACCACTAAGAGGAATGCCATATGTCAAGAAAGGTAAAACTCTTGAAGGACATAAATCCCAATGTAAGCAACAAGAAGACACATAGCATGAAGATAAGAAGACCAAAATTTGAACAAGAGGTCATGACATCAAGTAAGCAACAAGCAGGAGGCATAATTCCCCCCACTTTAAAGAAATTTCTAAACACCATATTGTGAGAAATTACTTTAAAGTAGAATATGATAAGATCCAATAGATCAAAGAGACATGCAAGCTTATTTGGAAAGCCCTATGCAAAGAATATGTTTCCAAATAAATCTATGTCATGAAAAGGAGGTTGCCTCCCATATACAATATTAAGGTAACACGTAAGGGATCCATGGGTTTGGGGTCAATGTATGTCTTTGCTATAGTGTTATAATTGTAGACACTGGAAAATGTCCTAATCAATGTCATGCACTTGAAATAGGTTTATTAACATCATTTATTCTTTATCCATCCTCTGTTCACTTAATTAATTCAATTAGCCTAGCTAATTAATTAATTACATCATCTTCGTCCATTGGCGTGATTAATTAAATCAAGTTAATTCACCTCTTTTCACACTAACACTTCATCTTATTAGATTAAATAAATCAAAATATTTAATTTAATTAAATAACCCTAGGTTAATTAAATATCATTTCACCCTCCCCTATTTATTAAATCATTTAATAAATATCTCAAATTCCTCTAATCCCTAATTGCATAGATTAAAACTTGTTTAATTAGCAATTAAACTAATTTTCTTCTAATCAAGGGAATATTCCCATGGAATATTCTTTATCCTTTTTTCATAATAATTTTTTTTTTAATTTGTAAATTCACCTTTATCCTTATCCAATGGAATATTTTGAGGAATATTCCCTCTCCTCCAATCAAATCACTTTGCTTGAAAAACAAGTTATCCCATTTGCCTTCTAAGCAAGTCACCTTTGACTTGTGTGAGCAGGTCAAAAGTGTGTTTGTTGAGGCAAATACCAACCCTTGATCATTTCCTTGATCCATGTGATCTTTCATTCTCATCCGTTGATGAGAATCCTTGATCCATGCCTCCTCTCTCCTTCATCCTCAATAGTTGATTAAGCTTTTTATATCTCAACCACCCATTCTTCATTTTCTCTCCTATTAATAGATCACTATTTGGAGACAAATAGGAGGCAATCACTCTTATCAAACTTATGTTGTTGAAATTAGTTGCATCCATACTTTCAATTTACTCACATTTAGATTATTTTAAGTTTATTTTAGTTGCATAATATCTTAGATTACCCATTAATTGCTTCCATGCATCCATATTAGCTTGTAAATAAATTAGGGTTTCATATTTTAGCATTATTTTAGCTTATATTAGCTTAGTATTAGCTTAGAAATTGGATAATTAGATAATTTTTAGCATAAAATCATGGTAACCTAGCTTTCATCATGTTCATTTTTATCATAATCTAGGTTTTCATACACCAAACACTATGGTTTCATCAATTCTCTTCCATAGAATCAACTAAAACAAGCTCACTATCATAAGATTGGGAAAGGGTCATCAATCCACATAAATGTGACACCAATTCCCCAATAGAATAAGTTTCAATGGATTAGATTAGGTATTTCAAAAGATTTTTTAGTTTAACATGTTAAGTTTTAATGGCTTCCACTTCAATTTACATTGAATGATTTTATTATGACTAAGGTTTAGTAGATAAATCACACTTTGATTCCTCATGTAGCAAGTGTGGTTAACCCATACTAATCCATTGATCACATTTTTGTGCTAGAAGGAGGGAAAACTAATCATTTAACTATTTTTAGCTCAAAATCCATGTTTATGCTGTTTTGTAGGTCACAATAATGCTCAAACCACAAACAGGGACACTATCTTAATAGCGTCACCATATAGCGACACCCAAGCAATTTAATACAGTGATGCATATTTAATTGGCTGGTGCTGATTTAAATTTGAAGTATCATGGAATGAAAATGATGACGCTCAACTTCACCAAACCAACACTTTCAAATTTCAAACTGTGACGCATTCGTTTACTGTGATTCCCATCCAAACAACAACACAATCATGCTCACTAGTTTTACTACAGAGCGGTGCTCAACTTTACCAAACCAATGCCCAAATCTCAAATTGTGATGCCATCATGTTCAATGACGCTCAACTAGGGTAAGAAACTTCAAGTTTTTTTTTTAACATGTGACTTAATTTATTTTGATTATTTGATCACTGATCGATGTATGACTATGTTTTCATTGTTAGACTAATAGGGTTTTGTAGGTTTAAAATCATAGAGTGAAATTGAAGAAATTCTCTTCTATATAAACATTCTATAATTGTAACTAGTGTTCAATGTTGGGGCAATTATAACCCAATTTCATGCTTTTTTTTTACTTTCAGTTTTAGACAACACACTAGTTTTTCATTGGGTTTAAAATGAACGTTCAAAGTTGGATAAAAATGATCATTCCAAGTTGGATAAAAATGAACCCTCACATCACATTTTTCAATTGGGTTTAAAATTGAACAAGGAAAACTCATCCTTCAATTGGTGCTTAAAATTAACTCATTATTGCTTTGAGAGATAAAATTAACTATTGTTTGTTCTGTTTTTTGGCTTTTCAACTTTTCTAGTTAATGCATATGCATTCTCTTGCACTGTTAGGTGATCTTTAGAAATATAAACACTCTCTATCAGGTTGCAAAACCACCTTCATCTTTTAATTTGGGTTTAAAATTGAACAACCATGCTAGTGTGAGAAAAAAGGCATTGCGTGTGTTCTCTCTTTGTGCATACGAACAAAGATGATTGAACTATGGATGTAATTACTCGCTATTGTTTATATCTAGAGGGATTTCTTTGGTGGGAAAAATTAATCACCCCAAGGGAACGACCCAAGTGGTAATGAGCACAAACTAGACTCTTTTGAACCGCTATATAAATTTGTGGTTGCATGGAAAGTCTACAATCAATGGAGTGATGCATGATAGCTCTCCCCCAGTATATTTATGATACGTAAATCCCTTGTTTAAGGGTTGGGAGACCTTTTGAGGGAGTTTATCATTGTGTCCTCTGAACCAAATTCCCTTATTATGAACCCTTGTGTAGTAGCCAAAAATCCTTAATATTTATTGATGTCAGGAGGTCGTACCTCTGAAGCCGTCCCACATATTTGTGATTCTTATTAGAGATGAAAATTTTGTCATGGGAGATTCATGAGAACTTGAAGCATGGCTGACCCAAGAAGTGAGTGCACTGTAAGAGGGATCCTGTGTGGTCAAGCTTCTAATCATCCACTTTTAATAAACATAGTTGGATAAATCCAAGTGGGAATACAACAAATATTGTCATTTCTATCCTAGAGTTGTAGTGCTTGTGAGTCAGTTTAACACTTTTCTTGATTTGAAAAAAATCCAAAACAAATATTCACTATCCAAAAATTAAAATACTTTGGCTTAAATATGGAATTCTTGATTTAGCCTTGATATTGCTGCTTATCCTAAGGATTTATCCTTAGCGGTTTCTAAATATCTTGACAATAATCTCAAACCCATATTTACCAAAGATAACGTAGGCAATTGTTTCTTTAATCTCATTATTTTCATGAAATGGACATTGTGAAAGTTATGATGATGTTGACATAAACATATAGTTTGAAAAAATAATCAAAAGACAAGTGTTTGTAAAACCAATTCATCTAAGAAAGATAAATTGGACACAAATGAACCCCACATGACTATTTGGAGACTAATTGCTCCCATGGAATAACCTAATCTTCCAGATGCTATATTTCAGCCAAACTTCAACTTCATTGAGTGGGAAAAAATTTATATTATCAATAGTTTGAGAAACTTTACTTTTGAAACTAGAAGAACAACCAATTAGTGGAGAATTGTGGCAACTATGTTAGATAAAGAAGAATGAAGAGAAAATATCTTGGCCAAAAGGCCCATATTACCACATCTCACGTGGAAATAATTTTTTTCTTCATTAATGATTTCACGCAAGATTAAAATCCCCAAAACAAGATCTTTAGGTCATCATTCTAAGCTCAGGCATCTTAAACCAAAAGCTTTCAAGAAACAGATTTTGACAATTCACAAGAATAGAAACAAGATAGTGGCAAAATTTTATAGACACGCTTCAAGGTATAGTCCATAATTATATGCTTACTTTTGGAGTTAGAACCGTGGTCTTTTCCATGATACTGAGCTTCTCTCATACAATCTAGGTCTGTAAAGTGAAACCACCTTGGACTTATAAAAAATAAAATTAAAATGATTTCACACAAAGTAAACATCCCCAAATGAAATTCAACTAGTCGTCACCATAAAATTAAAAATTGTAGCGCAAACACAATCAACAACCGCATTGAGGCACTCTACAAAAAACATAAAAAAATTATTGATAGACTTTTATGAACACGCTATAAGAAGAAATATCCACCTATACACATTCTTCACAAGCCAAAACATTCAACTTTTTGAATATCTAGAGGATTTCTAAAAAATCATTAAGTCTTTAGGATTTAAACATTTTTTAGAGGTCTAGAATCATTCTCACTACTGTGGTCTTGGAAAATATAGGTTTATTCTAATTCAATATTGGGTCAAACATCTCATCCACCCCTTCATCACATTTCATCCTTCACCTCATCTATCCTTGAAATTTTTTAAATACACCAACACTTTGGGACTTAAAACCTCAAAACCAACCTACTTTCTTAACTACTTTGTATTTGAAATGTATCCTTTTACATGCACTTAGTTAAGATAGTTATCATCTGTGAACTAGTTAATCTTGAAGGTCACAAGTCTACCCTAAATATTTATAATTTCATTATCATCCTTTATTCCAACATCAAAACATCAAACTTAAGTCAAAAGTGTTGTTCCAAAATTATTGCAAAGATCACTTTCCATATCATCCACCCTTCCATCTTCCATCATCATCATTGCTCCAAAACAACTTAGAGAATCCCATTTACCTAAATTTGAGTCCACAAGAGAGTTTAAGCATCATAAATCTCAACACAACTCTCCCATCAGTGACCCCAAGTTTATGGTAGAAATGAGATCGCAACACAAGAGAATCATGGAAAAAGAAAAGGTTGCATTTACCTCAAGTGATCCAAATCCTTTAGAATTTGATCCTAGAATTCAAGTTACACCATCACAAAAACCATAATCTCCTTCAAGACCATAAAAAATCAAAGACGCCACCAACAATCTGTTTGAGCTCACTAGGGAAGAAAATTTAGCACATCAATCTTTTGAAAGTATAGCTCCTATCTCCCCAACATTTTTAACACGAGATTTAACACAAGATTTCACAACTCCATCACAAGGGCTAAGTGAAACTTACATACCTAGTCTTGCAAATAGGCCTAGTAAAGATTTTGGTCACACCTTACCATTCGAAAGAAATTGATGTAGGAGAATCCTTGGTTCATCGCAATCCTACATCAACCAAAAATATTTTCATTCAATTTTTTTCTTGTTCAGGTTGGCAGATTCGGTATGTCATCATGTTTTCTCACCAGACCTTGCAGATCTATGTTTTCATAGTGGATATGTTCATTTTCCTAATTCCAATATTTTAGCTTGATTGTATCTTTTCTCGACAAGTTATGGCTTTTGGATAGTGACAGTTTTGGAACTAGCCTTAGAATAATTTCAATTCTAACAGCTAGTTTGATTGCTCGTGGATCTTTCCCATAGCTTGCAGATCCTTGCAAGGTGTTTCTAATTATTTTGTGGAGTGTCCCCAACCTTAATTTTAGGTCCATAATTCATCATATACACCTACCACGGAGAAATTCAAATTTGAGGCCGACCTGCTCATGCACACGTTATGTTTCCTTCATCAGATATTGTAGTGATCTTTGGTCGACACAGATGCTTCTAGATTTATGGATATGATATAAATCTTGTAATAGATCATTAAGATAGCAATCAATCAATATAAAGATGAATATAGAACTTGATCTATAATATTTTCTCTCACATATAGGAATATTGTATTTTGAGCATGTTGTATCAGGCCTGTGAGCCCAATCTGTAAGCCCGGATGTGGTTGACTGTATGTAATTGAATTTTCTGATAATGAGAATGTTTGAATATGCATTTGCCTCCATATTATGTGTTTCTTGTGCTATGCAACTCTTGTTGCATGGTCTAGATTGTTCTCTTTGAGGACCCTCTTATCGTGACTGCACCAAATTGGTATCAAAGTGAGATTCATTCCATGGAAGATCGTCAGAGTTTGCAAAGTCGTGTTGAATATTTTTTGTGGGGTTGCAGATTGAGGATCTGACCTACAGCTACAAAGGACTTGTGTAAAGATGGTGAGAATAAGAAATGGTAGAGGAAATGGAGCACGTGGAAATGTAGATCCAACTATAATGGAGATGTTGAGAGGACTGACTACTAGATTGGAAGCAATTGAAATGGCCCAGAGGAGAGGTCGACCAATTGATGATGTGAGTGATGAAGAAGTAGAAGAACAAAAAGAAAGGGAAAGAGAAGATCAACCTGGCCTTGATCAAGGAGAAGAGAGGTTCATAAGAGTCCTAACCAGAGTAAATACTAAACCACATTTCAATCCACCAGATTACATAAGTAAGTTGGATTCAGATGAATTGCTTGATTGGATAATAGAGATGAAGAAGTACTTTGATTTTGAAGGTACCACAGAAGAAAAGAAGGCAAAATTTTCTTGTACAAATTTGAAAGGACATGCATCCCTTTGGTGGGAACATTTGAAGACAGATAGGAAAAGAAGAGGAAAGGAGAAGATAAGATCATGGGATCAGATGGTGAATAAGTTGAAGATAAATTTTATGCCTACAGACTATCAAATCATTTTGTTATGAAATTTGCAAAATTTGAAGCAGAAGGAGTCAAATGTGACAAAGTATATTGAGGAGTTCTATGAGTTGAATATCAGATCTGGACATTTAGAAGATGAGACCAAACAATTAGCCAGATATATGAATGATTTGAGGTCATCTATACAAGATGAGATCAGTTTGATTAAGTTACTGAGTATGGAGGAGGCATATCAATGTTCCCTAAAAGTAGAATTGAAGTTGAACAAAAGACATGAGCAGAGACAGAGAGGAAGAGGTGAAAGATTTTAGAGAGGAATAATTTTTATTGGAGGAGGAAGAGGACCTTTTTCAGATCATAATAAAGATAAGGAAGTCAGTAAGAATGATAATTCATATTTTAGAAATGATGGAAACTCTTACCAAAGAGGAGGATATGGTGGTTATCAGAATGAGGATTATAGAAAAGGTGATAGAGAATAGGAGAAAAGAGTATTTAGGGGAACTTGTTATAAGTGTGGTGGAGAAGGACATAGAGCATTTGAATGTAATGAGGGAGAAGCAAGAAGAAGGACAAAGAACAGTAGAAGAGAATTTTTTTTTGAGGAGGATCTTGCTAGATCATCTAATAAACTGGAAGAGGGAGAAGTGCTAGTGAACATAAGAGTATTGTGTCAAAGTGAGATGGAGCAAGAACTAGTGTAGAGAAAGAATTTGTTCCGAACCGGATGCAAGATAGCTGGTAAATGTTGCAAAGTGATTATTGATAGTGGAAGCTCAGAGAACCTACTTTCTAAAGAAATGGTGACCAAGTTGAATATGGAAAGGTTGAAACACCTGAAGTCCTATTCAAGATGAGCATAAGATACTGGTAAGTGAACAATGTTTGGTAAAACTGAAGATTGGGAAATTACCATGATGAGGTTTTGTGTGATATCATGCCTATGGATGTATGCCATGTTTTTTTGGGAAGGCCTTGGTAGTATGATAGACATGCTATTCATGATGGAAAGAAGAACATATATACTATTTTTGCAAATGGGATGAAGCATATTTTGTTGCCACTAGAGGATGTTCCTAAAATTGAGGTTTGCACAAATGCTAGAATTGTTTTGGTTGATGGAAGGAGATTTTGGATGGACTGAGACATGAGAACATGTGTTATGCCTTGGTTCCTAAGGAGGTTTAAGAATTGAAACATGTGGAAAAACAACCAGAGGAGATAAAGGAATTGCTAGTAGAATATGAAGTTATCATTTCAGATAATGTACCTAATGGATTGCCACCTATGAGGAGTATTAGTCATTGCATGGATCTGATTTTTGGTTCTAGTTATCCTAATAAAGTAGCACACCAAATGACACCGACAGAAAATGAAGAATTGAACAAACAAGTGCAAGAGTTGTTGAGAAAATGTTTGATCAGAGAAAGCTTAAGTCCTTATGTAGTACCTGCAGTGCTAGCACCTAAGAAGGATGGGGAATGGAGGATGTGTACAGACTCTAGAGCCTTAAACAAGATCACATTGAAGTGTAGTTTTCCTTTTCCCCGGATGGATGACATTATGGATTGTTTGAGTGGAGCTAAGTACTTTACAAAGATATATTTGAAGAGTGGATATCATAAGATCAAAATCAAAGAAGGGGATGAATGGAAGACATCATTCAAGACAAATGAAGGATTGTATGAGTGGTTGTTGATTCCTTTTGGACTAAAAAATTCACCTAGTAATTTCATGAGGTTTATGAATAAGGTATTGAAGAAATTCTTGGGTAAGTTTTTGATTGTCTATTTGGATGACATCCCAATTTTCAATAAGACTAGAGAAGAACATTTGTTGCATATAAGAAATTTTTTGCAGAGGTTGAGAGAAGAGTAGTTGTTGATAAACATTAAGAAGTGTAGCTTCATGAATGAAGAATTGGTATATGTAGGATTTGTGATATCAGTGGATGGATTGAAGATGGATCCTGAGAAGGTAAGAGAAATTGTTGAGTGTCCACACCAGAAATAATTGGAGAGGTAAGATCATTTCATGGATTCGCTAGTTTCTACTGAATATTGATTAGGAATTTTAGTTCTATTTGCAGTCCTATGGAAAAACAAAATGAGAGGAGATAGGAAGGATTTTAGGTGGACATCTAGAGTAGACAAGAGCTTTGAGTTGTTGAAACAAAAGGTGATTGAGTATCCTATGTTGGATTCACTAGATTTTAATAAGGTATTTCAGGTAGACTGTGATGCAAGTGGAAATGCAATTGGAGCAATATTAAGTCAAGAAGGGAGACCAATAGCTTATTTCAGTGAGAAGTTGAATGATGCCAGGAAAAGGTATCCAGTGTATGATCAGGAGTTCTATTCCATAGTTCACGCTTTGAAGAAGTGGATACATTACTTTTTGTCTAAGGAGTTTGTGTTGTATACAAATCATCAGGCTTTGTAGTATTTGAATATTCAAGGTAAGTTGAGTCAGAAACACATGAGATGGGTGGAATTCTTGTAGATTTATACTTTTGTTTTGAAACATAGGAGTGGAAAGTCAAATAGAGTTGCTAATGCTTTGAGTAGGAGAAGGAATTTACTAGAAAAAAATGATTGTGGAGGTATTAGGCTTTGAGAAATTGAAGAACTTGTATGAGGAAGACCCGAATTTTGTAGAACCTTGGAGAGCTTGTAAACAACCAGTCTTGGAGGATAGGAGTTAGTGGTTGGATTATTTCATTTAGGAGGATATGTTCTTCAAAGGAAATTAGCTGTGTATACCCTAGAGTTCAATGAGGGATAACGTGGTGAAATAGAAACATAGTGGAGGACTGACAAGACACTTTAGAGTTGATAAGAAAATAGCATTGGTAAGTGAGAATTACTTTTGGCCTCAAATTCAGAAGGATGTTAGGAAATTTGTGCAAAGTTGTAGAGTTTTTCAAGTTGCAAAAGGGATTAGTCAAAATTTTGGATTGTATAAACCTTTGACCATTCTAGAAAGACCTTGGGAGGATATCAACATGGATTTCATTCTTGGTTTGTCGAAGACACAAAGAGGTAATAATTATTTATTTGTGGTGGTGGAAAAAATTTCAAAAATTGAACATTTCATACCTTGTAAGAAGGCAACAGATGCACTACATGTAGCAGACTTTTTTTTCAAGGAAGTGGTCAGATTGCATGGATTACCGAGGAGTATTGTTTTAGACAAAGACACAAATTTTTTTGGTTACTTTTGGAGGAAACTTTCGAAGAATTTGAAGACAAATTTGAAGTTCAGTTCTACTTTTCACCCACAGACTGATGGATAGACAAAGATAGTAAATAGGAGTTTGGTAAATTTTCTAAGATGTTTGGTTTGAGAGAAGACCTAAAGTTGGGATTTAGTCCTTGCTCAAGAAGAGTTTTCCTATAATAATTCAGTGAACATGAGTACTAGAAAAAAACCTTTTGAGATTGTTATTGGAGTTCATCCTAGAGGTATATCAGAATTATGAGACATCAATAATGAGGATAAAAAAAGTGTTGAAGCAGAGGAATTCGTAGAACATATGAAGAAAGTGCATACTCAACTAAAGAAGCAATTGGAAGACATGAACTAAAATTATAAGGAATGAGTAGATGAAAAGAGGATACATAAGGAGCTCAAAGTTGGAGATGAAGTGATGGTATATTTGAGGAAGAAAAGATTTCCAGTTGGAACATATAGTAAGCTCAAGATGAAGAAGTTTGGACCTTGTAATATTTTGAAGAAATTTGATTTAGGAAATGCATATGAAGTAGAGTTACTAGATGGCGTGGGTATATCACCTACATTCAACATTGCAGATCTACATCAGTACCATGAAGCACAATTCAATGAAGACAATCAAGAAAAATTGGAAGAACAACTTCCTAAACAACAATCAAATGAGATAGAAGAGATTTTGGATGTCAAATATGGGATGAAAACTCATGGAAGGTAGTACAAAGAATATCTTGTGAAGTGGAAAGGTAGACCAGTGGAGGATTCTTCTTGCATTTCTCAGGCTGAGGTAGAACACATTGGTTTTCCTTTAACCCCAACAAAGTGAGGGACTCACTTTTCATTAACCTCAGATGTTTGATGCAGGAGCATCCTTGGTTCTTTGCAATCCTCCATCAACCAAAAATATTTTCATTCAATTTTGTTCAGGTTCCTGTTGGCCTGTGAGCCCAATTCGTCCACCTCATTCTACCATATTGCAAGGAATGATAAACCAAGGGAGTCCTTCACCTTTTACTACCAATCCACTAAGCACTCAAAACATCAACATACCTGATTCTTCACAGATGTCTCAACAAATACGTAATACCACATTACAAGCATATGCCTTAGCCTTACAAAAAGCACAAAAACCTTGCCAAGAAGTCATACAATAGAAACAAAAACAACAAGAAATATTAGCACAACAAAAAAAACAAGTAGCCTTAGTAGCTCAACAAGTAGCCTTAGCTCAAAAACAACATCAAGATCAGCAAGTGGTTTGAGAAAAAAATAACAAAAACAACAAGTGGCCATTGCCCAAGAAGCTCAGCAAGAAGCTTTAGTAGCACAACAAGCCACACAACAACAACACCAACAACACCAAAAAAAAAAACAACAACAACCTCAACACCAACAACAACAACAACAACAAGCCTATCAAGCATCTTTAGTAGCACAACAACAAAATCAAGCCCAAAAAAAACCCATCATGGTACAACAAAAATAACAACAATCCCTAGTGGCACAACAACAACAAGAAGCTCAATAACAAGGCTTACTCACTCAATTGTACACCTAAAAATAGCAACAAGGTTCCTATTTTCCTCATATAAACATCATAAATCCAAACACATCAGGAACATATTCATCACTTTCACAAAATATCACACCTTCATACACCCCATATACCTCATCTCTCATCCCACCATATCTTCCTCCACCTAATCCACAAGATGATATAGTGTAGAAATTAAAAACACTCTCACAAGAAATGCAAGACCTTCATATGGGCAAGACCAAGAAACCTCATACATAGAACTTGTTTCCTTACCCATTTGATCGAAACATAGCAATGATACCATTCCCTTTCGAGTTTGAAATCCCCAAAATTGAAAAATATAGGGAGAGGAAGTCATGTAGACCACATAAAAGAATTTAACATCATGTGTATGGAAGTGGCTTACAATGATTCATATCTAATGCACCTCTTCCCTTGAAGCTTAACAAGCCCTGCTATGGATTGGTTTTATCATTTTCCTCTTGGTATCAAATTTTTTCAAGAAATCACTGAAAAATTCATTGATCACTTCTCCTTCAATCTCGACATGGATGTTAGTCTAGAGGAGTTGTATACTCTCAAACAAAAATCTAGGGGAAACCTTCACAATTTCTTACAGCAATGGAGAAAAAGAGCTAGTAAAATCAAGTGGCCTCTTCCTGATGAAAAAAATGTTGGCATATGGATTGTACGTGTTGTCATTGATGGCAACCTAAGTCATGCATCTGATCTATAGTACTGTTTTGGTTTACACCAGAAGAACAAAGTGAAGAATAGGGAATCCGGTTATAAGCATAAAAGTTGATCTGAGTACTTCACCAGACTACTATTTTGGGTTGTGGATCTTTGAGGGAGGTTTTTTGATGTTTTCTGATGCTTATTTGTGAAGTATACTGATACACATTCATTGGTACACGATCTAGGATATCTGGTGCACTTATATGTTGGTTATCTGTGCTTAAAGGTCGGCTTGTCAAATATATTAATCGTGGATGTATAAGGAGTAATTAATTAAATGTTTTCATGCTCTATTATGTTTTGTTTATGTCCTCTCTTTGTCTTAACTGAATTTGGAGGATGCATATAAATAATTAGTGGTGGATCTGGCTGACCATTGAGAAGAAATTAATGTTTATGAAGTTGACATAAGAATGATCAAATCCTTGATAGCGGATATATATATGAGATTGGTTCTATCATTTTGAGGGTTTCATATGTGGAGAAGTGTGTAAAGGTAGCGAATATATAAAACATGAATATGGTGCAAAATTTAGTAGAGTAGTAGTGCAAATTTTTCTATGTGTGATGCAAAGAGCAAAAAAAAGTAGAGCAAAGTGCAGAATCAGAAAGAAAATTCAGAATCAAATCTATGAGCTTCACCGAAACTGTAACTTGGCATGAATAGATGTTATTATCTCAGTAGATGGTTTAAATATGAATTTTGTAAGGCATCAAGCCTTTCCTTTGAGCAGTGAGCTCTAGGTAGTGTGCCTGAATGCAAGTGCATTCCCTTTTATAAAGTTTTATTTGAGTACTCAAATTGTGGATTGACCTCCACCATGGTTTTTCCCCTAACAGGGTTTCCACGCAAAAAACTTTGTGTTATTTTGTTATGAATGTTTCCTTTAAATTCTTTCAACTTTATTTTAATGCAATAACATAACGGTTTAAGTTTCAAAGTAATAAAAGTTAAAGATTTGCTGAACACTAATTCATCCCCCCCCTCCCAGTGTTCCTTGAGTCCAACAATTGGTATCAGAGCTTCTAGTTCCTTGAAATAAGTTTATCAGATTGATGTTGATCTTGGAATGTAATGGACTTTGGTAGTCTTCAACAACAACTTCTGGTGGCACTTGATGACCTTGATCAGTCTAAAGAAGAAGTACATGAATTGAAATAAAATCTTAGGGATACTAAGAAATTCATTCAATCATCAGATTGTTAAATCCAAGGAGAAAAAGAAGGATATCTATGACCAGATACAACAATAAGAGAGTGAAAACATGGATGATGCTCACCTGAATCAGACCTTGAAGGAAATAATAGAAGAATGTGAAAAGCTTGCCAGAAACAATGCTACTCTAAAGCATGAGATGGAATCTATGGTGATGAAGCTGACTAAAGAGATTGAAGAAAGGAAGAAGGATGAAGAGAATCTTGCTCAGTCCTTAAAAGAGAAATATGATGAATGCAAAAGAATAAATGGAGAATTCATTCAAATGGAAAGCGAACTGCTATAATTCAGAAATAATGAAGAACTTGGTAAGCAGATTGTTATTCTCAGGAATGAACTTACTATTGTAAATGAATACAAAGAAAATTTTAAGATCAGTACAGTAAATATTGATGAGCTGACTCAAGGAAAAAAGAGTGGAAATGATAAGAGAGGTCTTGGATATGAAAAAGGAGAAAGTTCTAGACCTGAACATAAGAATTTTAGACAAGGAAACCTAACAAACAAAGGTGGAAGGTACCCGGTAAGCCAACCTAATGCTCAAAAATTTAGTGGATACTATTTTTCTTGCAATAAATTTGGCCACATGGCTACTCAATGTAGAAGTAATATGAAATGAAGAGATTCATTAGTTTCTGGTCAATGTTTCAAATGCAAGAAGTTTGGTCATAAATCAATTGAGTGTAGAAATTTGTCGAAGAATGTTGAATGTTACACATGTGGAAGACTTGGACATATTGCTAATAAATGAAGATCAAGAAGAAATAAATGGAGTTATTGGTTTGGACAAGGAAATAATTTGTGTTACAATTGCAATAGATATGGTCACATTGCAAGGTTCTATAGAAATAAAATTGTGGATAGAATATGTTCGATATACAGAGGCATAAATATACAGGGAAATGACAAAGGAAAAGGAAAAGTAACTATAGATGAGATAAGAGATGAGATGAATAAGACATGAGTAAGGAAGAATGATTTTGATACTAGAAATGGTTCTACACTAGAACCTACTTTTGGTAATTATTTCAGTAATTGATTTCAGGCCACTGGCCTAGGGGGAGTTTTTCAAGAAAATATTTCCTCCCTTATTTGTGGATGGCACCATAATGCGAAGAATGGTGAAAAAGGTGTATTTATGATGTGCGGAGGCTTTGGAGAAATTTCACAATGAAATTAAGAGAATTCATAGGTTTGTAAGAGAATTCTTCTCTCATTGTCTGAGAAAATAGAGCACCCAGAAAACTTAGGGAAAATGCATTTATTGCACGTGTGCGAACTATAAAAGTCAAGTTGGAATTGTCATTTGTCACTTTGCATTGAAGAAGAAATAAGGAGAGCACTCACTAGAATAATTTCGAAGTAGATAAGTTGATTCTTCGTTGAAACTCAAAACTATCAGGTATTTGAATTGTCTTTAGAATCTTCATATAAATTGGTGTGCGGTTGTTAAACCTAAGTGCGAAAGAAAAATGGAAAAAATAAAGAAGTCAATCATTTTGGACAAATATAACAATGCAAAGATTAGGTCCATGAGGAATTTTTTATTACCCAATGAATTGAAGCAATCGAGTGAAGCCAAACATGGAAATTTGGATATTTGGAATGAGTTTTCGTACTTTGAGAATGTGGAATTTGTCAAATTCATCTTGAGCAGATTGGATGATGATATTTTAACTTTGGACAAACCCTACATCATTTCAAAGGAGGTAATTGAGAATTTGACTGGATTATGCAAAGTCGGAGATATACCAAGGAATAAATCCATCTAAAACAAGGAAATTGAAACCCTAACCGGAATAATTAGAGATTAGAGGGTGTTGATTATTGTGACAATCAATAATCCTATTACGAAATACATTGCACATAGAGTTTCATATAAAGTATTTTTCAGAAACCAAGAAGGAGCGACCTCAGTTGGTGCAGTCTATACTTATCACAAGATGATAATCGAAGGTCAGGAATTTGACCTATGTGGGTTGATAAAGGATCATCTAATGGAGAATGTGCAACTGACAAAAGAAATGAGCCACCCTTTCAGGTTCGGTACTTTGATCATATGCTTAGGAATGTATTTTCTGAATTGTTTTCCAAAGATCAAAAATGTGGTATGGAAAGAAAACGAACCGGTATGCAGAAAAAATTACTCATATTCTAGGATTTTGGCTGATTGGGATCTAGAATTTGAAAAATTCTTTAAGAATGTGCTCAAAAAGTGTGGTTTAGTCAATATTTCCCTTCTGGTAAGAACAATTGAAGTTGGTTCCTCTTCTGGTGGCTTGGATAAAAGGTAGAAAAGAGAAAAAGAAGCTATTGAATATGACCCTCTGGAATGAAAAGTTCCTAGAATTGAGGGAAAAGGTAAAGAAAAGGAGATTATGGATATTCAAGATGAAGATTCTGATGAAGAAATTGAGAAAAATGAATCAGAACCAGAAAAATCCAGTGAGGAAGAAGATAATCTATGAAAGGAAATGTTATAGCAGCTTATTTATGAAGAAGGTGGAATGTAGATCTCTAGGTTATGGTCTGTTAGACCATCATATGATCAAGATATGATCCTGAGTGTATTAAATGCTCATGTTGAGCATTGCAAGATCAAATTGGAAAGTTTGCAGAACATTCTACTTGAGGAAATGATTGAATGCAGTAAAGAAACAATGAGCTCTAGGGATAAAGACAAAGAAGAAGGTGAAGTCATTTCTCATTTGAAGGAGCAGTTCAAAATATCACTTACCAAACTAAATAATAAAATTAATAAGTTGAGGCAGTGCGTAAATTCAGCTAACAACATCTACAAATATTGCATCTGTTGGCCACATACAGTTAGTAATTACAAAGAGAAATTGAAACATAATGAAACTGAGTTGAATGGTATTGGTAAAAGATTTGACATGTTGCATGATTAGGATGGCACCATCAAAAAAATAATTCGAGAGTTACAGTCTGAACACACCAAAATCCAACTCACCAAGAACACGCTTGTTGATATGTTTTGGAAGGTGAAGGATCAAATCGAATGGAAATTGGAGCAGATGGTGGAGATTCTAAGGAAAGGTGATAAATTAGAAGAAGAAATTACAATTCTAGAATCTTTAACTGAAATTTTCAATAAAACATCCAAGAATAATATTCTGATCATTATCATTGGGATATCAATAGATGCTCAAAATAAATTCCTTCCGAAAATGAAGAAAAAACATGATAATTTTTGAACTTTTGGTCTAAGGGGGAGAATTGTCGGCATATATAATTAATATTTTTGAAGATTTTGAAAAAATGTTTTGTATTTTTGGCATATGGTTTCTATGCTTTATCATTGATGTCAAAGGGGGAGAGAATGTAGTAAAAAATTATTTATAAATCTTAGGAGGAGAAAGTGCAACAAAGCTTGGCATCATACTTATAATGATTCTGACACTAAGTCATTTTTCACTATGTTTCCATCAATGCCAAAGGGGGATATTGTTGGCATATGGCTTGTAAGTGTTTTCATTGAAGGAAACCTAAGTCATGCATCTGATCTACGATACAATTTTGGTTTAGACTAGCAGAATAGAGTGAAGAATAGGGTATTTGGTTATAAGCATAAAAGTTGATCTGAACACTTCACCAGACTACTATTTTGGGTTGTGGATCTCTGAGGGAGGTTTTTTGATGTTTTTTGATTCTTATTTGTGAATTATACTGATACGCATTCATTGGTATGTGATCTAGGAGATTCAATGCACTTATTTGTTCGTTATCTGTGCTTAAAGGCTGACCCGTCAAATATAGTAATTGCGGAAATATAAGGAGTAATTAATTAAATGTTTTCATTCTCTATTATGTTTTGTTTAGGTCCTCTCTTTGTATTAACCAACTTTGGAGGATGTGCATAAAGAATTAGTGGTGGATTTGGCCGACTATTGAGAAGAACTTAATGTTTATGAAGCTGGAATAAGAATGGTCAAATCCTTGATAGCAGATATATACGAGATCAGGTCTATCATTTTGAGGGTGTCAGATGTGGAGAAGTGCATTAAGGTATCGAATATATGAAACATGAATATGGTTCAAAATTTAGTAGAGTAGTAGTGCGGATTTTTCTATGTGTGATGCGAAGAGTAGAAAAGAGCAGAGCAGAGAAAAGCGAAGTGCAAAATTAGAAAATAGATCCAGAATTGAATCTATGAGCTTCACTGGAACTGTAACTTGGCATGAATAGATGCTATTATCCCAGTCCATCCTTCAAATGGTTTTAATCTGAATTTTGTAAGGCAGTGAGCCTTCCCTTTGAGTAGTGAATCTAGGTAGTGTGCCTAAATGCAAGTGCACTCCATTTTGTAAAACAATATTTGAGTACTCAAATTGTGGATTAACCTCCATCATGTTTTTTCCCCTAATAGGGTTTCCATGCAAAAATCCTTGTGTTATGGTGTTATAAATGTTTCCTTTGAATTATTTCATCTTTATTTTAATGCAATAACACAATGGTTTAAGTTTTAGAGTAATAAAATATAAAGATTTGTTGAACACTTATTCACCCCCCCCTCTTAGTGTTCCCTTGAGTCCAACACAAGAAGTGGGAATCATTATAGCCAACCTTGATCCGAATCTATCATTCCACTTAAAAATGCAATGCATCACATCTTATGAAGAGCTTGTTCCAAGAGCCCTTAACATTGAAAGTGCCTTAATCTCACAAGGAAATACTCAAGCTTACAAAGACAACTATCCTTCAACTAGTTTAAATGAGAAACCTCATGTATGGGCTCAAAAAAAAATGTAACAAATGATGGTGTAGTGGATGCTAAGGTTATACTAAGTTCTCCTAGACCTAACAATAATCAAGCTGCTAATATCCAACCAGTTGTGCAACAAATGGTACCACCTCAGAACAATTAGATTAATAACAACATCATGCAACCAAGGAAAACCGATAACAGGAATAACTATCCCAAATGCAAGTAAACACAATTATCAAATCCTATCAAAAGATCATGAATAAATTGATAGATTCAAATTTGGTAACACTTCCTAACTTTGAAAACTACCAAGAACCCCAAGAAAATCCACCTTGGTACAATGAGCGTGATCTTTATGAATTTCATAAAATCAAGGGACATAAAACAACAAATTGCATGAAACTAAAGAATATCATCCAAGATCTCATACAAAATGATACCATATTTGTGGAGGTACCCGCTAGAAACCAAGATCTCGAGATATACAAGAATCCTATGCCTAATCATAAAAAAGCTAACAATAATGGTAAAGCTAAGGATTACACCAATTCTCAACATACTTATTCCAATGTAGTTGCTTCCTATGATAGTGTTATCACTATTGTCACCATCAAAGGAGCTAGTACAAAATGTAGAGCCAGCACGCGACATGGAAAAATAACTGTTCAAGGAGCTGCCCCAGCTCAATCTAGGACACAACCCACTTTCCCCACAACTAATCCTAGCAAGTACAATCTTGTAGATCAGCTTAAACAAACCCCCGCTCAGATATCAATTTTGGAACTCCTAAAACTATCTTTTGCACACAAGGAAATACTAGAAAAAGCCTTTTCCTAGTCCTCTGTTCCCGAGAACATTGATATCGATTAGTTTCAAGCTATGGTAGGGCTTATAGCCAGTCATATTCTTACCTTCTTTTTACCATCACAACCATCTCATAATCATGATTTACACCATGAGGTTTTCATTCATAAAAATAAGGTCAAAAGAGTCTTGGTAGATGGAGGTGCCAATCTAAAAATTTATACCCTGTAGTTGATCAAGCATCTAGACTATTCAAAAGATACTATTGAGAAAACAAAGAGTACTACCATCAGAGCATACGATGACCAAGAACAGGTATCACAAAGAATCATAGCACTCCCTATCCAAGTGGGACCTCTCATTGCAAAGACTACATGCCAAGTACTTGATCTTGATCTTCCCTATAACATTTATTAGGTCGACCTTGGATCCATGCTTTGAAAGCCGTAGCATCAACCTATCATCAGTGTGTGAAGTTTCCTTTTGAAGCCATAGAGATCACTATCCATGGATATCTTGAGCCTTTCTACTATTGCAAGAGCCTTGAAGCCAAGTTTTATAAGATCCCACAAATACCCAAAAATGATGAAGGACCTACACCATCAAGCTCATTTGTTGACCCATCATCTCTAGCCTCTACCTCAACATCACAAGAACTCATTGTAAGAAACATACCCAGTCTCAAGGCAATAATCCAAGATGACAATTATGGAAGCTACAAAATTTTTAAAGACACCTTTGTAATAGGAGAGTTAGCAATCTCTCCTCAAACACATGGGAAACTAACATCCAACACCAAAGAACCAAAAAATATCAAAATGGTATCTACTACCTTCAACAAATGGGGAGATTTAAATCAAGAAGACGTCCATGAGAAATATATCTCTAAACTCCTCTATCAAGATGAACGAACCATTCTTGTTCCTCCCATGGAAGATGACAAAAAAGGTCTACAACTAATGCAGAGCATGGGGTATAACAAGAATGAGAAGCTAGGATAGAATGACAATAGTTTACTAGAACCCATCATTCCTAAGAAACAACTAAATAATATTGGTTTAGGTTGTACAACTAGCAAGGTCACACTAATGGGAAAAGGTATTACTGATAAACAAGTTAATGGTTCCTCTTGGTCACCTACATCATGTGATTCTACCTTAAATGACTTCCCCCTTGATATGGGTGACCTATTTAAGAATAACACCCTCTTCATGATATCCATAATATCCTTTGTCTCAAATAACCAATCAACTGAAATATGCTAGTTATAACCACAACTCATTGACATGGGCCAACAAGGACCACTAGTTCTAGACTCATTCGAAAATGATGAAGAAATATCAAAATTCATGAGACTCTGAGAAAACTTACCATGGGTAGATCACAAAGCAGGCTTTGACATAGAGCTTGATACATGGGAATACTATGGAGAGACAATTGAATCCTTGAGTCACAAAATAAATGAAATTAAATTAGCTTTTAGATCGTTGAGTACAAACCACCTTGTGGCACTCTCTGATCCTAAAATAAATAAAAAGAAGAAGGATGCATTAGAAAGTGAACACCTCCTCGAGGTGCCCAAGGATGAGAGATTCAATCTCCCCCTTAGTGCAATGCATCCATAAAAATCAATAATACTAGTAGAGAGGGCTACACCAGTCAATGTGGGAACAAAAGAAGAACCTAATATTACCTTCTATACTAAATCCTTATGAGACGAATAATAGAAGAATGTTGCAGTATTCCTTCAGGAGAGAAGAGCTAACTTTGCATTGTCATATCTAGATATGATAGGCCTTGATCTATAAATGGTTGTACATTATATAGCCATCTATCCTGAAGCCAAACCAGTCAAGGAAAAATTAAGGAAAATGTACCCTCAAATAGAAATCTTGGTAAAATTGGAACTACAAAAGCTTCTTGACCTTCGATTCATCTAACCGATAGACTATCCTGAATGGGTTTCAAACTTGATACCAGTCTCAAAACCCACTAGGGGCATCATAATATGTATTGATTTTAGGGATTGAAACAAGGAATGTCTGAAGGATGATTTCCCTCTCCCCAAAATTGATCTTATTATGGATTTAATAGTTGGGCATGGAATTTTGTCAATCATGGATGGTTTTTCAGGCTACAATCAAATCATAATCGCCAAAGAGGATCAACATAAAACTACCTTTACTTGTCCATGGGGAACTTATTGTTGGATTGTGATGCCATTTCGGTTGAAGAATGTAGGAGCTACCTATCAAAGAGCAATGACATTCATCTTTCATGATATGATCCGCAAAACAATTGAAGAATATGTGGATGATATTTTTGCAAAATCAAAGAAGAGAAGTGAGTACATACAAGTCTTAGGACCTATCTTTGACAGAATTGAATAATAAAAAGTACAAATGAATCCAAAAAAGTGTGTGTTTGGGGCCACATTAGGGAAACTTCTTGGATTCATTATTTCACAAAGAGGGATTTAAATTGATCCAACAAAGGAAAAATCTATCCTAAACATGGAATCGCCACAGACATTGAAATAGATGAGAGGATTACAAGGAAGGCTACAGTCCATCAAAAGTTTCATAGCTCAGTTATCAGATAAGAATTACCCCTTTTCACATCTCCTCCAGAAAGCGATAACTTACAAATGGGATGACAAATGTGATAAATCTTTTCATCAGATCAATGATTATCTACTAAGACCTCTAGTGCTCATTTTTCCAATATCAAATAAATCATTGATCCTACACATCTCAACAATACAAGTACCATTAGGGGCTCTTTTAGCACAACATGATGAAAATGGAAAAGAAAGAGCCATATACTGCATCGAAAAAACCTTGGTAGGCTATGAGATGAACTATTCACCCATTGAGAAAGCATGCCTAGCGGTAGTTTTTTGCTTCACAAAAGTTCAGGAATTACATGTTTTCACACCAAATCAAGCTCATCACAAATATTGATCCATTAAAATATCTATTATCCAAATCAACCCTCACAAGCCAAATGGCTAAATGGGTAATGATCTTGACAGAGTTTGACATAGAGTATGTGGAGCACAAGGCAATAAAATGACAAGTGATCGTAGAATAGTTAGTTGAAGAACCTATCTATGATGAGAAACCATTGATATCTAAGTTCACTAATGAGTCAGTGTTTCTTATTAATCTAACAACTCAATCGAAGATGTACTTGGATGGATCATTCACCCAACATGGATTAGGAGTCAACATTGTTTTCATCACCCCCCAAGGTGATTGTATCCCGAAGTATTATAGGCTATCATTCCCATGTACTAATAACATTGTTGAGTATGAAGCCTTGGTCACAGGTCTTGGGATAGCAGTTTAGAGGTAGATACAAGAAATGAAATTTTATGGAGACTCACAACTGGTTAACAATCAAATCAATGATGAATATCAAAACAAACATGACAAACTCATCCCTTACAAGAAGATGGTGGAGAATCTCAAAGATCTTTTTATAGACATATCTTTTGGACACATTCCTTGCATTAATAATAGAGCAACATAAACCATGGAATTAATTGGATCATTACTGGACATGTCTTACAACATCCTTCAATGTGAATTCTTGGTAGAATAACTTCCCTTACAAACTTTTGAGATCCCTGAATCTGAATTCGTGTGTGCCATTGTTGGTCCTAGATCCCCTTGGTACCATGACATCTTTACTTACCTGAATAGAGGAACCCTTCCATCGGATATCACCCTGAACCTTAAAAAGACCTTTATCAAAAAGGAAACCTGATTTGTGATGCTAGGTAATACCCTTTATCGTTGAAGCATGGAAGGGACATTACTACGATGTCTTAATTAAGAGCAAGCCTTAACTACCTTAACATAAGTGCACGATGGAATATGTGGGTCCCATTCTAGTGGTTTTCCATTATCTAAGAAACTACTGAGGACAAGGTACTATTGGCTAACCATTTGAAAGGAAGCTCATTAGTATGTGCAGAGATGCATCCAGTGTGAAAAATAAGGGGATTTGATTCATGCTCCAACTCAAGAATCACAACCAATGATGACACCATGGCATTTTTCACAGTGGGGACTTGACCTCATAGGAAAAATCATTCCAACCTCATCTAACTGCCATAAGTTTATCATAACTGCCAATAAGTACTTTACTAAGTGGGTTGAAGCCATTCCTATGACCTAAATAATGGGGAGGAAAACATCCAAGTTTATCCTAAATTACTTAATTTTTCGTTATGGTATACCACAAAACCTTATCTCAGACAATGGAATCCCATTCAAAAATCAGGATGTGAAAGAGTTGAGCCAAAGATTCAATATCCAATACCGATTCTCAACACCATACTATCCCCAAGGCAATGGCCAAGTAGAAGCAATGAACAAAACTATCTTAAAAATCCTAAAGAAAATGGTTAATGAAGCTGGTCATGACTAGCATATGAAGCTAAATACTGCTCTTTGGTCTTATTGAACCAATATCTGCACACCTACAAGATCAACCCCTTTTTCCCTGGTCTATGGATCAAAATCCATCTTGCCTATTGATGTTGAGCTCCCATTATTGCGGGTATCACTAAAGAATCTGATAACTGAGGAAGAGTACAAAGTGTCATGACTGACTGAGCTAGAGTTTTTGGATGAACATTGTCTTGACGCCCTTAATCATTTGCAAGTGTATCGAAATTGATTGAAATGGAGCTCTAACAAGAGAATCAAATGTCGGTCATTCTAGGTAGGGGATTTGGTCTTAAAGAAAAATTAGAAGAATCTTCCAGATCAAGAAAGCAAAGGAAAGTTTGAGCCTAATTGGTTGGGTCCCTTTATCATCATGGCAAGATATGAATCAAGAGCATACCAATTGTCAACCCCTAAAGGTGAACCCTTGTAGGAGCCAATCAACAACTTGCACCTTAAACAAACTTATGCTTAAACATGAAGGATGTAAGGCAGAAAAATACAAAAAAAATCAAAAAATGATCAAAATCCAAAAAAATGAGAAAAAGGATTGAAAAAAGTAAAGAAAAAAAGTTCATCTTCTGGTGAAAACAACTTCGATGGCACTTTAGGCAAGTTCCTTGGTGAAAAATTGGAAAATAGGTGCCTTGCATAAATAAGGTATCTTTATATATTCTTTGGCTCTTTTGACCTATCATTCTTTCCATTACCATTCATCTCCCATTTGTGTCCTTATCATGGCTTATCACTATATGGTATCATGAACTCTTTAGCGCTACTTGACATATTCTAAGGTCAGTTTGTCCTACATTTATCGAAGTAGGCTAACATATCACATTGAGAGATTTAATTATGTGTCATCATTGGGTTCTTGTATACCTTGAGGTCATGGGACATCTTATCAGAAAAAACCAAAAACATTCATAAAATCTTATCCAGAAAATCCACAACATTTGTAAAATCCTGTATAGGGAAAATCCAAAAACATTCAGAAAATTGGAAGGAAAAATACAAACATCTAGAAAACATCAAAATCCCTAAAAACGTTAAAACATTGAAAATCCAAAAAAATAATGCCTTGGGTCAAACTACGTTGTCTCTGAGCTTGAAAGTAGGAAGGGCCATCACTGATGTGCCCCTGAGACACCATAGGGCTGTCCTTTAGCAATCTATTCTAATCAACTTTTGTCTCTTGTCTATTCATATCTTTGTCCTGTAAGTAGGTTGAGTTAGTTGAACTACATGGTATTTGCATGTATAATGTAGGCAAGGCTAATCTTTGATCATCCCCTGAGGCCCCTTGGATAGGTCTTTATGTTAGGTTCTTGGTTGAAGCTCGAATATTTTAGAAAACCACAAAACATCCAAATATTTTAGAAAACCCCAAAACATCTAGATATTTAGAAAATCCAAAAACATTCAAAAAACCCTAAACAACCTCAAAAAATTGAAAAATGCTAAACATTCATATAAGATTTCAAAAAGACCAAAAACAACCTCAAAACATTTCAAAATACCAAAAACATTCAAATAATCCAAAAAATACAAAATTCCATCCATTCCATCTAGCTTTCACCCATAATAAACGATTATCACCTTCACACCCTTCGGAAAATCAAGTAGAAAACAAGCATGGAAAGTTGTAAAATACGAACTTAAAAGTCAAAATTTTAAGTCTAAAGCATAGGTAAATGCATCAGTGAAGTTTACAGTAACAACTCATTTTAGCATCATCATCCTAACATAAAGCAACCCTCTGATCAACATATCCTAGGATGTATCCTTCCTACAATGGGAATCAACGTCAGATATCACCTAAGCTAAATTTAAACTAGGAAGGAGCTATAGATAACACTGACTATTTGTCTTTGATCTTTTCTTATGATTTATCTTAATGATCCATTCCAAGGACCTCTCGATGATGTCTATCTAAAAAGATATAGAGAGAAAGAAATGGGGAATCTATCATTATCTTTCATTTGTTGTGTTTGTGGATACTCTTGTAAAATAATCTTGGTGCATACTTGCTTAGTTGTGTGTAGGAAGGTCATTTGGAATATATTATTGACTATTGCATATGCTTTGGTCCAATATGTTCTAAAATTCTTACATTCCAAAAACCTTTTTCGTATGTCAAGGTGTGAACAAGAACTATCCTATCTGCTTCTTAAGTCAAAGTCCATTACACTAGATACAATGCCATCCTAGTTATCAATACCTTGATGCATCATGTATATGTGTTATATCAAACAATAAGGAATGACGAAAAATACCAATCCCGATATGTGAGCACCCATCTTGCATTTTCATCCTGCATTCTTTTGCATTGTCTCATCACCATCTCTAATAAATTCTCGATGGATCATGAAATATTGGATATTTTGAAGCAATCATCATCGACAATGGTTATTCATTATTTATTATTCTATCTTCTCTCCATGCTAACTTGGTATCATGACACTCAAAAAAATCATCAATGCATCCACCCTACATCCACAAACCATCATCATACGTGTATCTAATAAATCATGTCATAAGCTTAAAGTATCCATCAGCATAATCATTTGCATATCACACCATACATTATGCATTATCATTTAAGTTATCTTGAATCATATGGATTTTTTATTTTGAGCATCTTAAATTGTTGCATATCATGAACATTTGCATTCATTCATTTTCATTCATCATCATAACATTCATAGAAAATATACAAAAAGAGATGCATCCATATCATTTGCATCCATAATATCTGCATATCATAAACATCCATCCATCTCATATTGAAAAGATAATGACAAATAATATATCATTGCATCCATCTATAGCATAACATTACGTATCACATAGGCATAAAAGTAAATGCATCCATACATAATCATGTATAAGAATCCATATCATATTCATCCATACATGAAATAAAATCAGTACATCAAAGCATGAATCATATCTATCCATATCATATATATATATCAAAAAAATGTGTCATGGTAGAAAATATGGATTAGTGTATGTATATCGATAATGGGTACAATATCCATGAGGTTATAAAAAAGGAGCCCATAAATGTGTATCACTATAAAAATGGGGAAAAATAAAAAAGTGTCTATACATAAAAAAGTGCTATCCCTGGTAGCTGCTACCCTCTCTAGCCTACCGCTCAAAGTGATCATCGACATGATGATGCGCATCACTACGCTGTGAAAAATTAGGTTATTGAAAAGCTGCTGGAACATCCTTGTGATAATGATGCCTATAATACATAGCCTCCATAACAACCTCTCGGTATAATCTGGCTAAAATAGTCTGACCATGTGTGGATGACACCATAGTCTCTATTTTCTACCATCTAGCAACCTCTTGGTCTCTCTCCCTAGTAACAACCTAAACTCTCTAAATTGTCGCATCTCTTTCGGCTGTCACTGCAACCACCTGTTGATGAGCCTGGTCTCACTCAACAATCACAACCAAAATCTATTGGAAATTTTGGTCCCGCTCACCTGCCAAAGTTTGCACCTGCTCTTGTAGTTGTTGTATCTATGCATCTCTAGCATCTGGTGGTGGTGGTGGTGGAATTGGCGGCTATTGTACTACTAGAGGTTGTTTTCCGACTAGGGGAGCTCCTAGAACTTGTCCATCATGGCCATCCTGGCCTCCTTTTCCTCTACCTCTAACACCTCTTCCTCATGTCATCCCTCTAGGAGGAGTACCTGTAGGATTTGTGAGTCGACATGGTGGCACAAACCATGCATCATAAGCGGGCATTGTCCATTCCTCTTCCTATCCTTGATTATATGCCCAAGGTCGGGTGACCAAATGACAAAAAATCTCAATGACCTTTGGTGCCAAAATCGTTGGCCCCTAGGTGGGAACCTCTCTAGCATATCTAGAAAAAATTTCCAAGTAAGCATCATCGGGCCTATCCTATACATCACCAAACTGTCTGTCCACTATGTCAGAAAGGTACCGCTCAACCATGGTATGCTCTCAACCCTACATATATTGGGTCTACCTAACAAAGTAAAGTTGTTGTAAATCATCGAACCATGGTATGCTCTCAACCCTGCATATATTGGGTCTATCTAACAAAGTAAAGTTGTTGTAAATCATTGAACCATGGTGGAACATGAAGCCATGGCCACCACCGAAACACTGTCATGTCATTGATCACCCATCTCTAGTATGGGAGACCAATTTGTCCTATGTTTCTGAGTGTGATGGCACCTCAGTATCTCCAAATGATGGGATCATCTACTCCATGTCCACTACCTATACAATCAATCAAAGCACTGCAATGTGCTCCCATGCCTTGATGTGAAGAAGATTAGAACCTACACTAAGGGCTATCCCATTGCAATAGACAAAATCATGAAGATCATGGTATAAGGAGGCTAGAATCAAGGGCCCCCAAGCAAACAGAGTCCTCTGATACAACATCTGCTGCCAAGCCAAATCCCATCCCGGACTAAAAAATCAGTTGCATCTATTTGGAACCACCAAACCTGAGATGATGACCACAACAATCAATTGAAAAGTAGGCACATGACTTTTTTATGTCTCTAAATCTATTTCTGAGGTTACCAACACAATCTGGTCTATATCCATCACCACTAAACAAGCATCAAAGTCAACATCAGGATTGTAGATCACACAATCACCATGGATAGGCAACAATAATATCCACCACACATCCTCTAAGGTCGCTATCGCCTCCCCCATTGAAAGGTGGAAGGATGAGGCATTGTTGTGCCATCTCTCGCACAACATTGTCATCATGGATAAATGAGTCCTCACAATGGGAGCATATGCAATATACCATAATCCGATCTCTCCTAGGTGCTCTTGGTGCAACTTTGATAAACCAGTCAAACTCTCTAGTATTGTGGGCCTATGCTCTCTTGATATAAATGGTGGGAAGACCTCCTACATCCATAAAGCACATGGTGTCAGGAAATCATCAAAATTTGAAGTTATTTGGAATTTATGACTCAGAAATCACAAGTGTGTCGCTATTTACAACTGTGTCGCTATATTCAAAATCTAAACAGCGACGCCCGATGCATTTTGAAACTCAAATTGGAAAATGCATTTCCATACAAGATGGCATCACTATTTAACCTAAATTCAAATCCAGAAAATCACCATCCTATACATATACGTGGCTATATATCATTTGGGAATCGTCGATTGAAGTTTGGGTGTCGCTATACAGTGACATCCCCAAATTCTAAATTCTAATGCCTAATAAATGCATCAAAATTTCAAATTTGAAATTAAGTTTTGAGTCACATACTGGTGGTCCTATGCCTAGCAGCCACTGGAACTCACAAACTCAATCAGAGATGTGTCGGGGAAGCTCATGATGTGTCATTTCGTTGAAGGGTTAGAGCTCAAATTGAAAAAAATCCTTAAGCGTGAATGCACAAATGAATTGAAAATGATCCCTCTTGGCCTAATTAAGCTAGAAAAGTAGGGTGTTTTACCCTAATTTAACCTTATTAATGGGTTGTATTATCATTTTCACCAATTTTTCCAATCTAGACCTAATTTTGCATCATTTTTTGCATTTTGGCATTACTCTTGCATCCTAGAGTTTTTTTGACCCCTTGGTGCAGCTTTTGAACCTTTATCGAGAAATGAATGCAAAATTTGAAATTTTCGCCCGATTTCTCGAGGGGGAAAGGAGTCAATTTTATTCTTTCATTGGGGCATCTAAAAAATTAGAATTTTTTTATTTTTTGATATAGGCAACATTTTTTTACTGAAAAGCATTGTTCTTTGAATTGAAGCAGTAGGTACCTTGCTTCAAAGAGGGGAAAAATGTAGAAAATGAAAAATGTCCTAATTAATGTCGTGCACTCAAAATAGGTTTATTAATATCATTTCTTCTTTATCCATCCTATGTTCGCTTAATTAATTTAATTAGCCTAGCTAATTAATTAATTACATCATCTTCATCCATTGGCCTGATTAATTAAATCAAGTTAATTCACCTCTTTTCACACTAATACTTCATCTTATTAAATTAAATAAATCAAAATATTTAATTTAATCTCGTAAGTCATCTTATTTAATTAAATAACCCTAGGTTAATTAAATATCATTTCACCCTCCCCTATTTATTAAATCATTTAAAAAATATCTCAAATTCCTCTAATCCCTAATTGCATAAATCAAAACTCGTTTAATTAGCAATTAAAAGAATTTTCTTCTAATCAAGGGAATATTCCCATGGAATATTCTTTATCCTTTTTGCATAATTAATTTTTTTTTTAAATGTGTAAATTCACCTTTATCCTCATCCAATGGAATATTCTAAGGAATATTCCCTCTCCTCCACTCAACTCACTTTTCTTGAAAAGCAAGTTGTCCCATTTACCTTCTAAGCAAGTCACCTTTGACCTATGTGAATAGGTCAAAAGTGTGTTTGTTGAGGCAAATTCCAACCCTTGATCATTTCCTTGATCCATGTGATCTTGCATTCTCATCTATTGATGAGAATACTTGATCCATGCCTCCTCTCTCCTTTATCCTCAACTGTTGATTGAGATTTTTGATCTCAACCACCCATTCTTCATTTGCTCTCCTATAAATAGATCACTATTTGCAGACAGACAAAAGTCAATCACTCAGAGAAAACTTATGTTGTTGAACTCACTTGCATCCATACTTTCAACTTACTCACATTTAGCTTATTTTAAGTTTATTTTAGTTTCATAATATCTTATATTATCCACTATTGGCTTCCATACATCCATCTTAGCTTGTAAATAAGTAAGGGTTTCATATTTTAGCATCATTTTAGCTTAGAATAGCTTAGCATTAGCTTAGAAATTGCATAATTAGATTTTTTTAGAATGAAATTATGGCAACCTAGCTTGCATCATGTTCATTTTTATCATAATCTAGGTTTTCATACACCAAACACCATGGTTTCATCGATTCTCTTCCATAGAATCACTGAAATAAGCTCACTATCATGGGATTAGGAAAGGGTCATTGCTCTACATCAACACGACACCAATCCCCCAATAGAATAATTTTCAATGGATTAGAGTAGGTATTTCAAAATATTTTGTGGTTTAACATGTTAATTTTTAATGGCTTCCACTTTGATTTACATTGAATGATTTTATGGGGACTGAGGTTTAGTGGCTAAATCGCACTTTGATTCCTCATGGAGCAAGTGTGGTTAACCTGTAATAATCATCGGTCACAATAATCAAGCTCAAAATTGTCATCATTCCCCAAATAACTCATGTAACAATGATAATAAAGGAAAAATGACACATAGAGAGAGGGAGAAAAGACAAAGGAAAATCCTTTTGGGTTATCATGGAAGATACCTAAATGTCTCAATTCTTTGCATCATCCCCAAAATGAAAACACAAGAAAAAGGAAAAGATAATGGTTACAATAGATAGAAGAATGAAGATACAAATAGAAGAATTCCATGAAAAAATTTCTTCCTTTGTCTCCTTGCACCAGTGGAGTGACAAGGGTCATCCAAAGTAGGCTCACAAACATAAAGACACACCAAGTAGCACAATACGAGGTATCACATTACACACATGCAATAACACAAAGAACATAGAAAGAACATAAAGCTAGTATGACACATGTGAGCCAACCTAAAGCAATTCATCCACATCCCAATCTTGTTCATCATATATAGAAGGCAGATGGCAAGCTAAAGGGGCAAAAATGAGTTAAAAACTAGGAATATCACCAGGTTCAACACATGGTGATGCCCTCTTGTTAGCATGATCATCATGGTTGTTATTGTCTAATCTCATAGAAGAGGAAAATGAAAAATTCCACTCATTATACACTCCCTCATTAATCGTAGCACTCTCATCATCATCATCCAAGTTAATCACAACAAGAATCCTAATGATAATGTCCATTGTAGGTTCATGTGTTTGTTGTTGTGGCGAAGGTGGAGGATCATTATACTTTATTTGAGTTAAATTTTGATCTTGGTTTGTTTGTTTGTTCTCTTCTTTTAACTTATGAGCAATAGAATGACTTCTATCCCTATGCTCTTTAGCATTTATTTTTCTTCTTGCATGGTTTTGAAGTTATGATTATGCAAGAACAGGTTTATCAACCATAGGTTTCTTTTCTTCCCACAAGGGATGAATGGAAGGAACCATCAAGGGTTGGTTAACCACTTTCTCTTTAGGTTTATAAAATTGTTTGATCTTAGGAGGCACAATAGGAATTGTATAGTTATCTCTTGGTCTCTTATAGGAAATAGGTGGAGGATTTTCCATGAATTTGTGTTGGTCTCTTGGAAGATCTTTTGGTTCAACCATGGTTTCATCAATGATAGGAGGCTCAAGAATGGGTTGAGGGATATTTATAAGAGATTAATTTTCTATGAACTTTTCTTTGAAATTTTGGTTCCATGGGTTCCATAGGTTTGAGCCAAAAGAAATCCAATGAAAAATTTCCATGGAAAAACATAGGATTAAAACCACTATGATGCACAATGAAAATTTCATTACCAAATGGAATTTTTAAGCATTTATGCACTATCTATGGGATGAAATCTATGGAGTGTAGCCATGGATAACCTAGCTTCACACAAAATTGGTCTGACAAAGAGATGATGGAGAATGAGACATTTAATTGCTTCGGTCTAAATTTTATGGGGAGAGTGATCAAACCTATCGTAGGGCAAGCAAAACCATTATGTGTTTTGATCCATTATTTCAATTGCTCATAAGATTCCTAGTAATGTTCATGCACAAACAATAATTCCTCAGTGATTACATTCACTACACATACAAGATTAGTTAATATCCCATCAGTAGGTTTGTCATTGATTCTTCTGGCTATGTAAAGAGGACCATCGGGTGCACATAATTATGTCATTTTGTGAGAAATCAATGCCAAGAGAGCTTTTGGTTTGGCCCTTACGAGGTTAAACATTAGTTTTTTTGACCATACTCATGTTATTATTGTATTTTGAATGAAAATTTTATGTTTGAACAAAGCACTTGTTTTGACCAATTAATTTGAATGCAAACAATTTCAAAAAACTCTAATTCTAGAAACTAAAACTGAGATCTAAAAATAGAAAGATGTAAAGTAGATAGAGATAAATTAATGCTCAAAAATTCAAAAAATGAAATGTATAAGGATAAATTTTCACTAGGGAAAATGGGTCCTTGCATAGGGGTTGAAAAAATTAAATTATGAGTTTTTGAGTTGATACTTAAGGTCTTTGATTCAGGTTTTAAACAAAAACTTTCAGTTATAGATTTCCAAAAAAATATGATGAAATGCAAGTGCAATTTGATAACAAACAATAAGCAAAATGACAACTTTCTAGATAAAATTTGGTTTGATTTCTTAATAAATGAATGAGAAACACTAATAAGCAAACTATTATGAAAAATTAATGTAATATGTATGAAATTTTTTCAAGTTTTAAAACAATGAAAATTCACTTTTAAAACCCTAAATGAAATTCAAAGTAATGCAATTTTGAAAACCCTAAATGAGATGCAACTCAAACTAATGCAAAATCCTAGATCTAGGGTTTGAAGGATCTCCAAATCAAAAATCTTATAGTGAGAGAATGGCAGGTTCACTAGAATGAAACAAATAAAAATAGGTTCACCAAAATGGAATGATGAAAAATGGGGTGAATGAATGTTGTTTTAAAGTATGATTCACCTATTTGATGACAACAACAAGCTAAAAGAAAATATGAGAAGGATAAATTGATGTATACATATGTAATGTCCCCTTTTTAGCTAGCTTCAATATTTGATGGATTAGTCTATCATTTGGTCCTCTTAGGCTAATGTTGGTGTTTAGAGGGCCTTGTGTGGGAGTTATCTAGTTCTTTCAATGGAAATTTATAGTTTTTTCTTCTCCAACTCTTGGAAATATTCAAAGGTGATCTTCTTCAGGGGTTTCATGCTTGATTTATTTATAGTTACTATTTTTAGTAAGTCAGTTGGATGATTGGAGGCCAACCTTACTATTTATAGTAAGGAATCTAGATGAGTAGCTTGAGTAGTGGGTTAGCCTATGGTGTGTTGATGGTGTTTTCTACACAACAACTCAGACATAATATAATATCCTGTCTCTCTTGAAAGGTAAATCTCTATCAGCAAGCCTCAAAATATAACCCTAAGGTCTCTAATGTCAGGTCTTGACAATGCAACAAAACAACTTAGAGATAATGTAAAAATGTTGGTAATCACAAGGGGCCTTACAAAAAGACATTGAAAGCTTTAATATTCATAAGATATGGTAATTTAATGATGCTTTTCAGTCTTAGAGTTAACCCAAGTTTGAAGAAACAACAAAAGAGATAAGGGTTTAAGAGAAATATACTAAAACTAACTTCCAAGATCAATTATGCAACAACATAGTATTCAAAATGGACCAACCCTTCAAACCAGTTTCTACTAAACCCAAATTGAACCTGTGATATCATAGAAATGGTGCAATCTCCTAAGGCATAAATATTTTCAGATTATGAGGTATTCACACATCAAACCAAATTTAGCATTGAAATGGATAAATACCCACAATTAAACTAAGTACAATAAGATTTAGGCCTAGGCTAACTTTACACAGCAACTCACAATCAACAAGCTGCTAAAAGTATGGACCAAGGATTGCTCAAACACTTCAAACACTGTATCACAAACACAATTGAACTACAACTAACTACAAAATTATCCAAACAATAACTTACTTAAAATAACTTATCAAAATATGAAACATGAGAACCATGCATAGATGAATAACACAAAGAAGAACACCAATGGAACAATGTCTTATTTTATATTTTCTTCATCATTTGCAACAACCTAAGTATCTCAAGTATTAAAGTACTCCTTCCAAGCCTTAGCTAAAAATACTAACTCTTTTCTATATGTCTAACCCCTACAAATGAGGATAAAACCTTCATTTATAGCATTACATCATTGGGTCAGCTAGAGAAGCTAGCCCAAACACACTTCAAATTTCCCTAATTCAAGTTTACATTTAAACATTAGAGGTCAGCCCCAAAATTGAACCTAATACATCAATATATTATAGGGCATGGAATCCAAGACACAATTTACTTTATCCCTTTGCCTAGGTCGAGGTAGATGAGTGTGCTTCTCAAGACTGTCTAACCTAGAGATCTTCCTTATCTTTTTCTCCTTCCACCTTTCTAGAAATTTCTTTAACTTTATTAAGAATTGGGTCCAAGTTGAATTGGGTTGGGAGTGAGAATAATTTAATCCTTTCCTTAAGTGAATTTAATTCTCCAATATATTTAATTAAGGCCTTTTCCCAATCAAAATAAAATCCTTGATATATGTCCATGCTGGAAATATAAATTGTAGCATCTTCTAGCCGATCTTTTACGATTGGGCCACTATTTCCAAGTGAATAGATCTCATGCCACCATTTTTTTAGCTACCCAACATTCACATTCTTCTTTCTAGGCTTCTTTCTTCCAGTTACAATCTCCAGAAAAGTGATACAAGTACCAAAAATTTCCTTCACTTTATTCTATGCCTTGGAGATCTTCTTTGGTGCCTTAGTCTTGAGCTCATTCTTGAAATTGAAGGCCTCAATTCACCCCATGAACTTGTGAGTATTCCCCATAGTGATGGCACCCTCTTTAACCAACACATCTGTAGGGACTTGGAGTATTTTTTCTAACTCCTTAACATTGGCATCATCTAGGTTCTTACAGTCAAGGAGGAATTATGCGATGTCCTCAGAAAGGAAGGAGGCTTTCTCATACATTCATAATAACTCCTCAATCATGGAATCACCCCTCTTGCTCACATCATGTAAACATTCTTGGGTGTTTCCCATAGAATATTTCAGCCTTTCAATCTCCGAGACAGTTTCTTTTGATAAAAATCCCTTAGAAAATGAAGGCCCTTCACTTGTTTGTGCCTGTAGTGGCTTAACAAGATGTTGGAAATATTTATATACTTCATTACATTGCTTCTGCAACTTCTCCTTTTCTTCAATCTCCTTATCCAGCCTTCTCATAATTTCCTAAGAGGATTCTTGAAACTCTTCATTTTCTTGCTCTTTTGTGGTGGGACCCAAGTTAATTGTTTGACCCTTATAATCTGAGGGTCTCACCTCATCTTTATAATTGTTCTCCATAGGAAAAACAACATGGACAAACCTATAATTGAATGCATCCTTGGAAAACTTTGAAACAGTCCTTGCTTGCTTTCTTTCTTTGGGATGTCCCCAACTCTCTAGGAACTTATCTCAATCTATGGTTTTATCCTCCAAAATCACTGCCTTACACTTGAGCCTATGTTGTAGTCATTAAGGAACATCTATTTGCCCAATCTCTACATCCTTGTGGGAAGTGTCTTGTTTTGGTCTATCATGAGAAGGGATATCTTTAACATCTTCCACATTTACTTGATTCTTCTCTGGGTTTTTTTGTTCCTTATCTTTATTAGGCTCATGTCCACCTTTATCAAGTTCATTATCATCAGAATTAAGATCATTCTCAACCTCAACATATGGCTGATCAAGGTGTTCTTTAGGTGATGACTGGGATGGAATTTCTACTGTCACTTTAGAGGTTTCTTCCTTACTCTATACTTCCTTCTCCTCCAATTGCTTGTAAAAATCATTTAGCTTCCCATCCTCTGGTGTGGATACCTCTTCATTTGGTGCATCTTCCTTTGGGGCATCACATACATTCCCTTCTTCTTTGAGAGACTAACTTGGAACACTAGAGATATTGCTCTCTTGAACATTATTAAATGGAGAAGAGATGGGATTATTTTCCTTTACAAATTCCATCTCCATATTCTCTACAAGATTGTCAATAGGTGCCTCTTCAATGGCCACCTCTATCCCTTTGTCCACTCTTTCTGCTGGGGGGGTCTTAGGTTTAGGATAATTTCTCCTCACATACACCTACTACTTCTCTCCAAAACTCTCAACATCAACCACCTTAGGTTGAGTGGTTTCGTCCTTAGTTACCTTGGCCTTGTTGGCCTTGGCCAGCTTCTAGCCCTCGGATACCAATTTTCTCTTCTTAGAGGGTTGGACCTCCTTATTACTTCAACAATTTATTTTGAAGCCTTTCTCGCTTTAGCCATTGGCTACCTCTTTTCCTTGCTCTTAACCTAACTTCTCATTATTATTTTGATGACAAATTGTGAATTCTCTCCCTCCTCCTTTGAATGAAGCTCTATTGTATCACCCTTGGTTTTTTTAGTTTCCTCTTCTAAGTGGGATTCAAGATCTCACATCAAATCATATGTGAACTTGGTCCCATCAACTTCTAACTACAGTATTTTGTGTTTCACCCGAAGCTTGCAATATCTAAGGATATGAGAATTAATGACATTGAGGTCAAAAATTTCATCCTCAGACCAATTAACTAAGGGAAGGGGTTTGTCTTTCTACTGCTCATAATCATGATGTTGAAGAAGATCCCCATCATCATCCACTTGGTTTGAAACCTAGGAAATTCTATACAATCTAATCATTTTTAAGGAAAACCTCAAATACCTCTTGATCAATTCATAATCATCCCTACAATTAGCCCAACAATCCTCAATATGGATTTTATGTTTGTATTCTCTATTTTCCTTCTTTTGGGCAACACCAAGGGGTTTAAATTGTTCTTGTTTGTATGTGAATATTGGTTGAAGTGCACCATTTCCTTCTCAGCATATTTGGCAATGTGGATTGAGGGACAAGCCTCCAAAACTTTGATCCTCAAGGGGAACTCAGACCCAAGTGTTGGTTTATGCATGTCCTTTATAACTGGATCAAAGGCCACCATTTTCCTTGCTACTTCCAACATAATGAGTTTCTTTGTGGGATATCTTGGTAGCCTCATTGGGAAATTTGGTGATCCTTGGATCTTGATATATGAGAACATTTTAAATTGGATGAACCACTAACCATAATTTCTAATCAGCTCCATGGCCTTCGTTGAGATTCTCACATGAAATTCATCTTGTAACAGTATTGTAATGTACATAAAGAAAACATCATTGACTCTTCTTTAATTTGAGGTGTTAAACTAGAGTTGAGGGAAGACACCACATATTATATCTTTCCCCAAGGTTCCCCTACAACTCAAACCTTTAGATTATTCTTTCTAGCCAACATATACACCAAATATGAAGTTATGGTGAACTTATTTGTATCCTGCATGTTCTTGAGTTGTTCATCCAGATTGTCACTTATGATCCTTTCCCATTGATAGAGTGTTCCTTTTAAAATCTGGGAGATGATTTAGAACATCCAACTCCTGAATATGAGGGCATCATCCAACACCATTACTCTTCCCAAAAGAGTTATTATATCATTATACTCCACCTTGAAATCACTCCTATGTAGTTGTCTGGGCAACTTGGAGTAATGATAGTTTGGTTTTTCAATCCAATTTTTGTTCATCATTAATGGTTCCTTATCAGTGTCCTCTGCATAGAAGTCCTCGACATCTTTGATGTTAATCCTTACTAGCTTTTGGTGTGACCCAATGTTAAAAGTCCCCACTATGAACTCTGCAATTAAGTTTCCTATTACACTCCCCTAGGGTCCAATTATGATCCTCTTATCTGAGTCATAGTGCTTGGAGCATTCCAATACCAGCTTTAGACACTGCAATGTGGGAGGGAACCCTACTACCTGTACCAACCTCGTATGAGTGATGAATTTGGGATAATTGAGTGGGTGCATTTTTGAACATCCTCCGCTTGAAATCATCATAGTCAACATGTCCCATGTTGGTGTCATTGATCTTGCTCCATGTTGAGATAATCTTAGACTCAAGCCAGATTCCCTTGAAGTCATATTTCATCTTCTATGCTTTGGTGTGAGGTTCCTCAGGACCAAATTTTGATGATTTTTCTTTGGATTGTTTAGATGGAATAGCCTCAACCTACATCTTTTAGAAAAGGGAAAGAATTACCAAAACACCTACCATGATTAAACATTAGATTCAACCACATCATAATATTAAGGGAATCCATGAATCATAACATAAATAACATAAAAGGCATCACGGAAACCATTAAAATCTCATGAACAAACTATAAAATGAAGCATTGCAAACCCTTAGAGGGTTTTCCTGTTCAAGGAGTTTAGGCAGGGAAATATTTTGGGGAATCCACCTCTGAGAAGATTCTTTGAAACCCTAGAAGCTTAGGGAATCCAAGGGGAAATAGATTCTTAGAAATGGTGCCATTTTAGCGTAATATCATGGTAAGATTCATTAATGATCATCATTAAAGAATCTTAATTACCATGCAAATGCTAAGTTGTAACCCACATCACCATCAAAATGAGTTGGGAATTTTAGGGGCTTCAAGGATTTTTCAAAAAATCCAAAGAGGGTCAGATTCTATGAACACATAAGGTTTGAGGAATCTAGAGCTAGAAGGATTTCTTGAAGACATGAGTTCAACCTTAAACTTAAGTCACTATCCCCTTTTGACTTTATGCAATTTCCATACTTGGAGGTTCAAGCCAAATTTGTGCATGTGTGCCTTTAAATGGGTGGTTCAGGTTTTGAAGCTTTCAATGGAATTCAGAGAATCTGGGGAGAGATGGATTCTCTAAATGTCAGGACACTTGGGGAATCCATGCCTAACCAAATTTTTTGAAGGATGTTCATTGGCCAAGGATCAACTTAAAATATTTAAATCATGCCCTGAATACCACTCCTAAGTCACTCACAACTTTATAGATGCATCAACACAAATCAAGGACTTGAGAGATCTCGATGACGAGTGGAATAAAAAAATCTAGAGGGATGTGGATCTTTTGAAGGGATCACCTTTCGGATAATCTTCCCGGGGGTGGATTTTTTGAAGAGACTAACCCTTGGAAAATCCGCCATGAGGAATATTTTTCGAAGTTTCGCATTTAACTTGCAGTTCTTCATCCCTTCGAAAAACCATTCTTAGCCCATTCCCTCTAGCTAAAACAAAATTTGAATGCAGACCCTAAGTACAATTTTTATCACAAATCAAATGAAGTTATTTAAGAATCTAGATGTCAAGCAAAAACAACACATACATGTGAATTTGCCAAAATTAGGGCAAGGGTGAATATAACTAGGGCTCAACTAATTAGAATCCCAAAATTAGTTTGAATCCCCAAAGTCAACAATAAAAATGTGAAGGAAAACCTCAGTTTGTATAAAAATTTCATGCCCTAGCTCATCATTTGCACAAACCCTTAAAGGAAAACTTAAAATAGGGAAATGGTGACCTAATTCGAATAACACACCAATGGATGCCTAAGAAATCACAAAAAAATACACAAACACCCTTAACATCCATGCCTTACCATCGAAATATAGGCAAACAAAGTGCCAATAGGTAAATCCAAGCAAGAAATACTTCATACCGTCAAATCAAATGTAGGGAAAAGGACTATGAGGGCACATGTCCTCGGAACATTCAAATTCATAAAATGAAATTGGAATTGCATTGATTTTGATGCACATACCCTTTCGAATGAGGGAAGAGATCAAAACCTACAAGCATATCACACTTTTCAACCTCGATTAAATTCTTGAATGCACCCACCTAGATCACCAACACCAACATCAAGGTAAAATGGAGGTCACCAAACTCGAGACACAATGCGCGAATGAAGAAATGGAGGCTAGAAACCATTTAAAAGACCCTTAAAATGTTCATTAGTTATCCCTAGTATGACCACTGATAAGACATAAATTCCCCAACAAGACCTCGCTAGACCTTGGGAATACAAAGGGGGGATAAATTTCAAGGAATCCAACAAGGGCTAGATTCTTTGAAAGTATTGAAATTCAAAAAATCAAGAGAATCCTGAATTCTTTAGAAAATCTACCCCATGGCGGAATCTCCGAAAGTCTTCCAAACTTAGCCAATTTCACCCCAGAGTGGGATTTTGGTAAAAGCCTTGGATTTTAAGGGTACTTAGCAACCAAAATGATGCAACCAAAGGCACCTCAAGTGCAGATAAAGAGTTAGTTTGATTAGGTGAAGCAAGATCCAAAATTAAAAGGAAACTATCACTTAAGGGGAAAGGGTCAAAGCTAAAGAAAAGACAAGAAATAAAAGCAAGAAAAAGAGGGTCTCTGCCTCGGGTGGGGCGTGTGTACAAAAAGTGCACAAAATGGTGTTTTTTGAATGAATTAATGTTGTGTTTTAATGGAATTAAGAGATATATTAATTATTATTAAAGTGATTTCTTTAATAATAATTAAATTATAAAAGTGGATATATTAATGAATTTACTGATTTATAATGTATGGCTTATTTAATGTCATAAATTCAAATATTTTAAAGTCATTAAAGGGGTGCCCACATAAATTAATAACTCAAGGAAACACAAACAAATATAATTTAATATATTAAATGGATTTAATGTGCTTGGGAAATTGTGCCATTTGGAGAAGGTATAAAAATATTTTGAAAACAAGCATTCATCTATTCATTTAACACTTGGAAAATTGAAGAGTTTTGGTTGTGGGAAGAAAATAAGGGTTTTCAATTGCAAATTGATCTTGGAGAATGCATCTCTCTTTGATTATACATTCTACAAGTTTGAAATACCACCCAAGGTTTGCATCTTCAGGTAGCTTCATTCAGAGGTTGCAATTGTGCTTACAGGGGCCAGATATTTCAAGGTTTTTTAGAGGATTATTGCTTGAGATCAGAAATAAATATTAGCTATTGTATTTCCTGCTATTTGGGATACTCTCATTGCCATGTGGGAGTTTCTATTAAGCTAGCCATACCATCTTTTCTAGCTGTACAAATTTTGATCAACCACATGGAGTTTCTTGGTGAAATTTCTTGAGTTTGGGGCTAAAAATATTCATCAATTGAGGCATCTTAAACATATGTAACTTGAGGATCATTTTTCTAGTTGGGATTCTAAGGGTTTGAGGACAGGTGTACAACTTTTCTAGCTTCTTGGTTGCTGATCAGATTATATTAGATTTCCAGAATATGTACTTTGGCTTCAAGGTATGATTTATATTGTATATACAAGAGAAAATAATAAATTTGATTTGAAAGTTATTGTATTTTCCTTCAATATTTATCTTTTGCACTTGTTTACTTTTTCATGGCATTTCCTAGAAAACTTTATTAAAAATTCAAAATCACAAAGAAAGCAATCAAACAAGTAGTTTTTTGAAATGAAATATCCAACCAAGGTTGGGATACTTCAATGGTATCAGAGCACATTTTCCTACCATCTTGTTCTAGTAATAAATTTACATGAGTAAAAATAACTTGTAGTATACCAGAGGTGTAGCTTAGTGGGAACCACCATAGATACCAGAGGGTGAAATAGCTTCTTCTATTTTGGCTATTCACAATATTGTTAGTGACAGTGATAGTGAGAGTAATATAGGTGGCATGGCTAAGAAGGAAAAAAAATGTGTAGATTTAGTTAGTTTTGACCTCAGGGCTAGGAGGAAATTTGAGAATATGATGGATATGATGTCTCAACTTTTGGGTACAATGAGGTAGTTTACCCCAAATCAACACATGGGAAATCTTGGTGAGATGAGTGGTACTCAGGGATTTGGATATCCCAATATGCCAGTTCAATGGTCTACATATTCTATTGGTTTAGTCTTTAGACCTATGCATCTGACCTTCATTCCTAGAGAGGCGCAACAGACTCCACACATACAAGTGTTGGAACCAAATTTACTCATGAGTAAGGATATTGCTTGCCACTATGATGAGTACATGACCCTATTGGCAAAGATCAAGTGGTTTTTAATCTAGACTAGTTCCTAAATAAGAAGAGGCCTAGCAGTGGTGGTAGAGTTAGGACTGAGCATAGGGCACCCTAGGCACCATAGGGCACACATGATATGTAGTAGGATGTGATCAAGGTCACCTTGCCACACTTTGATGAAAATGATGAATGCATTGAGAGATTTTGGGTCTAGAAATTGGACAACTATTTGTCTTTGAGACCATGCCAGAGGAGGAGGTGATTAAGTCTGCTACATTACACCTAGATGGTATAGTGCATGAGTGGTGGCAGCATGGTATAGTGACCCTCCAACATAATATTATTACCACCTATGATGAGTTTACAAATAGAATCATTGAAATATTTTATCATAAAGATCTGTAGTTATATTTCAAGGAGCTATCTCAACTCAAATAGGTTGGAAGTTTGGAGACTTACATTGGGGAGTTTCGCATATTGTCAATAATATTTACTAGCATTATAGAGAGGAGGTTGGTGGTTTTATTCTATGAGGTACTATTAGAGCCTTTGTTTGAATATATCAAGGCATTGAACCCACCCGCTCTATAGGATGCAATGAAAAATGCACGAAGCATGTAGCTTGCTGCTCGAAAAGAATAGTTTTTACCTAAACCCATGGCTCCCCCAAAAGATGAGAGCCATCAACAAGTTGTAGGTCAGAAAAATAAATCAGTAGTTAAGCTTGATGATGAGAACCTTAGCAACTTCAAAAAAAAAAAATTATGTTATTGGTGAAAAGGGCCATATAGTAGGGATCATAAGTTTCTTGTTAAGGGCAAGGAAAATTGAATGGAGTGGTTTTATTCTGATGATTTAGATACTAAAAAATTAGAACAATAAGCTGATCCAAAGGATAATGAGATAGGAATAGTATTAACAGGGTTGGGAAAAGATGCAAAACTATCCTCTATGGCATTATACTCTAGCATCCAAAGGTAGGGATCTTTTATAATTAGAGGATTCATGAATGGGGAACATTGTATCACTTTAATCGATATTGGAGCTATACATAACTTCATCGATGAGGGTTTGGTTGCCAAGCATGGACTTCAAGCAAAGAACTTTGAGTGGTTCAGGGTAAGAGTAGCAGATGGTCTCACTCTTACTTGCACCAAGAGGATCCTTAATCTCACTCTTCTATTGAATGATTAAAAATTTCAATATAATTTTTATGTCATTGGCATGGGTGAGATGGAAATTGAATTTGGCATGAAGTGGCTTCATGCCATTGGAGAATTTTCCCTCAACTTGCAGAACATGAAATTGAAGTTTGAGGTGAATGGTAGGAAGTATGTATTGAGGGGAATAGCTAAGGGGATTTTACGTGCCATCTCCCTTAGTAGAGAGAAGGGTAGAAAGAAAGAGAAATAAATTGAATAGGTGGTGGAGGAGTGTGAGAAAATCCAAGAGGAGTATGATTCTATTTATTGCTCCAAAGTTTTAGAGGAAGGAAATTTAGATCAAAAAGGGTTAATGTGCAATTTTTTAATAATCCTCTATTTGAGAATGATGTTGGTTTGGTTTATGGCAATCCACTCTTTGAAATAGATGATGATCTCCCTCTTGACCCTAGTGTGGAGTTGAGCGATGATCACAAATTTTAGGATCCTTCTTGTGCAACAAGATTCTGGATAGGGCTTACAAATGAATTCTATAGCATGTATATTGTGTGAAGTGCATACAGTTTTAACTTTGACTCACTTGTACATGATTTGATTTCGATGCACAGAGCTTGTATGCATGTTCTAGATAGTTTGTATGAGGTTCTCCCTTGTACAGATGAGGAAAGAAGACCCTGCTTGTATCCATAATTTCTTTTTCATGATGATCATGCTTTTAAGATACATGATACAGGGGTTGACCTTGGTCAATGTGTTTTATCAATTGTGTTGATATTGGTGTTGTAGGAGTTATCTGGAGACAAGAAGGACAAACCATAATTCTTCCATTGGGACCTAGGTGGTGATGTGTTCTATCTTCAGTTGATATTGGTTGGGGTCAATCAATTTCAGGGAGGGCACACTGTAATGTTGGCTTTTTAGCTAGCTTCAGTGTTTGAAAGATTAGCCTATCATTTGGTCCTTGTAGGATAATGCTGGTGTTTAGAGGGCCTTGTGTGGGAGTTATCTGGTTCTTCAGATGGTAGTTTATAGTGTTTTCTTCTCCAACTCTTGGGTATATTCAAAGGCAATCTTCTTCGGGGGTTTGAGGCTTCATTTATTTACACTTACTATTTTCAGTAAGTCAATTGGATGATTGGGAGCCAACCTTACTATTTATAGTAAGGCATCCAAATGAGAAGTTTGAGTAGTGGGTTAGCCTATGGTCTTCAAAATGAATTAATGTTGAGTTTTAATGGAATTGAGAGATATATTAATTATTATTAAAGTGATTAATTTAATAATAATTAAATTATAAAAGTGGATATATTAATGACTTTACTGAATTATAATATGTGGCTTATTTAAAGTAATAAAGTCAAATCTTTTAAGGTCATTAAAGGGGTGCCCACATAAAGTAATAAATCAAGGAAACAAAATAAAATATATTTCAATATATTAAATGGATTTAATCTTCTTGGTAAATTGTGCCATTTAGAGAAGGTATACAAATATTTAAAAAAAAAGCATTCATCTATTCATTCAACACTTGGAAAATTGAAGAGTTTTGGTTGTGGGAAGAAAAAAAGGGTTTTTAGTTGCAAATTTATCTTGGAGAATGCATCTCTTTCTAATTGTGCATTATATAACTGTGAAATACCACCCAAGTTTTGCATCTTCAGGTAGCTTTTATTGAGATTAGAAATAAATATTAGCTATTGTATTTCCTGCTACAAATTGATCTTGGAGAACATATCTCTCATATTATGCATTCTATAGGTGTGAAATACCACCCAAGGTTTGCATCATCAGGCAGCTTAATTCAAAGGTTGAAATTATGCTTACAACTATCAGACAATTCAAGGTTTCTTAGAGGAATATTGCTTGAGATCATAAATAAATATTAGTTTTTGTATTTCCTATTGTTTGAGCTACTTTCATTGGCATGTGGGAATCTCCATTAAGGTATGCATACCATCTTTTCTATTTGTACAACTTCTTATCAGCCATATGGAGTTTCTTGGTGAAAACGCTTGAGTTTTGGGGCTACAAATCTTCATCAATTGGGGCGTCTTAAGTATATGCAACTTGAAAATCATTTTTTAGTCAAGATTCTAAGGGTTTGAGGATAGGTGTCCAAATTTTCTAGCTTCTTGGTTGTCGATTAGATTACAACAAATTTCCAAAATATGCACTTTGGCTTTTGGGTATGATTTATATTGTATATGCAACAAAAAATAATAAATTTGATTTGAAAGTTATTGTATTTTCCTTGAGTATTTCTCTTTTTCACTTGTTTACATTTTTATGGAATTTCTTGGAAAACTTTATTAAAACTTCAAAATCACCAAAATATTATAAACCAAGAAAGCAATCAAATAAATAGTTTTTCGAAATTAAATATCCAACCAGGGGTTGGATATTTCAACATACTTTTTAATTTTAATTTTCATTTTAAAAAAAATTATTTTAGATACATAATACTTTTGAGATGGAAAGTATTGGTTGGATATTTCAACATACTTTTTAATTTTAATTTTCATTTTTTAAAAAATTATTTTAGATACATAATACTTTTGAGATGGAAAGTATTGATATTTTCATTAAAAAAAATTCCTTCCATAGTGTACAAGAGGTAATCATCATTATTTATGTCTTCTTTAACTAGATATGGACCAATCGAGTTTGTTCTAATTTTTGGGCCTTCCCTATCCTATTCGTTAATCAGGTTATTAAATTTATGTATGAGGTATTTTATCTTGATTGGTCTAGAGAATTTTTTTTTTTACTACTTATGTGAGCCAAGTATGATACATGTATTTAAACTACTCGTAGCCTTTTCTCATTTAATATTTCTAGCTCTACTAGCTTGATATAGTGCATAATTGTCAAGTCCTTTTAGATGCACTTAGATACTAGGTATTTCAAATTATAATGTAAATACCACCTTTGACCCAAATATGAGTGTATATGAGGTTGTTCTTGTAGGTTTTTAGATGCTAGTCCTATAATCCTAGAGAGATAGATATAACTATAATTGTTAGTCTCATTTCAAATCCTTAACAATATTAGCCATCATGAACTTAAATTCTTTATTTATGATTTTTTATTTCCCATTACCTTATAGATAATAAATTAAATAATATCTATGGTTGATGTGGAACCTTTCACATTACTCTCAAATTTGAGGGTTTTTGAAATATGATTTTTTCTCCATGACTATCACTTGAGGAATCTAAAATAAATAAATAATCTAATTCAAAAAATACTGATTATTAAATCTAAGATATTATTTAGAGACATTTCCTCCACCCACTTTGTAAACTAATCCATAATTGTGACTATGAAAATATGGCCATCTATTGATGGCAAGTAAATATTCTCAATTAAATCCAATCTCAATATATATAATGGCCATGGTGTAACGACAAATTGGAGGTCCAAAGAGGATTTATGATGAATGTGTCCATAAATTTGATATCTTGGATATAATTTCATGAAATTTATGGAATCTCCCTCAAGATTAGACCAAATATAGCCTAAGAAATAAAATTTCCTTACAATAACATGACCACCAAAATGTTCTCTATAGATACTACTATGACACTCTTCTAATATTTTAAGTGCTTCTTCTTTGTTTACATAGAAGAGTAAAATCCATTCTAGGAACCATGATAAAATGTATCATAAATCATCACATACTTTGAGACTAACATGTTTACACGCCTTTTACTAAGGTGAGTGTTTTCCTATTGATTACAAGAATTTATTAAATAGTTAAAAATTTCCTTGTAACAATAGGAGGAAGAATAGTTTTCAAAATTTAGTGCACAAACCCCTTCTTTGGGGAAATTTACATTTATTAGCTCTTCTTAGGTAATTTATTTGTCTTCTAGCTAATTGGAAGTAAAATTAAATCACTAATTAGAGTTAGGAAATTCATTTCTCTTCTTGATAAAATTGGTTGTGAGGAATTTTTTCTTTTTGATTGAAAAAATATGGTAACCACATATATTTAATATTAAAACAATTGAATAAGAATATACAAAAAAATATTTCCATGTAAAATTTTTATCATGAGATCTGGCACCAATAGAAACACAAAATTGAATAGCCCAAAAATGCATAAGAAAATGAAAAAGGATGAAGTATTAGCTAGTTTCTTCTAGAAGAACTATGACCATATCTCTTAGGAAACTTGGGAGGAGTATAAGTAGAAGGAAAAATAAATATTTGTATCTAAGTATAATAATTTTTACGCCTAAGAGGAGGGAACATTGGAGCATGATGTGCAATTCCCCAAGATTACACACCTAGGATGAGGTCTGATGAAAGAAAATATTTTAAAAAAAATGAAAATAACTATGAAAAAGATACAACAATAACATGTTGCGTTTTCAAAAAAATGTGCACATAAGTGTCATGTGAAACAAATTGACACAAGGACAATGACAACTAGAAAAACTCACCATTTCACAAGAAATGTGGCACTAGTAGAAGACTTAACAATCATGGGATGAAACCACCATGATGGACCTATGAGAGGGGAGATGACACCCAAATGATGATCAAGTAACCTATGATCATATTCTCTCATGCAACATGACACAAGGGTAGGATGATGGAATCATAAACCCCCAATCCACACAAACAAACATTAAGAACTCTTACAATGACCAGAAAAACCTACATAAATGGTGGAATGACTAGGAGTTAACCCATTTGAACTAGATGATACAACCATGAATTTCCAAACAAGAAGTGGAAAAAGGGTGCACTCACTTCTATTCCACTCAAAAAAACCCTAATAAACACAAACACAAGGAAAAAACTTCATAAGAGGTTTCCTAACTAGGGATAACAAAACCACCACTAATTGGAATGATGATGGGTCACATCTGGGTAAAAAAAAGCTTCCCAAATCAAGGAAATGTCATAAAACTTGATGTATGACATGTTGTGTAGTTTTGAACAAATGCCCCACTGAAAGTAGGGACCCTCGTTTGCCTACAATTTTTGGCTCTTTTCTGTGGCCTTGCCCTTTTTGAGTTTGTCTTTGCAAATCTTGAGTTTTTGGTTTTTGGTGCTTTGGTTCTTTGGTCATGGGATTTGTGTTACTTTGAAATGTTCCTTGATTCCTATCTTACTTGTAAAGTGCCCCCATTGTGCTAACACTTTGAAAATTCTAAGTCTTTTGGATAATTTTGGGTTTTTCCTTGTTTTTGGGATTTTTCCCCTCAGGCGGATTTCTTCGGCCGCATGGGAAACCCAATGGGGCTAGTTTTGCATTGTCTTTGGAGATTTTGGTGCTTCGTGGAATTCCATATTCCTCGATTTTTTCTGAATTTCCTTTATTCCTTCATTTCCCCGGTTTGCATCTTTGGGTTGTTTACCTCGATACCATAAGGGCTTTGCCTTTGGGTCGTGATTGTGCAGTGGTACCACCTTACCACGGGGGGCTTTCATTCCCAACATGGTAGCACGGTGGTCCTGCCATATCGTGGGGGTCTTTGTTCAATGGTGCAGTATCACGAGGTTGGTCCATCTGGCACGATAGCACTATTTACCTTGATACCGCGAGTGTCATCGAGCCAGGTTGCGGTTATGCGGTTCACTGCCATATTGCAGGGACTTCATGCTAGGCATGCGGTGGCATGGTTACCTCAGTGGTTGAATAAGTGGCTCGCGGTAGCACAATTTTAGTCACTTTGGAGGAGTTAGTAGGTGAAAATTGTCGGTCAATGGTGTGAGAATTTTGTTGACTTCATAAGAATCTGTTTCCTTGGGAAAAGCTTAAAATCCATTCCTCCGTCATTTTCCCTTGATGTGCTAAGTATTGCTAGTTTCGGTGATTTCCGTCCCTGATGGAATTTTTTGAAGATTTGTTATTTGTCAAGAACGAAAAGGATTCATGATCTGACTATTAATGATTATGCATTGCATTGTTGATTTGGAACATTTGAAGGTATTTGTAGGTGATTTCTTGAGTATTAGGTGTTAGTTGAGGTGATTATGAGTGTTATTTTGGGTTTCCATCGCTAGAATCTGCCTTGTCCAGAATAATTAATATGTTGTTTATGATTGATTAACTTGGATTTTTGATGCTAGAATGAATATTAATTATGGCCCTTTCAAATGTAGGTTGGATTAGGTAGGTTGTTGCTGTCAAAGCCAAGGGAAGGAATGGGCATACTTTAAGATGTTGCAAGATCTATGGGATTGCAGTTTGGTACATCTTGTGGCTGTAGGTAGATGAAACTTGCTCGTACACGGTTGGGTCAACGCACTCAGGGGGCCATTCATTTGAGGTGGACATGACATCACAGATTAAAATTGGTTTGACTCAATCGGATTCATTGGAGAGGCCCAAATCGGCTGTTAATCAGTGACTCATATTCAAAATCATATGACACATGTGTCACCATTCTTTTGCTTCATTTCAGTGAGACATTAATGGCGAAGGAACCTATGGGGTTTGTTTAATCCGAATCAAGATTTTTAGAGATCCCAGGTCGATCTGAGGAGGCTGCCTCATGCATTCATTACGAGGCGGTGATTTATTGCGAGCTATCTGGGTCGATATGGTTGGTGGCCAACCTTCTCTGTAACCCTAGCTTGGGCTAGCATAGGACAAGATCTCTATAAGTATGGAATTTCACCTCATTTGTAAGGGTTTTAGAAAAGCAAGTTATTGTTGAAAAATAGAGGTTAGACAAATTTTTAAAAGGGTTAGATAGTTGATTAGAATAATTAGGAGTTAGTTTCATTTTCAAGCAAATCCTATAACACAAAATATCAAAATTGTTGCTATTACTAGTGATTCAATACAAGTGAAGACATTGTGTTATTATTGGTGCCTTTTTTGGATTGATTTTTCTTGCATGGTTCTTATTTTATCTTCGAAATTGCTTGGAAATATTTGAATGTATTTTAGATTTAAAGTAAATAATTTAATGGTGCTTGTGATTTAATGCTTGGAGTGTTGTAGCAAGCTTGGGTTCATACTATGGGTAACTTCTTGATTGTGGGATTGTTGTGCGAGGTCAATCTATACCGATTATTTACGTGCTTAGTTCAATTGTGGGCACTTTTCCATGTCAATTACAAAACTAGGTTTGGCTTGGATGAATGTGCATAATCTAAAAATCTTTAATTCCTTAGAAGATTGCAGTTATAGCCTCAGTTAAAAAAAAGTTGTTTTATGGGATTGGTTCCAGGGATAACTTTAAGAAACCCCCACCTCAGCAAAGGTGTAAAATCCTAGCGAATCTTTCCTTTTATTTGAAAAAAATATTAATTTTTCCTGGTGAATCTTATGCACATTATTCAAAAATTTGTAAAATCTTGGCGAATCTTAATGAATAATTGGTAAAAAAAAAATTCACACTGGCGAATCCTAGTAAATAATCAGTAAAATGATTAATTACAATGGCCAATCTCTCCTTTAAAAAATTGCATAGTTGGTCGGCATAGTTCCAACACTAAAGGAAACTTGAAAATTTAACCATCAATTAGCTTTTAAATCAGGTGGCTGCAAGTTCATTCCGTGAGTGAATATCGATGTGAGTGAACATCATCGGTGGGACACTTAAAGATGTCTTGCCGATACAATGATTTTATATGCACTTAGTGAATTCCGTGACTTAGTGAATACCATGAATTTATATGCATGTGCTTTTAAAAAGGTTGTTGAGTCTCAAAATTTATTTTGGGCCACATGATCAAATCTAATCGTGTGCCCAAAATAAATTTCAGGCCTCAACAACCTTTTTAAAAGGCACATACAAATAAAGTCACAAAATTCACTTGCAACCATTCGATTAAAAAGATAATCGATGAAAATAAATAATAAACCTATTCAAGGGTATGGCCCAAAACAAATTTCAGGCCTCAACAACCTTTTTAAAAGGGACATACAAATAAAGTCACAAAATTCACTTGCAACCATTCGATTAAAAAAATAATCGATGACAATAAATAATAAACCTATTCAAGGGTATAGCCCAAAAAAATTTCAGGCCTCAACAACCTTTTTAAAAGGCACATACAAATAAAGTCACAAAATTCACTTGCAACCATTCGATTCAAAAGATAATCGATGACAATAAATAATAAACCTATTCAAGGGTAAAATATCCCTAAAATGAAATGGTAAACTATTATTAGTGGCGATATTTCCCAAAAATTAATTGTAAGAATATAAAATTACTGGCGAATATAAGTAATATTTGTATTTACAGTATAAACTATTGGCGAATCAGTTCTAATGACGTGTTGTTTAAAAAATAATGCATTGGCGAATTAATCAAGACAATTTTTCTTTTTTGTAAAAACCTAGCGATTCAGCATCCTTTCTAGCTTGTATTATTCGCCATTTTTGGAGGTCCCGATTTCAAATATTCGCCAATTGGCAAAGATTCGCCACTAAATTTTTCCCTGATTGATTCCTTCCAAGTATTTCTTGATTGGTATTGTTGATCTTAGGAGTAGTATTAATCTTAGGATTTTTGAAATCCTTACGTTTTTCTATTTCTTTGAACTATGGTTAAAGTAGGAACTCAAGTATCACCCTGTTGCAAAATCTGATAGGTTTAGAGTTCCCAACATTTTTTTTAAGGTCTCTTTATGATTACCAACATTTTCACATTTATCACTGAGTGGTTCCACTACATTGTCATGACCTAACACCCGAGAGACCTTGGGGTTATCTCTTTTCTCATAGAGATCAACCTTTCAAGAGAGATAGAATACTATACTCTATCTAAGATGATGTGCAGAAAACACCATCAACAAGATTGGTGCTAGAAGGAGGGCCCTGAATAAGCAAGCTAGAGCATTTTCTAATTCTCTTTCTCTTGAGAGACTTAGAAGGAGAACCAGATCTACCCCAAGAAAAGAAGAAGAGTTTCAAGAACTACCACCAACTAGGTCAAGAAGGACTAGAATAAGGGAGGAGTCATTGTCCAATCCATCATTTCCACCATCCTCACCCTCATCAACCTCATCTTCATCTGAGGTTGGTTCAATTCAACAATCCCAACCAGTCATCACTCAACCTTTACCACCTCCACCTCCACCAATGGATTTCTTGGAAAACAACCAATCACCTCTATCCTTCAACAACTACAATGTTATGCCTAGGAACCCTAAGCATTTTTTCTATAAGTTTTACATGAGTGATCCTAATAGAACAATGAAGGAGCATATTAGGATTTTTTCAGAATTTTCTGAGGGATAGAGGGATTAATCAAGAAGATTTTGTATTTAGGATTTTCCCTTGCTCTCTAGGAGAGGAGGATTTTTATTGGTACAACCACTTGCCTGCTGCATCCATCCATAACTGCGCTGAACTTGAGGCTGTATTTTTACAGAAGTTTAAAATTCCCATTAGTTCCAATGAGATTTACATGCAATTTACCAGAGTTAAGAGAGAATTAAATGAGCTTATAGGATCATTCAATAATAGGTTCTACCATGCATACACTAGATTGTAGGCACCTTATGTTGTGGATGATGCCACTACCTTAGAAGTCTATTTTGAGGCCCTAGATAGTCTTACATCCACCTTCCTTAAGTAGAGAACTAATCCTCCAACTACCCTGCTCACTCCATATACAAAGGTTGTTAAGGTCAGTACTGATCTAAGACAACACTTGTCAAGACCCCTACCATCTCTGGGACCAGCTTCTCACCCTAGGAAAGTCCAAGCTCTTAACTAGGCAATGGCTAATCACACTCCCATTATGAATCCCATTCCACAACTGCCTTTGGTTCCACACCCAGGTTATCCAATAAGTTAGGTTCATCCAATACCTAGTTATCCGTAGCATGGTGCCAATCAACCCCTTCATCCATAGCCACAAGCTGGATTCCCTAAATATTTATAGAACTCAGAAGGTTTGAATTAGTTTGCGGGTCCTTGGGGAGTGTCAGGGTACCCCCAAAACAATATATATCTAGTGCCCTACAATAGTCTTGATAAGGAAAGGCTAGATGAGCTAACTGAGCAAGTGAAAAGATTGAATATGGAGGTAACCTACTTGAGGAACCAAAACCACCAACTCCAAGCTGCTCAGAAGAGCATGCAATCAAATTACAATAGGGAAAAATTGAGATGTTGCATGAGGGCAACATTCTTATAGATATTAGAATTTTGAAAGAGGATAAGGTTCTGGTCAGAAATTTGATAGAGGTCAATAGGGTGGATAGGGGTATGAAAGGATATAACTAACTAGATAGAACAAGCCATGGAATACTAGACCTAATAATGGAGGAGTCCCCACTCCATTGGATCAACCTTCCAATCAAGAAAAACCTAGGAGTGGTGTATATCTAGTTGAAGAAGCTTTGTCAAGGTGGTGCAAGCTTCATAAGACAAGTCAACACTCTGAGCTTGATTGTCTTGAGTTTCAAACTGTTGCTTCTATCTTTCAGTACGAAGTTAAAAACAACTCCACCAGTCATGAATTAGTACCCTCAAATCCTTATGATTCCCCAGTTTTGGTGTTAAATCATGCTCCTTTCTTGAAGAATGAAGAGAATGAACCAGAAGAGGAGTCAAGTAGCCAGAATGAGGAGGCTCAACAAGTACTAAATGAAGATGAAATATCTTAGTTATTTAATGAGGGAACTGAAAATGATAATGGTCTATTGGATGAAGAGGAAGCTAGTATTGAAGAAGTATAGATGTTTCAGCAACCTACAAGAAAGTATGATTTAAGGAATAGGCCTAACAAGAATCCACAAGCTGGAGGCCCATTTACCACATCTATTCCTCCAAACAATTTTACCACTCGACCAGACCCACATGCCAATAATAATCCATCCTACCCTCAGGTGCCAACACAATACTCTTCAAAAGGAGGACAACCTGATGTGTCAATAGAAAGAAATGTTGATGTAGTAAAAGATAAGCAGATTGGTCATTCCAAGGAGACCCACACTAACATGGATGTGTGAAAATTAGGCAAATATGTGACTGAAGAACTCAGAAAAGTAAAGGTGAGTCTTTCCACTTTTGAGTTATTAAGGGTTCCTGAAATCATAAATGTAGACCCGAGGTCTTTTAATTCAAGTACAACACCACAGGGAGTAGTAGTAAATGAGGCAGTTGGTAGGCCTCCCAGTCCACAAGAACCTAAAGGCCTAAGTCAAACACGGTCTAGAGACAAAGGGAAAGAAAATATAAGAACCAAGTTGCACAAGTTGACACTCAATTGAGTTTATTCAAGGGAAAAATGGAAACCCCTCCCTTCCTAATTTATGTTCGTATCTTTGTGGAGAATCTGCACAATTGTCTCCTGGATTCGAGAAAATATACAAACGTTATGCCTTTCTCTGTGAATATGGCTTTAGATATTACCCCTGCAGCCTCTTAGTAGAAGGTCACCCAATTAGACAAAACAAAGGTAAATATAATGGGAGAACTGAAAATGATCCCCATGCAAGTTGCCTCGAACCCTAGAGTACAACAAGTACTTAATATTCAGGTGGCAGATATTCCTAACTCTTATGGTTTGATCTTGGGTCAAGATTTCACCAAGGAACTAAATGGATATACATCCATAGATCATTCTCACATGTGGCTCCCATGGAAAGGAGTCCTAAATCAAATCAGAATTGAGAGAGAACCCATAATGAAGTATGTGGTTGTTGAATATCAAAATACTTCGAATGAGATATTGGTGTCAGAAGTCAGCATGGGGAACTATATCCTGGCTACCCCTATTTCAGATACAAAGGAAGTCTTTATGTTACAAAGCTCCTCTTATGAATCCTCATCAGAAGCCAACAGTTTTGAAGAACTACCTGAACAAATAGAGGAACTTGATGATCAAGAAGATAGACAACTCAGCTTGTTGGATAATTTCCAAGTGTTTATCCATAAGTGTGTGGAGGATTAGATTCAATTAGGATGAAATATGGATTTTAAGGAATTGTTTCTCCCTAATTGGTGTAGAGTTCACAATGCCCCTCACTTTGAGCTGGAATGTTGCCTATGCCAAATTGCAGTGGAGCAGATATAAAGGTGTATTAATTCGACCCCAACTATTGGGCTGGATATATAGAGCATTCAACATGATCAAAAAGGAAAGAACCCAAGGCCTCCTAAAGAGCCACTAGGCAGTAGCAAGGACAAGGTTAGTTTGAATAAATCAGGAGCTGATGGTTTTTGGACATTGAGATTTGATGGAATCAAATCAAAGCAAGGTGGTGGAGTAGGACTTGAGTTGATCAGCCCTAAAGGTAAAACTTATTTTTTTTCTCAATGACTCTAGTTCCAATGCACTAATAATGTAGCTGAGTATGAGGCTTTGGTCCATGGTTTATTAATGGCCTTAAGAAAGAAAGTTAAAACTTTACAAGTATTTGGGGATTCCAAGTTAGTGGTCAGGCAAGTAAGGAAACAATAGTCATGCCATGATAAAAGGATGACCAATTAACAGCACAAAGTATGGGATCTCATTGAAGGATTTGATGCCTTCAACATACAATCGATCCCATGAAGTAAGAATCAAACTACTGATTCTCTGGCACAAGCAACCAGTACATTGCAACCTTTATTACTTTCAGGATTGAGGAGATTTACTGTGGAGCTCACCAAAGTACCCTCAGTGCCGGACAATGTCACCAATTTATAGGTATTTGAGGATGACAAGCATATTCTTGATTTCATCACTAATTGTGATGTGTTTGCTTCTCAGGTAATTGATGAGGAAAAAACTCAAGAGGCTGAAATGGACTTAGAAAGGGTCATTAACTTGAAAAACTAATACTATCCCAAGGGGAATGGTACAATTAGAACAATTTTTTGATCTGGATAAGATAAAAGATCAGGAACGACAAGTGAAAAAGAAATCTCTCAGCAATCAATGTGAAACATACAACATGGGGACCCGGGAAGGTGTCAAAAATGTCTTAATTGGTAAAGTGTGCACTCTAGAGGAAATGAGAGGAATTATTGAGGCCTTGCACACTTATCAAGATGTGATAGAATGGAGCTATGATGACTTAAATAAATATCATACTTCAATCATTAAACATACTATTCCCCTAAAGTCAAATGTTAAGCCATTCAGGCAAAGACAAAGGCCTATTAATGCTCTGTTGGAGCCCATCATTTAGAAGGAGGTGCATAAGCTACTTTTAGCATGAATCATATTCCCAGTAATACATTCAACATGGGTTGAAAACTTGGTTCTAGTAAGGAATAAAAATGGAGAAATCAGACTATGTGTTGATTTCAGGAACCTTAGCAGGGAATCAGAGAAAGCTAATTATTAAGCCCCTTCATTGGATGAAGTACTTCAGATTGTTAATGGGTCTCAGATGATATATTTTCTAGATTGGTACTCTGGATACAATTAGGTTATGGTACAATATGAGGATAGGAACAAAACTGCCTTTACTACAAAATGGGGAACTTTTTGTTATAGAAGAATTCCCTTTGGATTAATTAATGTCGGGGCTACATTCTAGAGAGCAATGGATATCATTTTCAAATACATCCTTGGTAGGTGCGTCATTATCTACATGGATGATTTGACAATATTTTATAAGAGGAGAGGTGATCATATTGTATATTTATGCAAATTATTCCAAAGGTGCAGGGAGTTTGGCATCTCGCTTAATCCAAAGAAATATATTTTTGGAGTCACCAAGGGAAAACTATTAGGGCATGTTATTTTAGAATGGGGTATTGCCATTGATCCAGAACGAGTAGAGGCTATACAGAAGATTCAACCTCCTGCAAGAAAAAAGAAAATGAAGTCCTTCTTTTGGAAAATTAACTTTGTCAGAAAGTTTATCACTGGATTTGTAGAAATAGTAAAGCCCTTGAATGTCATGTTGAAAGAAGAAGAAAATGTTGAATGGAGTGAAAAAGTTGGGGATGCATTTGTAGAAATCAAGAGAGCTATTGTTGAGGCTCCAGTATTGGTAAGTCTTGATTATGCCAAACCTTTTTATATATACTCATTTTCTTTAGAGCATTCTTGCGCTAGCATGCTGACCCAAAAATCTGATCAAGGGAATGAACATCCCATAGCTTTTATGAGTGATCCTCTCAAGGATGCAAAAATGAGATATCCTAATGTAGAAAAATAGGCTTATGCCCTGGTTCAAGCAGTAAAGAAATTCAGACACTATATCTTGAGAAATAAGGTCTTTTCTATAGTACTCGATCCTACAGTAAAGTTGTTATTAATGCAGAATGAATTGGGAGAACGTAGGGCTAAGTGGGTAACCATGTTATAGTAATATGATATTGAGATCCAGCCAATGAAATTGTAAGAGGGTAGGGACTGACAAAGATGACTAAGATGGGTCCTCACCTCACGGACCAACAACATCACCTCCAAGAAGTGTCTCCAGGAGACTGGTATGATGAAATCATTTATTATTTGTTGAAAAATTAGTGTCCTCAACACCTAAATGTAGTATAAAGGAGAGCTTTTCATCTGTAGAGTGGAATTTTTATGATGAAAGGAGTTGTCTTGTACAAGAGAAATCATGAGGGGGTTTATTTGAGGTGCCTAGGAAAGGAAGAAGTTGGGAGAGTGATGTATGAATTTCATGGAAAATATGGCATGGGCCATGGCTCAACACCTTCCACTATAAATCAGATCTTGAGGGTAGGCTACTATTGGCCTACCTTGTTTAAAGATACACATAACCATGTGAGGACTTGTCATGTATGTTGGACTGCAACAAGTAGGGATATATGTGTAGCCCTTCCACTTCAACTAGTCATAGTGGTAAAACCATTTGCACAATGGGGAATGGACTTCATAGGTCCAATCAATCCACTTTCCTCTGTAGGCCACATTTATATTCTTACTGTAACTAATTACTTTACTAGGTGGACCAAGGCTATTGCATGCAAACAATGCACTTCTAAAGTGGTAATCAATTTCATAGAGTCGGGTACTATTAATCGCTTTGGATGTCCATTGGCTTTAGTTTGTGATAATGGTCCTGCATTTGCATCATTGAAATTTTCTAACTGGACTTTTGATCATGGAATTTTCATAGAATTTGCATCTAATTACTACCCATAGGGTAATGGTTTGGCTGAGTCTTCCAATAAGAATCTGCTAATAGTCATCCATAAGCTCTAGAGAAGAACCCTAAGGATTGACACACCCAACTTAGATTTTCTCTTTGGGCATATCATACCAGACGAAAGAAATCCCTAGGAACCTCTACTTATCACTTAGTGTATGGCATGGAACCTATATTTCCCATTTAGCTAAAGATCCCTACCTTGTAATTTATCAATGAATATTATGATGGAGAGGATAAGCGTGAAGCCCGCTTAACTAAATTGTTACACCTTGAAAAGAGAAGAGATGAAGCCTTAGAAAACTTTCCTAAACATCAGGGTGTATTGAAAGGATGTTTTGATAGGAGGTACAAGGTGAAAGCCTTTAGAATCTCTGACTTGGTTCTATACTGGGATAAATCCCATGATCGAAAAGGGGAGCATGGGAAATTTGACAGACTTTGGCTTGGCCCTTATCAGATTGCAAAGATTTTGGGAGATAATGCTTTCCATTTAAAAACTCTCACTAGAGAGGATATCCCACTGCTTGTCAATGGGTAGTATTTGAAGCATTATTTCCAGACCTAAGCTATTTAAAACTCTTTCCTTGTACATAGGTAGATTAGGTTTCCTTTCTATTTTTTTCTTCTTTTGATTAGAGTAGGTTTGCTTTAGTTGGTTTTGCTTTCTTCTATGCTCCTGCTTTGGGTTTTCTTGCTTTCTTCTAGGCTTGTTGCATCTGTATGATTGGCTGCTTGCCTGGAGCTATTTTGGGAATTTATTTTACTAACCCCAATCATCTTTTTAGGGTCAGTTACTGGATTTCCTTCGTTTGATGTTGCATATGCTTGGAATTAGATTCGCTTAATTAAGTCAAATTCTGGAATGTATTTGGGTTTCATACGTACACACAAATCTTAAGGTTTCCAAGGTTGCATATGGTCCTTGTGAGGTCTGACTAGGTGAAAAATCTTATATTTTTCTCTAGTTCCACTGTGGTTCTCATCCCTGAGTGTGGGCTTCATTGCTTGCAAGGTGAAAGAGAAGGTTTGAAAGATCTCAAAGAGAATATCAAAAGAAAAATAAAAGAAAATGTTGAAAATCAAAAGAAATGTTCACCTTATCAAGGATATCCTAGTATCTCTACTGTGGCTATGGATGCCTAGTTAGTAGTAGAGCTATGCTAGGGAGGGTCATAGTGATAACCTTGTTGGGGCTATGGATGCCTGATTGGTAGCGAGGCTCTATCCAGGTTGCTTTTGGAGCTGGAATCCTTATGTAGCCCCATCAAACTAAGTTTGGTCCTTGTTGCCACCGAGGAAAAGTGAAATGGATGCATACACACACTTAGACCTTGGTATAGGAAAGGTTTGCTTGTTTGTGATTTCTGAAACCTTGTCCATAGGTAACTTGATGCATGGGCTAAAACCAGAGATTTTGGGTTGATTCCAATTTGTCATTGATAGCTCTGGAGAATTTCCCTAATGGAGTCACCATTTGTTGTGTAGTTTTCACACACGCCCCACTGAAAGTAGGGACCCTCTTTTTCTTGGCCTTTTGGCTCTTTTTTGTGGCCTTGCCCTTTTTGAGTTTGTCTTTGAAAATATTTAGTTTTTGGTTTTTGGTGCTTTGGTCCTTTGGTCCTAGGATTTGTGTTACTTTGCAATGTTCCTTGATGCCTATCTTACTTGTAAAGTGCCCCCATTGTGCTAACACTTTGAAAATTCTAAGTCTTTTGGATAATTTCGGGTTTTTCCCTATTTTCGGGATTTTTCTGCTCAGGCAGATTTCTCTGATCATGTGGAAAACCCAATGGGGCTGGTTTTGCACTGTCTTCGGAGATTTTGGTGCTCCGTGGAATTCCATCTTCCCTGATTTTTTCTAAATTTCCTTCGTTCCTTCGTTTCCCCGGTTTGCATCTTTGGGTTGGTTACCTTGATACCACAAGGGCTTTGCATTTGGGTTGTGGTTATACAGTGCTACTGCCTTACCACGAGGGGCTTTCATTCTCGGCATGATAGCATGGTGGTCCCTCCATACTACGGGGGTCTTTGTTTGACGATGCGGTAGCGTGGGGTTGATCCATTTGGCTTAGTAGTACAGTTTACCTCAATACCACAAGTGTCTTTGAGCTAGGTCACGGTTGTGCGGTTCACCACCATACCACGGGGACCTCACACTTGGCTTACAATGGTGTGGTTTACCACCTTACCTCGGTGGTTGAACAAGTGGCTCGCGGTAGCACGATTTTAGTCACTTTGGAGGAATTAGGAGGTCAAATTTTTTTGTCAATGGCGTGAGAATTGTGTTGAATTCGTAAGAATATGTTGCCTTGGGAAATGTTGGAAATCCTTTCCTCCTTCATTTTCCCATGATGTGCCTAAGTATTGCTAGTTTTGGTGATTTCTGTCCCCGACAAAATTTTTCCAAAAATCTATTATTTGTCAAGAACTAAAAGGATTCATGATCTGACTGTTAATGATTATGCATTGCATGGTTTATTTGGAACATTTGAAGGTATTTATAGGTGATTTCTTAAGTATTGGGTGTTAGATGAGGTGATTATGAGTGTTATTTTGGGTTCCCATTGCTAGAATTCACTTGGCCCAAAATTTCTCAGAATTCCTTCTTGACCTGAATTCCGCGAAGGGGTGAAAATCCCAAACTTTGATAGGGGCTACTTTAATGACATTTTAGGGATTCTGATGGTTGTTTTGGATCTCTCTAATGATTGAATATGTTGTTTATGATTGATTAACCTAGATTTTTGATGCTAGAATGAATATTAGTTGTGGCCCTTTTGAATGTAGGTTGAATCGGGTAGGTTGTTGCTGTCGGAGCCGAGGGAAGGAGTGGGAACACTTTAAGATGTTATGAGATCCACAAGATTGCAGTCCGGTGCATATTGTGGTTGTGGGCAGGTGAAAATCACTCATACATAGTTGGGTTGATGTGCTATGGGGGCCATTTATCTGAGGTGGATGTGACATGGTAGATTCAAATTGGTTTGACTTGATCAGAGTCTTTGGAGAGGCCCAACTCGACTGTTGATCGATGACTCATATTCAAACTCATATGACACGGACGTCACCATTCTTTTGCTTCGTACCAGTGAGACATTAATGGCGAAGGTACCTATGGGGTTTGTTCAATTTGAATCGAGATTTGCAGAGATCCTAGGTCAATCTGAGGAGGGTGCCTCATGAATTCATTATGGGGCGACAATTTATTGTAGGCTGTCTGGGCCGATATGGTATATGGCTGACCTTCTTTGTAACCCTAGCTCAGGCTAGCACGCGACAAGATCTCTATAAGTATGGCATTTCACCTCATTTGTAAGGGTTTTAGAAAAGCAAGTTATTGCTAGAAAATAGATCTTAGACAAGTTTGTAAAAGGGTTAGATAGTTGATTAGAAGAATTAGGAGTTAGTTTCATTTTCAAGCAAATGCTATAACACAGAATATCATAATTATTGCTATTACTGGTGATTTAGTACAAGTGAAGACATTGTGTTATTATTGGTGCCTTCTTTGGATTGATTTGTCTTGCATGGTTCTTATTCTATATTTGAAATTTCTTTGAAATATGTGAATGTATTTTAGATTTAGAGTGAATAATTTAATGGTGCTTGTGATTTAATGCTTGGAGTGTTGTAACAATATTTGGTTCATAATTTGGGTAGCTTCTTGATTGTGGGATTGTTGTGGAAGATCAACTTGTACCTGTTATTTATGTGCTTAGTTCAAATGTGGGAACTTTTCCATGTCAATTGCAAAACTAGGGTTGGATTGGATGAATGTGCATAATCTGAAAATCTTTAATTCCTTAGAAGATTGCACTATTTTTGTGAGATTGCAGGTATAGCCTGGGTTAAATGAAAATTATTTTTAAGGGATTGGTCTATTCCAAGTATTTCTTCATTGGTATTATTGATCTTAGGAGTAATATTAATCTTAGGATTTCTGAAACCCTTACCTTTTTCTATTTCTTTGAACTATGGTTAAAGTAGGAACTCAATTATCACCCTGTTGCAAAATCTGATATGTTTAGAGTCCCCAAAATTTGTTTTATAAGGTCCCTTTGTGATTACCAACATTTTCACATTTATCACTGAGTAGTTCGACTGCATTTTCATGACCTGACACCCGAGAGACCTTGGGGTTATCTCTTTTCTCATAGAGATCAACCTTTCAAGAGAGATAAAATAATATATTCTATCTGAGTTGTTGTTGTGTAGAAAACACCATCAACATGATGCTCATCAATGAAATGAGAACTTGGGAAGAATCTCAAGGCCAAGGGGACCAACATCTATATACAATGTTTCCTTGAGAAACGACCAAAAAACTAAGAAAATTATGAAATAATGAAAATAGTGCACTAGAAGACACTAGCACCTAGATGGGACACTAGTGTGAGTGTTTAGGTGTTCAATTCTAGATTTAGATTCCTATTCTAGCACTAGAGTTGTAAATTGGCATTGGGGTCCCTATCAAGTGTTTTAGTCCTTCCCAAGAATTGTAGTCATGTTCTAGCACTAGACTCCTAGCCAGTGGGTAAACTCAAGCTAGGGTTTGGTCCCCAGGATATACCAATCAATAAATAAAATGAAGCATTCTTAAAAAAAAATGGACTCTGAAATAGAGAAAATGATAGAGGTACCACAAAGGTCCTAGACACTTGATCTCACCTCACACTAGCCTACAAAGGAGAAGACTCCCAAGGGCTAGGGAGACTACAAGGGGCATCAAAATAAAGAAAAAGACACTAGGGGTAAAGAGGAAAGATATTCCACACCTCTGTAGTGTCAAAAAATGTACTCATTTACATTTTCACACTATTTTTGGGTCCCTTAATTAATTGAGGTTAATTAAGCCTCTAATTACCTAAATTTTGCATTTACAAGCTTAATTAATTACAATTTTTGAAAGGGGAATTATGATTTAATTAATGTATTTATCATAATTAACACCAAGAAATAAATAGGTCTTAATTATTTAGGTCAAGACCCATTCACCCATGGGCGAATGGGTCCCCCTTGAGATCACAATTTCAAAATTTTAAAAAGTTTTTGACAGCATCTTAAGGTCCTAAATTCAAGTTTTAATTGCCAACTTGTAATGCTTAATTTTCAGGTGAAATGGATAAAAATAGGTGTGCATCAATGGAATGAAGTGAAATAGATTTATGATGGACCTATCTCTCACAATTTTATTAGGAAATGAGATCCACACAAATAATTGGATTACAACCCTTAGGCGAGTCAACTTAAGATGTGAATCTGCAAATTTCCTTATGACTAAAGGATGGGGGTCAAGGTCAAACAACACTTTGGGGAGAAAAAATAAAATAGTAAAATAACACCAAAATGTAATTCAACACTTGAAACAAAAATTTTAAGCTCAATAATGACAGAATCTACAATCAAATTGTAGATTAGAGAAGGGAAGATCTGAGTGTACCTTTCACCAAAAGTTAGTTTCTGAATTTGATCTGGGACTCATTCACCCATGGGTGAATGGGTCCTTTGTTAGGGTTTTTCTACAACTTTCTATAGCCTCTAATACATATATGAATCTTTCAATTTTTCAAAGTCACAGTATCAAAATATTGGAAATAAATTTTGTAAATGAGTTTATGTGAGATTTTGCAACTTTGTCAACTTCTTCAAATTTTCTCTTCAAGAGATCTTCAATATTTCTTCCACCTAGATCTAAAAACATAACATGAAGGGGAATTTTGTTTTGTTTTGGTGAATGGAGGTTTTCCTTGGTTAGACCCTGTTTTGGTAACCAAAACTTGAAATGAAATAAAACAGGAAAGAGGGAATGAAGAATGAACAAATCTATGTTACCACTCAACAAACTCTTGAATAAGCCTTGGAATGGAAGTCTGAAACTTATATGAAATGGATTCAATGGATTTGGATCTTGAACTTTGAATATTTCTTGAAATAGTGTTTTGAATGCTTGATAGGATCATGAAACATGCATCATTATATTAGCTCCAAAAAAATGCATGATGCAAGAAGACCTCGATATGAAAATTGGATCTTGATATATGCAATAAAAATATGATACATCTACCTTTGAATGCCTTTGAAGTTCTCTAAAATTCTCTTGAATTACTCTTGTGAAGTCACATAAAATTTATCAATGAAACATAGTGAAATAACCTTATATTTATAGGTATGTATCCTCAATTTCAAGAAATTCAAATATCACAAACCAACATTACATTATATATTTGAAATAATTGAAATACAACCAAAAAATAATTTAAATTTAGGTCCTAAGGTCAAGGGAGGACCCATTCTCCCATGGGTGAATGGTTCCTAGGTCCCTAAACCTAGGACACACATTTATCATTGTGAAGTGTTATATTAAGGCATTAATGAATGTGAGGTTTCCTCTTCGGAAAATGTAATTAAATAGGCTTGGACAATGAATGAAAGGGGCCAATTAAGGCATAATTAAGCTCAATTAATTAAGGGATCCCTGAATAAGTGTGAAAGTGTAAATAAATATGTTTCACAACACTAAATTAAGGCACAATTAAGTCCAAATTAAATAGGATGGCCCAAACAAGTGAGGAGATGTAAAGGGATACATTTTTTGTCACTACATTTAGCCCCGACTTTAGTCAGAGGATGACCTTTTGTAAGACTCACACTAAAGTAGACACCCAGAAAAAATGTATGCAACAACAAGAAGATACTTAATTATACAACGTCAAAGAAAAAGAGAAAATTAAAAACAAAATAGGTAGATCAAGCCTCAACTATCCAACGTGATGTGGAACACACCTTGAGTATTTGTCCAAAAATGTTTACAAGTGGAACTCTGGTTGTCCACTCTACAAATAACATGCACACTCACATGGGCTAATGAAGCTCCAACTGTCCACTAGGTGAGCCCCTAAGGGTGCCAAATTAGAGAATCTTATTAGGCTCCCATACCATACCAAAGTTGTCCCTTTGACAGCTTCAATAAGGCAGCACAAAAATAAAATAAAACCTTCAAGATTCATATGGCCTAGCAAGCTATATTATGCTAAGAACCTATGACTAAACAAGGAAAGGCTCCACTGGAAAGAAATGTGTGTTATGATTGGTCGACTTGAAAGGGGTTTGAGCTTCACAAGGCTAGCAAGTTGTGTTTTGCTAAAAAATATGAAAAAATTTCAAATAAACATATTCAAAGGGATTTTGCTTAGTTTGTGTAAGGCCTCCTCTTAGGGAACATCATACCCAATGTCTCCAAGAGAGAAAAAGTGAAGGATAGAGGATTAAAAACTAAAGGAATGCAACACGTAGCATCACCACTAAGAGAAAATTTGTATGCCATGAAAGGTCACACATCAAACCTAATGGCACCATGAAGAAAAAGATGCATTGCAAGATGTAATAAAATCACACAATGAAACATAAGGAATGCCAAAAATTTCAAAAATAATAATGCCAATGTATGCCCCCACTTTAAATAAATTGCCAACACCATTGCTATTAGAAATTTACTTTAAAGTAGAAAATACTCAATTCTAACAATAAAGAAGACATGAGACCTTATTTGGAAAGCTCTATGCTAGGTCATATGTTTCCAAATGAAGCTACATCATGAAAAAGAAAGAGGAAGGGTTTTCGCCCAAAATGAAATCCCAAACACATAAGGGATCTACGGATTTGGGTTCAGTATTTCTTTGCTACAATGTGATTATAGAGCTCAAAAACATCATAATTCCTCAAATACTCGTAGAATAGGAAGAATAAAACATAGAGAGAAAAAAAAAAAAAATTGGGTCAGCATTTAAGATACCTAAATGTCTTGACACCTTGCATCATCCCCAAAAGGAGAACAAGAGACAAAAGAAAAGATAAATGTTTACGACATATAGAAGAATTTAGATACAAATAGAGGAATGCACAAGAAGAGACATCAAATGGAACAATACAAAGAGATCACATTACACAAATACAATCACATAATGAACATGATAAATACAAGACTAGTAAGGCACATGCGATTCAACCTATAGCAGCTCATCCAAATCCCAATGTTGTTTAGTATATGTGGAAGGAGGACAAGTAGGAAAAGGGGCAACATCATGTACCAAACTAGCACAAGGCTATGCAACCCCTTTCCCCCACTAAGGGCAAGGCAAGGATGAGCCAAATGAGTGATGAGAATGAGCTCCTTGTAATAGAGAAAATAATTTGCAATGAATGTAAAACATGCAATATTGAGTATGCTATGATCCTACATCTATCACATGGAAAGGAGAAAATTTTATGTAATTTAGTCAAGTTGGATCCCTAGGAGATTTAAATTTCTTCAATAATTCTTGTAAACCATGAAAATTATTGGTGTGATGTCCAAAAATTATGATAGGAACAATATGGTTCATTTTGATCACTTCATAGTGGTGTTAATTATTTGGGTTCAGGAGGTAGCTTAATTAGTCCCCAATGTAAAAGAGTGTAGAAATCATTCTTGATCTTGGCTATTTTCAATAGGCCTTCAAGAGGATAAAACTTCTTATGTTTCTTCGTTTTGTAAAGTTGATGTGGTTTCTTCTTTGGTTTGATATTTGATTTATTTGAAGGTGAAAAATATAAGATAACCTTAGGATCATTGTGAGGCATATCTTGGTTTTTGGAAATGATATTTTGGAATAAAGAACCTTCCTATTAAGATCAATGTGATTATGCTCAATAATTGAATCTTCTAACATCATGGCTTTTATTTTTTTAGGAAGGAATGTATTAGGAATTATGTATTATTTTATTGAATCTCTCTCATGCATAAGAAAGGTATTGAAGGCTGGTTGGGGAGAGGGAAAATTGTTTTTAATGAGATGGAACATGCTACATATAAACTATATTCATTGTTCCTGCTTAAACATCTTTCTTATGTTCCCTATGATAGGAATGGCACTACTAGAAATATGTTCGAATATCACAAAGTCTTGCAAACATTTCAATTATTCATTGATCTTCCTTATGTTCTCTTGAGAGGCATTATAAACCTTTGTTTTGACATAATGCACATGATTTGTGGATAGGGAATTCATTGGAAATGAGGTATGAAAGCTAGGATCCATAGAGGGTTTACTAGTGTCAACACTATGAGTGAAAGAGTTAGAAAACCCAAGATCCACAATGAATGGTGTATCATGGGATGACATGAGTCTCAAACTATGTCTGACGATAGTATTGGAAATAGGACACCAAGTTATGAAGCTCATACAATTTTCAAAAACTTGGAATGCACCCAAAATGGATAGAAGGTAAAATGAAATGAAATGTATCCTAGAATGTAAAGTGCAATGCAAATATGTAAAGGAAATTTTCAGATTCTAAAGAAGCTAATTTTTTATTAATGTATGTAAAAAATTGAAAATAATATCTTGAAAATGCAATTTTGAATTCACATAATGCACTGAATTTATCAAATGAAGCTTAATATGATCAATTTGAGATAACATTTTTCTTTCAAACTATAATAGAAAACTAAAAAAAATAAAAAAAATACATAAACAAAGATTTTAATGCCCAAAAATGCAAAAACAATCCCTAATTGGGGACTCATTATCCCATGGGTGAATGCATCCTAACTGAGGGTTTTGAAAAATAAAGTTACAAATTTCTTCGTTGATTCCTATGGCTTTTAGATTCTAGATTGAGATAGGTGGTTAAAGTTTGAATTTTATGTAAAATTTAAGTCTAAATGCAAATGAAAAATAGTGCTAAATGATGAACTAGGAGACCTAATTTGATGTGAAATTTTGATTCAATTTTGTATTACAAATGAGTGATGATGCAATACTATGTAAATGCTTTGCAAAATGACTGATTTTTTTGTATTTTCTAAATTTAAAGAATGCAAAAATGAAATCATATAACCCTAAATGAGATGAAAAATAATGCAAGTTAAGCAACCCTAAATGAAATTCAATTCAATGCAATGCAAATGAATGAAAAACCTAGATCTAGGGCTAAAATATACTCCAAAATAAAATAAAAAAGAAATAATTCCCAAAATTTGGGTTCACCAAGATGAAATGGAGAAAAATAGGTGTGCATCAATAAAATTAAGATAAATAGAGTTATGATGGAACTATATCTCAAAATTTCATTAGGAAATAAGATCCACACAAAGAATTGGCTGACAACCCTTAGGTGAGTCAACTCAATATGTGAATCTATAGATTTCTGTATGAATGAAGGATGAGGGTCAAGGTCAAACAACACTTTGGGGAGAAAAACTAAAAATAGTAAATTAACACCAAAATGCAATTCAACACTTGAAACAACAATTTTATGCTCAATACTGACAGAACTAACAATCGAATTGTAAATTAGAGTAGGGAAGATCTAAGTGTACCTTTCACTAAAGGTTAGTTTTTGAAGTTGATCTGGGACTAATTCACCCATGGGTGAAAGGGTTCTTTGTTAGGGTTTTTCTGCAACTTTCAGGAGCCTCTGATATAGATTTGAATCTTTCAATTTGTCCAAGTGCCAGTGTCAAAATGTCAGAAATTAGTTTTATAGATGATTTTCCGTGAGATGACAACTTTTGCAACTTTGTCAACTTCTTCAAATTTTCTCTTCAAGAGATCTTTAAGATTTCTTCCACATATATCTGCAAACACAACATGAAGGGGAAAAATGTTTGTTTTGGTGAATGGGGGTTTGCCTTGGTCAAACCCCATTTTGGTAATCAGACCTTGAAATGAAATAAAACATGAAAGAGGGAATGAAGAATGAACAAATCTATGTTACCACTCAATAAACCCTTGAATAAACCTTGGAATGAAAGTTTGCAACTTGCATTAAATGGCTTCAATGGATGTGGATCTGGAACTTTTAATATTTCTTGAAATAGTGCTTTGAATGCTTGATAGGATCATGAAACCTGCATCACCATATTAGCTCCAAAAACATGCATGATGCAAGAAGACCTTGATATGACTATTAGATCTTGATTACTGCAATAAAATTGATAAATTTTCCTTTGAATGCCTTTGAAGTTCTCCAAAATTTTCTTGAATTTCTATTGTGAAGTCACATTAAATTGCTTGGTGAAACATATTTAAATAACCTTATATTTAAAGGTATGTATCCTTAATTTCTTGAAATTCAAATATCACAAGTTGGCATTGAATTATATATTTGAAATCATTAAAATACGGCCAAAAACATAATTTAAATTTAGGTCCTAAGGTCAAGGGAGGACCCATTCACCCATGGGCGAATGGGTCCCAAGTCCCTAAACCTAGGACACACATTGCTCATTATGAAGTGTTATGTTAAGGCATTAATTAATGTTGGGTTTCCTCTCCAAAAAATATGATTAAGTAGGCTTCATAAATGAATTAAAGGGGCCAATAAAGGCATAATTAAAATCAATTAATTAAGGGAGCCCTAAAGAATTGTGAAAGTATAAATAAATACATTTTAAAATATTAAATTAAGGCATAATTAAGTCTAAATTAACTAGGAGGGCCCAAACAAGTGAGGAGATGTAAAGGGATACATTTTTTATCACTACATTGGGAAATTCAAAAATTGCCTGTAAAAGAAAGGTCTTTTTATCAATAAAGATCCTAGAAATTCATGAGAGAAAAAATTATAGCAACAATTATTGTCAAAGATGTTCAAGAGAAGATTTCTCAAGAATTTTTTGTAGCATTGAAGATCTCAAGCATCATGGTAAAGTTATCAAGAATCATGCATGTTTTTGGAGCTAACATTATGATGTAGGTTTCAAGCATTCAAGTCAAATTTCAATCATCAAGATTGCATTATCAATCAAGCCATTCATGCAAGATCAAGACCTTGGAGAGATCTACTAAGTTGTAGTCCTTCAAGGGTTCCAAATCAAGGGTTTGGTGAGTTACAACATATCAATTGTTCATTCATCATTCCTTTCATGTTTCATTATTTTAATTCAAGGTTTAATTACCCAAATGGAGTTTGACCAAGGTGAACCCCCATAAAAAAACAAATAATTTTTCCCTCTTTTGTGTTTTGTAGATATTAGGTTGAATAAGGATTGAAGGTCTCTTAAAGTGCAAAATTGGAAAAGTTTTCAAAGTTGTCACCAAGCCACATAAACTCATTTTCATCATTTATTTCTAAACTTGACTATGAAATATAGAGAATTGAGGAGTGCAAACATATGACCATAGGACCTAGAAATTGATTTCAGAAATTCATACAAAGATTCATTCACCCTTGGGTGAATGAGTCCTAGAGGATAGTTAGTAGTAGCATTTTGATGAGAGGTGCAAAAATACTTAACCTTCTCAGATCATTCTAAAATTTATAGGTTTCGTTAGATTAAAGTTAAATCTTCTAATTTTAGGTGTTTCTTTGAATTTTTGGGTTTATTTACTATTTTTAATCTTTCTCCCAAAATTGTTGTTTCAATAGATCTACCCCATCCTAGATCATAATGAAAACAACAAGATCTTCAAGGTTGACTCACCTAAGGGTTGAAACTTAGCCTTGGGTTAAGGGATCTCTTTTTCCTAATGAAATAGAGGGAGATAGGTGCATTATACACCATTTTACCCTTTCTATTTATAGTAAATTATTGGTGAACCCCCATTTGAATAGAAGAGCACCCAAAATCCCACCATTTCATTTTGGTGAACTTGACATTGTTGCACTATAAATTTTCTGATTTGGAGTCCATTCAAACCCTAGATCTAGGATTTGCATTACTTTGCATTGAATTGCATTATTATACATCTCATTTAGGTTTGAAAAAACTTGCATTAATTTGCATTGAATTGCATTATTATACATCTCATTTAGGTTTGAAAAAACTTGCATTAATTTGCATTGAATTGCATTATTATACATCTCATTTAGGTTTGAAAAAACTTGCATTAATTTGCATCTTATTTAGGGTTTTAGGTTTTCATTTTGCATCCTTTAAAATCTGAAAAAGTTTAAAAATTTGCATTAATTTTGCATAGTACTTGCATATTAGTGTATGTTAAATAATTCACATTCAAAATTTAAGTCAAAATTGTATTTCAAAAAGTGTCATATTGTTCATTATTTTTCATTCATTGCACTTGCACTTGCACTTGCATTTAAACATGAAAATCTGGAAAAACTAGTTATTGAAACTATAGTTTATAAGTTGAAACAAGAAACCCTAGATTTGAACTTTAAAATCAAGTTCAAATTTTTGTAACCCCTATGCTAGGACCCATTTTCCCTAGGGTGAATCTATCCCTATACAAGTGTTGTTTCAAAATTTTGGGCAGTGATTTGTCTCTATTTACATTCTTTTGATCTACTATTAAATCTAGGTTTTAGTTTCAGAAATCCAAAAAAAATGTCATCTTTTGCATTAGGTTTAATTGGCTAATTCAGTGCATTGTTTGAAAATTCAAATTGGCATTAAAAACATTTCATTTTTTAGTATCTTGCATTCAAAAAATCAGAAATTTGAAAAAATTCATAAAATTTCATCATGGACATGTGTATGGGTAATATATAGAAAACTCTAAAATATTTGGTAGATGTTTCAAGTCATGTGTTTGGTGAAGGCCCTAATGTAATTGAAACTATTAGTGAACCTTCACCTCCTAATGAATGTCCCCATGAGGTGGATATCTTAGGTAAATATGAAGATAGCATGCAATAATTCATCCATGACTCCCTACACAACCTTGAAAATAATGCATAATTTTATCCATCCATGCAAACACCACCTATAATCCCATCACTTGATATGTTCAACCTCTTACATCCTAAAATTGAAACACAAAGCAAGCTCAAACATCAATCATTAATGAACTTGATCACAAGGGAAACAATGATACTCTTCTATCCTATGTTGATTGAGTTAATAATGTTGGATGTTGTGGTTGTGTTGCTGATATGTGGTTTTCATTGATGTCAACACAATTATCGTTGATGATTTTGAAGGCTCTATATGTCAAGGATATTGAGAAAATTATAATAAATATGTTCCAAGTAGTCTGTGAAGCTGTGAAGATCAGAGTGGTGGAAAGTTCTGTAAGTTGGTATTCAGAAGTCGCCCATTAAAGGGTTTGTTGCTAAGCCTATCTAGTATATACTTTGGAAGTTTTAGAGGTGCACATCAAGATTGGAGCGAGTTATGAGTTTCTGAGTTCCTACAATTATTCTATTACTGTAGTTGGTGTTTCTAGAAGAAGAGAATGCAATTCTGGTAAATTAAGTTGTTGTGTATTCTCCTATGATGTTTAGTGATGGTTCTAGATAATACTCTATCATTGTTGTACGTCCACTTTGATTAGTGTGCTCGTGATCAAATATTTTTCATTTTTGTGTTCAAGTTTTCATGTTCTTGGTTGGCATGGTGGTTGTAGCATGTTGCGGATCCTTGTGGATTAATTTTTGAATTGTTGGCATGTTCGAGGATGTTGATTTAGGTCTTCATTATGTTGTGACCAACTTAGGTTGGTACGCATTGAGATTTTCTCATGAATTGGGCCGGTAGTTTGTAGTCATATATTATTTATCTTTGGTTGATAGAGTTGATGATGTAATTTCATGAAGTGGATATATAAGTGATTGTTACCTCATTTTTGGTGTGTTCTTGATGAATGTATGTGAAGTGTGTGTGAGATATGTGTGAATAAAGATAAAATCATTTGATTATAGACCAGAGTGTGAAGGAGTTTGAGCAAAGTGTGAAGAAGTGTTTATGTGCCTACCCGGAACTGTCATTAGGCTTTTGAAGAAGCTAATTTCTTAGTTCAACCTCATCAGATGGATTTAATCTAATTGTTTTATGTAAGGTAGTGAGCCTTCCCTTTTGAGTAGTGTGCCTAAATGCATGTGCATTCCTTGTTCATTTCTTTTATACTTTTAACAGGGTATAAATTGTGGATTAACCTCCACTATGGTTTTTCCCCTAATAGGGTTTCCATGCAAAAATGTTTTTGTTGTGTGTTTTTGATGTGTTGTTGATTCATGCTTTAACTGTTAATTATCATATCTGAGATTAAAGGGTAATAAGGTTAAATAAGTTTTAATTTCAATGACAACTGATTCACCCCCCCTCTCAATTGTCTACTCTTGTTTTTCCAACAATTGGTATCAGAGCAAGTTCCTCTAAATAATTTTAATAGTTTGAGTTGATCTGAGATGGCATCATACAAGAAGGACAGTCCTAGATTCGATGGGATGAATTACTCTCTGTGGAAGGTCAAAATGGAGTGTCATTTGAAGTGCATTGGTGAACCCTTCTGGAAGAATACAAAGAACACATATACTATTCCTCAGAATGGTCCCTCTACTCCTGATGAGATCAAAAAAGTTGAAACTAATATCAAGGCTATAGAAGCATTACTGAGTTCTTTGATAGATTCAAAGATGACAAATGTGATAGGTCTGAAAAAAACACATGAGATCTAGAAGAAGCTGGAAACATTGTATGAAGGAGATGCACAAGTGAAATTTGATAGGCTACAAATTTTGAAAGGCAAATGGGAAAACATGAAGATAAGTGAAGATGAAAAAATTATTTCTTTCATGCAGAAGGTAAATGAGCTAGTGATGGGTATTAGATGTGCCGGTGGAATTTTGGAAGAAGATGAGATTGTGGCTAAAGTGCTCAGATCATTGCCTATTTCTTACAAAAAAAAATCCCATACTATTGAAGAGATCACGACAGTAACAAATGTGACAAGAGATATGTTGATTGGAAAAATTGCTACCTTTGAGTTGAGTGAATTTGGTGAGTCTACCCCTAAAAAAAAATCTACATTTAAAGCTACTGTATCTGGAAAAATCCAACAAAGATATGATTCGGGAGAAAGTTCTAGAAAGACATTCAAATATGAAGATGAGATGAAACAGATTGAAGATGAAGAAAGAGAGCTAGAAGAATTGGAAGCGTTGATTGTGAAAAGAGAATCTAGAGGACAAGGTAAGTATAAAGGAAATATTCCTATTAAATGTTTCTCTTGCAGTAAGATAGGTCATTTTGCATCAAGGTTTCCTAAAAGAGTTTCTAAGTACAAACCTGACAAGTCTAGATTTCAAAAGAAATGTTATTATACTAAAGAAGGTGTTATTGATGATGAATCTGATAAAGAAACTATAAATGAAGATGGATGGGTATTCATTTCTATCAAGGAAAATGGTCCAGTGTTCACTGAATTTGCTAACAATCAAAATATCGAGAAATCTCTTGCAACCAGAATTGATGAAAAGGATGAGTGGGTGATTGACAGTGGATTCTCACATCATATGGCTGGTGACAAAAGCAAGTTTATAATCTTGGAAAAATATGACAGTGGTGTTGTAATATTTTGAATAACAATGGTGGTGTGATTTGTGGTAGAGGCACTATTTCTCTTGGTGGTAAATATAATACTGATGATGTCCTTTATGTTGAAGGATTGAAGTATAATTTGTTGAGTGTTGGAAAGATGGTAGACAAGGGATACAATCTTCAGTTCAAAGATGGTAAGTGCAGGATATTGGGAAGTTCTAGAAATGTAATTGCTTCAGGTACAAAGACAAGAGGTAACATTTTTCACCTAAGTGTTGCTAGTGAAAGTTGTTTAATTGCTCAAATTGATGTAAGCTAGTTATGGCATAGGAGGTTGTGTCATGTGAATTTTGATAACATTGTCAAAGTACAATCCACACAAGCAGTCAAATATATACCTAAGTTAGTGAAGCCTACTAACACCATATGCAAGGAATGTCAGATGGGAAAGAAGACTAGAATTTCTTTTCGGAACAAAAAACATCATTCTAATGGAGTATTGGAGCTGGTTCATACTGATCTATGTGGTCCATCCAGAATCATAAGTCTACAAGGAGAAAGGCACTTTATGTTGCTTATTGATTATTAATCTAAGATGATATGGGTTGCTTTCTTGAGAGAAAAAAATGAAGCACTGGAAAAGTTCAAATGTTAATAGAACTATGATGTTGGAAGATAATATTCCTCATATCTATTGGAGAGAAGTTGTAAGAACTATTGTATACACTATCAACCGAGTAAATGTTAATGGTAATTCTAGTAAGACTCCTTTTGAGTTGTGGTATGGTTATAAGCCTACTGTTAAATATTTCAAAATCTTCGGAAGTAGATGTTATATCAAGAGAGATGGAGATATTGGAAATTTTGATGCTAAGATTGATGAAGGAATCTTTCTAGGTTACTCTACTAAGAGAAAAGCCTCCTGGTGCTACAATAAAAGATTGAAGAAAATGGTTGAAAGTGAAAATTTCAGAGTTGATGAGGATACTGACATATCATCCATATATTGTGTATATGATTCAAATGACCAACATGATAGTATTGATAATGGAAAGACTACTCAGACACAAAATCAAGTTCAAATTGTTCTGGTGAATCAAGAGAATCATGAAGGAGAAGCTAGTGGAAGTGCATAAGAGAGAACAAAAGAACTAGAAGTTAGAGAGAATCCCAAAGTCCCAAGGTATGTAAAGCTAATTCATTCTAAAAATCAGATTATAGGAGACAAGAACAAAGGAGTGTAGACTAGAAGAATTGCAGAAGTGTATTTTCTTATTTCCAAGACTGAGCCTAGCAATGTCAATGAAGCCTGTAAAGATGAATATTGGATGGAAGCAATGAAGGAAGAAATGATGTAGATAGAGAAAAATGATACATGGATTCTTGTTCCCAGACCTCAAGATAAAAATGTGATTGGAACTAAATGGGTCTTTCAAAATAAGTTGAATTAACAAGGTGAAGTGGTTAAAAATAAAGCAAAACTGGTATGTAAAGGGTACGCACAGATGGAAGGTATTGATTTTAAAGAAAACTTTGCTCCTGTTGCTAGAATTGAAGTTGTAAGATTTTTTCTTGCTTATGCTACTTTCAAGAATTACAAAGTCTATCAAATGGATGTGAAGTTGGCATTTTTGAATGGTGAATTAGAAGAAGAAGTTTATGTTGAGCAATCAGATGGATTTCAACTAACTGATAAAGAAGATATGGTTGGTCGATTGAAGAAAGAACTGTATGGACTCAAACAAGCCCCTAGAGCCTCGTATGCTAGACTAGATAAATACTTGTTGAAGCTTGGATTCAATAAAGATACTGCTGACAACAATTTTTATTTCAAGGTGGATCAAGATAAATAGTTGATTATTGAAGTCTTTGTTGATGACATTATTTTTGAAGGTGATGATGACTTATGTATGAATTTTTTTGATGAAATGGAAAGTAAGTTTGAGATGCTAAGGATTCAAGAGCTGAAATTATTCTTAGGATTGCAAATTACTTAGTTAAATGATGGAATTTTTATATCTCAATCCATAAATGTAAGAGTTATTGAAAAAGTTTGGCTCAAAACCTGTAGGTACACCCATGGTAACCGGATGCAAATTAACACGGAATGAAGATTCTCCTAAGACTAATCAAACAAGGTATAGGTCAATGATTGGTGGATTTCTCTATTTGAATTAGACCAGACCAAACATTATGAATGTTGTATGTATGGTTGATAGATATCAAGCTGATCCGAAGGAATCACATGTGACTGCAATAAAGAGAATTTTCAGATACTTGAAAGGGACAATTGATTTTGGGCTATGGTATCCTAAGGATGACAATTGAAATTTAAATGCCTTAACAGATGTAGATTGGGAAGGATATGTGGATGACAGGAAAAGTACTAGTGGTGGTGCATTATTTTTAGGGAAGAAGTTGGTGTCTTGGCTAAGTAAAAAGAAGAATTCCATTTCCTTATCTACTGCTGAGGCAAAATATATTGTTGCTGCAAACAATTGCACTCAAGTAATATGGATGAAACAAATGTTGAGAGATCATAATTGAGTATAATGATCCTATTGCTATATTTTATGATAACTCAAGTGCCATAAACATTTCTAATAATTCAATGCTAAATTAAAACACAAAACATATATCTATCAAATATCACTTTTTGAGAGACAAATTGAGTGATAAAGAAGTTAGACTGGAGTATGTGCCCACTAAGGAACAAATTGAAGATATATTTACTAAACCATAGCCTAAATATACTTTTGAGTATCATAGAGGCAAGTTAGGGGTGATTTCCCCTCCTAATCTGAGCTAAGATGCAAGTCTTTGCATCAATCCATGCACTCATAGTCATATCTTATTTTAGATTGATGTTGTGGTGGCTGCTACTCAGGGGGAGTAGTCAGATGATTCATATATGTGGTTCAGAGCTTGTGTACCTTTTTCATTGATGTCAAACGGGGAGAAGATGAATGTGAAAAACCTTTGTAGGAGAAAGGGGGGGAAGAGCAATAAGTACTAAGAGGGAGAAGATGGAAGAGTCTAAAGTAAGGAGGAGAATAATAGTGTGTAAAGAGTTAGTTGTGTTGATGGTATTTTTCACATCATGTGTTGCCATCAAACTTAAAGGGGGAGATTGTCAGATGTTGTGGTTGTGTTGCTGATAGGTGGTTGTCATTGATGTCAACACTATTAGCATTGATGATTTTGAAGGTTGTATATGTCGAGGATATTGAGAAAATTATAATAAATATGTTGCAGGAAGTTTGTGAAGTTGTGAAGATAAGAGTGGTGGAAATTTCTCTAAGTTAGTATTCAAAAGTTGTGAATTAAAGGGTTTGTTGCTAATCCTATCTAGTCTATACTCCAAAATTTTCAGAGGTGCGCATCAAGATTGGAGTGAGTTATGAGTTTATGAGTTCCTACAATTATTATTTTACTATAGCTGGTGTTTCTAGAAGAAGAGAATGCAATTTTTGTAAATTAAGTTGTTGCATATGCTCCTATGATGTTTAGTTATGGTTTTGGATCATACTCTATCATTTTTGTATGTCCCCATTGATTGGTGTGCTCGTGATCAAATATTTTTCCATTGTGTGTTCAAGTTTCCATATTCTTAGCCAACATGGTGGTTGTAGCGTGTTGTGGATCCTTGTGGATTATTTTTTGAATGCTTGGTGCATTCGAGGATGTTGATTTAGGTCTTCATTATGTTGTGACTAACTTAGGTTGGTACATATTGAGATTTTCTCATGAATTGGGCCGACAATTTATATTCATATATTATTTATCTTTGGACGATAGAGCTGATGATGTAATTTCATGAAGCGGATATATAAGAGTGATTGTTTCCTCATTTTTGGAGTGTGCTTGATGAATGTATGTGAAGTGTGTGTGAGATATGTGTGAATAAAGATTAGATCATTTGATTATAGAGTAGAGTGTGAAGGATTTTGAGCGAAGTGTGAAGAAGTGTTTTTGTACCTAATCGAAACTGTCATCAGGATTTTGAAGAAGCTAATTTCTCAATTCAACCTCATTAGATGGATTTAATTTGATTGTTTTATTTAAGGCAGTGAGCCTTCCATTTTGAGCAGTGAGCTCTAGAAAATGTGCTTGAATTTATGCAAATTCCTTATTCATTTCTTCTATACTTTTAACATGATATAAATTTTGGATTAACCTACACTGTGGTTTTTCCCCTAAGAGGGTTTCCACGCAAAAATCTTGGTGTTGTGTTTTTTTGATGTGTTTTTGATTCATGATTTCACTGTTAATTATCAGATATGAGATTAAAGGATAATAAGGTTAAATAAGTTTTAATTTCAATGACAACTGATTCACCCCCCTGTCAGTTGTATACTCTTGTTTTTCCAACAAATATCACACCCATTAACTTAGAAGAGAGTTATGGTCAAATATTTAAGATATTAAGAAAATAAGGATGTGACATAATAAATGAGCATGATATTAACAAACATTTAGAACAAATACCATTAAAGGATACCAAGGGGATAGGCTATCAAGATCTCCCCCCTCCTTACACATCTCCTACGGGAAATGGAATCCTATTTCATAAAATCATTTCAAGAGAATAATTAATACCTCAAAAGGATGATATGGTTACCTTACATCCTCATCTCCCACTTCCACCTCAACAAGTTTCCCAATCAAGTAAAATACAAAGACCTTATAAAATCAAGAAGCTAAAATTTCCTAGTCCAATGTCTAAAAGTTAAAGAGCCTTACAATCACTCATTAATCAAGCACTTATAGCATTTCCACTTATCAAGGAAAATAAAAAAGGAAAAATTACAAACATCTCATTGTCAATATTATAGAAATCTTGGACACACAACTAATGACTATTGTTCCTTGAAAAATATTCTAGATGAATATGATATCATTGAATTAGTTATTCCTTAAAATGTATGCACTTTTCTCCTTACCATGTGATAGTTTTTGGATCATAACATACTCACTATTACATATTTTACATTTACTACAAATAATTTCTATATTGCAAGGAGCCCATTCTCATCATCCATCTTAGCTCATCCTTGTCTTGCACTTAGTGGGGGAAAGATGTTAGATAACCTTGTCCTAGTTTGACACTTGTTATTGTCCCTTTGGTTAGTTATCCACCTTCCGCATATGGTGAACAAGATTGGGATGCATACAACTTTCTATAGGTTGAATCACATGTGCCATACTAGTATTGCCTTTATCTTCATGTTCTTTGTGATTACATGTGCGTAATGTGATTCCTCATATTGTGTTTCTTGGCATGTATTTATATTTTTTTGAACCTACTTTGGATGAACCTTGTCACTTCGTTGGTGCAAGGATACAAAGGAAGTGAACCCATTGTGGCATTATTATGTTTGTATCTACATTCTTCTATCCGTCATAACCTTTTATCTTGTTTTTTCCTTTTGGGGATGATGCAAGGCATTGAGACATTCAAGTATCTTCCATGTTGACCCAAAAGCTTCCCTTTTTTCTTTCTCTATGTGCCATTCTTCCTTTGTACTCATTGTTTTGTGAGTAATTTGAGGAATGATGATGGTTCTAAGCTCGATTATATCATGACAAAAATCATTAACACTGACCCCAAATCAATGAATCCCTTATGTTTTATCTTAGGATTGCATATGGGGGGAAACTCTCCTTTTATGACATAGCTCTATCTTAGAAACACATGTTTACATACGGATTTTCAAATAAAGGTCTCATGTATTGGAATTTATCATGTTATAATTTAAATTAATTTCTCATAACATGGTGTTTAGCAATTTCTTTAAAGTGGGGGCATACGCGTCCCTTCTCATTTTTTTATTCAAAGTGTGGTCTTCTTACTTCCCATGATGTGTCTTCTTGATGGTTTCATTGGGTTTGATGTCCTTCAATATTGTGACCTTTCTGAGCATATGGAATTCCTCTTAGTGGTGATGCTATGCATTGCATTCCCTAAGTTGTGAATATTTTGTCCTTGACTAGTCCTCTCTTGGAGACATTAGGCATGATTTTCCCTAAGGTGAGACCTTTCATGAACTAAGAAAAACCCCTTTGAATATCCTATTTCATGTATCAAGGCTACCAAGCATAACACAACTTGCTTGCTAGTGGAGCCTTTATATTTTTCAAGGCCATTAAGAATAACACAACTTTCTTGCCAATGGAGCCTTTTGCTAGCCTTGTGACCATTTTTGTGGCACCTTATCAAATTTATCAGGAGGTATAACTTTGGTATGGTTAGTATAATTAGATCCCATGTGAGCGTATTTGTTTGCATAATGGACATACGGTTTCCAATTGTAATTTTTTTGGACAGATAGCTAGGGCTTGATCCATACTAGATGGACAAACAATCGAGGTTTTATCCACCCCTTTTCTTTCTCTTCTCTTAATTTTGACATTGTATGCTTTTGTTTCTTGTCTTGCTATTACATATTTAATATAGGCATGTGTCTCTTCATGCCTTAGTTGGTTTTCCATGAGATCTTAGATCTTGGGGGCTTGATCCTCCTCCTTGACCTTTGTTATCTTATCTTTCCTGTAGACATTGAAAAATGTCTTGGTCTGCGAGCATAATTTTTCCATTGTCTTGGTCTTCTTCTTGACATAATTAAGTAATTTTAATTATTTAATTAATTCATTTCTTGATCTTTATTCTCCTTCGATCAATTAAATGATTTATTTAATTGCATTGCTAACACTCTTTCCTTCTATAATTAAATAGATTATTATTTATTTAATTATTTAATCTTCATTATTCATCTATAGTTAAACAATTATTCCTAATTATTTATCTATTCATTGATCATCTTTGTCCTTCTATAGTTAAATAATTATTAAATATTTTTAACTCCCTCTTACCACTTTTCCTCTATTAAATAATTAATTTGACTTAATTATTTAATTTTTCTTTCTTCACTTGCCTCTATATTTAATTTAAATAGTTGCATAATAACTTTTAAATTAAATATTTTTTCCCTTTCTCCATAAATATATAATCTAAAATGATTATTTATTCCTCCATATCTTTTACCAAATTTAAAATATGGTCAAAGATTTGTTCTCATGAATTAGATGATTTTAATTTTTAATTTCTTCATTATCTCCCTCCGCTATCTCATTTTTGAATCTCAGTTGTTGATTGACTTTGACCTCTTCTCAATCTTGACCATTCATTTTGTAACGCTTATTCCTCTATGTTGCATGTCCTCTCAATCATTGATCTTGGCATATTTCTAGAAGATTGATCTTGTTCGTCCATTCAAAATCTTTTCTATAAAAGGTCATCTTTTCCATTTTGTCTTTACAACCACATTTCTCCAAAGTTCTTGCTATCTTGTCATTGTCATTTTCAGGTATTCCAACAGTTCAAAATGTAAGGGAAAAGCTTTGCAACTTGAGAAAGAATGGAGGAGAAGTAAGGGAGATGAAGCAAATTTGATAGGGGAGTTTTATTTTATGCTTCGATTCTTGTTTGTTCTCTTTTATCATTTGTACTCTCTTGTTTCGATTTGAAATTTGGGCTTAGATCTTTTGTAGATTGGTTGCTACTTGGTCTTAGCCATTTTGAATTTTTGAATCTCACATTTGGTGAACATACATGAATCTTACAATTTTGCAGAGAAATTTGTTTATTTTCTTGTTTTCTTTTACTATTTTGTAGGTTAGAACAAAGAATTCACACAAAATCCTGTCATATTATTTTGAACACAGAAAAATTGGTGCATAAAATATTAAAAAACTATTATCTATGTTTTTTAGGTCTCACTCTTGTCTTTTCAGAACTTCAAACCATTTTAAATTTTGTTACATTTTGAGAAAGTTATGGTCATTTTAGTGCTCATGTCTTTTTAAAATTTAGCGGTTAAGACCCACGTTTTCTTTTTTTTATAATACTTGTAGGATTGTGCCATACTCTTTCTAGGTTTTGAAGGTCTATGTCTTAGCTTTTCATAGATTTTTATAGTTTAATTTTTTTTTAGTTTTGAGAAAATTATCACTATTTTAGTTTGTTGTTATCATTATTTAGGTTTGTTTTTGGTTTACTCATGTTTTGTTTTTAGCCTATGGATTTCATCAAGGAGATCTAACTTGTGGTTTTACAAGATTTTTGACTTGTTTTTGGATAAGACATATTTTGTGTGTTTTCCAACACACTTCTTGAAGAGCTAAAATTGCATTTCACTCATTATTCTTAAAATTAACAACAAATTGTATTTACACTCATGAGGATAAAATAAACCACAATTTGCATATGCCACTCATTTGGTCTTAAAATTTACAAAAGAATGCATTTAAACTCACAAGGATAAAATGAACCAGTGATGAAATACAAATTATAATTTTAAAGGGACAAATACATGAAACTTGAGGTAGAAGTAGTTGTCTTGAGAAAGGATTTGGAGAAAGCTAAGGAGCACGTTGAAAGAGAACTAAAGCTAAAAGGTGGCTCAATTTTTTTGGATGAACTATTAAGCACACAAAAGCCCTCTAGGAAAGAAAAATCTAGGCTAGGGATTGAGAAAGTTAAGAGAATATTCATAGATACATTTACAAAATTATATGAGAGATTCAGAGCAGAAAAAAAGTCCAAATCCATCAATGAGTCCAAATTTGTCAATGAAAGTGATTGCAAAGGGAATGAACTCAAAGAGAAACCTACTAAAGTTGAGAAAAATAAGGAAGAAAAGAAGACTGTTGTTGAAAAAAAGGACAACTGATCAGTCACTGACCAACAAAAGAAGAAGCATGATATAAAAAAAATGGATGCTGATGGATTTACAAGAGTGCATGATCCTAGGAGGCAAATACAAAGAAGTCTGCCTCATCCAACTCAATGAAATGCAATGACTAGGTATTCATCATACTTCTATGGTTATTGCTATGCTTGTAATCAATTTAAGCATAGGGCTAGAGAGTGTAGAATATCCCCTAAAAGGAGTACAAAATTTGTAAGAAAAAATAAGTTTTCTCCTTTGATGGATATGAATGTAATCTATTACAATTGCAACAATTTTGGTCACGTAGCTAGAAATTGTAGAAAAAAATTATAATACCAAATATTTAGTTTGAAAAGAATAAAATCATACCTCCCAAATTGAAAAAGGAAATTAAGGCTCCTAAGAAAGAGGATGAGAAGCTTGAGAAGAAATCTAGAAACTAAAATTCATCAAACTCAAGAAACGTAATGGAGGATCTATGAATTGGGGTGACAATGTAGTAGTCAAAATATGTGGAAAAGGCATACTAGGTCTAGATGGTAAAAACCTCACAAAATATTTCTTGTATGTTGAAGGATTGAAGCAAAATCTACTAAGTGTGAGTCATATGTGTGACAGTGGGTATAAAGTCAAATTTGATTCATAAGGTTGCAAAATAAAAAAGAATGGAAAGACATTTGCACAAGGTTTGATAACTAACAACAATCTTTATAACCTTTCTGAAGTAAAAGGTCAAAGCTATTTGATAGGACAAGCCGATGAAAGTTGGTTGTGGCACAGAAGAATGGGGCATGTAAAATTTGATAATCGGGTGAAGGTAAGTTCAAGAGGTCTAGTAAGACACATTCCTAAAATAACCAAGCTTGTAAATGTCATATGCTAAGAATGTCAGTAGGGAAAGGAAACAAAGGCTAGTTTTCCAACTAAAGAATATTTAACTACGAATCCTTTACAGCTGGTTCATATTGATTTGTGTGGACCCACAAGAACAAGAGGACTGAAAGGAGAAAGATACTTCATGTTGCTAGTTGATGACTACACAATAATGACATGGGTAACCTTTTTGAAAGAAAATAATCAAGTATTTGAAAGATTCAAACTGGAAAATGGTTGAAAAAGAATTGGGAAGAAGAGTTAAATGTTTGAGATCAAATAGAAGAGGAGAATTTACCTCAAGTGAATTTTTGGAATACTATGAGGCACATGGATTCAAGAGACAATATTATACACCTATAAATCCACAAAAAATGGATATTTTGAGAGAAAGAATACAGTTGTCAAGGACATGGCCAGAACAATATTAAATGAGGCCAGAATAGCTAATATTTTTTGGAGAGAATTTTTTCATACTATAGTATATATTCTGAATAGAGTCCAAACCAAAACACATAGTGATAGCACCCCTTATGAGTTGTGGTATGGTAGGCATAATTCTGTTAAGCACTTAAAAGTGTTTGGAAGAAAATTCTACATTAAGAGAGAACATGAAAATTCGGGAAGCTTTGAATCAAGAAGTGATAAACAAATATTTCTAGGATATTCCACCCAAAGAAAAGCCTATAAATGCTATAACAAAAGACTGAATAAAATGGTAGAAAGAATAAATGTCAAGATTGATGAGAGCACAAAGCATATCAAATAAGATAGACAAGAAATTGAGGATGATTTAAAATTTGAAGGCAATGTTGCTAATAATGAAGAGGAACCTAAAGAAGTTGAGAAAGCACCTTCCAAGCATGTACAAAAGGATCACCCAACAGATCAGATAATTGGGGGAAAAAATGAAGGAGTTCAGACTAGGAGAAGACTAGCAAGGAATAAGGAGCAAGTAAAATTTTCTCTCCTATATTAGATTGAACCAAAAATCTCTTCTAAAGCCAGGAAGGATGAACGTTGGTTAAAAGCCATGGATGAAGAGCTAAATCAGATTGAGAAAAATAAGACATGGGAGTTGGTTCCTAGACCCCCTAACAAGAATGTAATTGGCATAAAATGGGTGTTTAGAAACAAGCTAAATGAAGATGGAGTTGTTGTAAGGAATAAATCAACGTTATTGTGCAAGGGGTATGCACAAGTTGAAGGCATTGATTTTGAAGAAAAAATTTCACCTGTGGCAAGATTAGAAACAATTAGAATAATTCTTGCATTTTCATTATATAAATGATTTAAAGTATATCAAATGGATGTTAAATCTATATTTTTGAATGGAAAACTAGAAGAGGAAGTCTACATAGAACAACCATATGGTTTTCAACTATCAGAGAATGATGAATATGTATGAAAATTAAGGAAATAATTGTATGGTATAAATAAAGCACTAAGATCATGGTATTCAAGATTAGACCAATACCTACAACAACAAGGTTTCAGGAAAGGTTGTGCAGATAGCAATTTGTATTTCAAATCTAAAGGTGAGAATTTGATTATTGTTTTTGTGTATGTGGATGGCATCATATTTAGTGGTAGCAATAATAGAATGTGTAAGATATTTTCTACAAATATTCAAGATGAATTTGAGATGTCAATGTTGGGAGAATTGTCATTTTTTCTCGGTTTACAAATTGTACAAGCTGACAATGGGATATTCATATCTCAAACCAAATATGCTAAGGAAATGCTCAAGAAATTTGGCATGGAGGATAGTAGACTAGTCAGAGTTCTATGATAATTGGTTGCAAGTTGAGAAAATTAGATGAGTCACAAGATGCAAATTAGACTATGTACAGGTCAATGATTTGAAGTTTACTATACTTAACTACATAAAGACTAGATATTATGCAAGTAGTGTGTATGATAGAAATATTTTAGGCTGTACTAAAGGATTCTCATGTCAATGTAGTGAAAAGGATCTTAAGGTATGTCAAAAATTACTATTGACTATGGACTATGGTACCCCAAGAGCAAATATTTCAGCTTAATAGCATACATAGATATAGACTGGGCAGCAAGCGTAGATGATGGGAAAAGAACCATTGGAGGAGCATTCTTCTTAGGAGACAAGTTGGTTTCTTGGATGAGAAAGAAACAATAATTAGTCACACTTTCCACAACAAAAGTAGAATATGTAGTAGCTGTAGAATTTTGTACTCAAGTCATATGGATGAAATAGACCCTTAAAGATATTAAGGTAGATTACAGTGAACCTATCTCTATTCTTTGTGATAACTCAAGTGCAATAAAAATATTAAAGAATATGGTGATGCACTCTCGGATAAAGCACATATCGATAAAATATCACTTCATTAGAGAGAAGGTTACAAAAAAAGAGGTCAACATGGAATATGTTCCCACCAAAGAACAAGTGGCTGACATTATCACCAAGCCTCTTCCAAAGGATCAATTTGAATATTTGAGGAAAAAAATTGGAGTAATTTCTCCAACATAAAATCAATAATAATAGTGATAGGGCATGAATCCAAAGGGAGCTTCATTGGTTCTTCAATCTTTTCTAGAGAATTAAAAGATGAATCAAGTCACGTAATTTTTTTTTAACAAATTTCTAATGACTTGATGGTTTTTGATTCAAGGATCCCCACCTTCACTTTGAATTGCTTGTCAAAGGGAGAGCATGTGTTTAGGGGGATTATCCCCTTTTCCATTGAAGTAAATGTAAAAGGGGGAGAAAGTAAGAAAATGTTCAAACAATTAAGCAAGGGGGAGTAAGCAATGGTTTAGAGCATGGACTACAATATATAATTTGATTGGTATAGGGCTTTAGAGATTCTTAGCAACTATTACAAAGCATGCATTAGATTCAACTAATACAGGTTGAGTGAGCATTTGGTTTTTCCATCAATGAAAAAGGGGGAGATTGTTGGCATATTATTTCCATTGATGTTGAAAGGGGATGTATGTTTTATATCCAACTTGGGAGACTTGTGTTATTTGAGTGACGGGATGAATTCAAACGTATTTGGTCATGGCATTTAAATAAAATTTATATTCTAATGATGACTCTCTATTGGAAGTTTCAAGTTGCTTAAGTGACAACTTAATCCATTGAGTTTGTCAGTGCAACCGACCCTCTTTCCTTGTGCCTACTCGCTCAATAAAAATTCGATAATCATAATACTTCCCTAATCACGGGGTGAATATTTTTCCCTGGTATAATCTATGGTAGTGGTTGAGGATTGAATATCTAAGGCCTTTTTCAGGAGATCAGTGTGAATATTGTAGATTCCCACCTGGATTCCCTGAAATACCACTATGGTACACTTTATGGGACCAAAGTAACAAATAAGTGTCAAGGGTGGTTCGTAACATGACAATAGGTGGCAGTGTTTTTTTGATCAATAGAGCAATTCACATCTCTATTGTGAATTGCATGGGTATGTCAAGGTGACATATGGTGATAATCTATTAGTTCGCTAAAGCTTTGGTGGGACCATGTCTAATCTCACAAAACTAAATATTTGTGATGTGTGTCTTTTGGGACTCACCCTCAACAAGATGCATATAACAAAAATCAATGGTGATTATTAAAGAAAATAATTTATTCGATGGCCATGTTTTAAAAGGTTGAGTGGTGAATGATGATCAATGGATAATGGCATGAAAAGAGGAAAATCAATGACACAAGTTTAAAAATTAGAATCATTAACAACTATGATAGTGTGATCTAGGGTTTCGACCACAAATCAAATCTAGGAATGAATTCAATTGGCCCAATCGTTCCATCTACTAGTGTTAATGATGATTAGATAATCAAATTGGCGATACTACCATTTGGGCAGCGGAGAATCAGAATAAGATTTGTAATAGAGAATATCATTTAAATGAAAGTGTGATCTTAGTTGTTCTGTATGCTAGAATTGGAAAAATATTTGTGTGAGCCCTAGTTTCATACCTGCACAAACACAACAAACAAATATGTTATTAGATCAAAATGCAATATGAAAGAAGGATTCCCGATGAAATCCATTTACAATGCTCAAATAGAAATTAAAATGAAGAACAATGCAAAAACTAAATAAAATCTATCTAAGCAAAGCAAACTCTTGATCCCATGGGGGAATTGTTGCCAATTGATATGTCGAAATTGGCCCTTTTCCAACTCCTTTGTAAGCTTGATGATTTTATGGAGATCGGTCCACTTTGTTGATGAAGAACAAGATGAGTTCTTGAGAAAACCTGAAATAACTTAGCTATGAATTTGATGAGATGGATGAGACTAGATATGCTTGAGGATGAAGTTGACTATAGTAAGTTTTCTCAAGTTGTCAATGATAGAATGAGAGGAAGAGTCTCTCATTTATAGATTCCCAAATTGGAAGAATGAGGGATTTGGATGAATGTGGTATACAAGACCAACCAATTAGAAGAGGCCACTTCTCCACATGTGATTGGAGGAGGAATGAGCATATTTTGGTCAATATGCATGATAAATGCTATGAGATTCAAATTTGAAATTTGGATGTGACATGTTGGAGGGAGAAAGAAATGGAGTTAATGTCACTTGGCTCAATGCAAAGGACATGTAAGAGGCATTAAATTCCTTGTTGGAAGGACCAAGTCCATTTGAATTTGAATTAAAATTTGAGGGAATATTCCCTTTTAATGCCATGTTGAGAGAAAATAAAGATTTAATAAATCAAAGTAATTGATTTATTGTGCAAGTGGTAAAATCTAGAGGATGGGACATAGATTAGGATTAAATTAACCAAAGGTTAGTTAATTTAATTGGAGATTAGGAGATGTGACAATTTTGAATTGAATTTATGAGTTAATTTAAATCAAGAATCGAGAAGAAAGATTTAATTAAATAAATGATTTGATTTATTTAACTAAAGGGGATAATGTTAGATTAAATTAAATAAGGTTTAATTTATTCAATTTAATAAGAAGACTTTAGAGACTTGATTTAAACAAAATGAATTATTTAAATAAATAAAGATATAAGGTTAATTAAATTAAATTGATTAATTTAATCAACAGAGGAGAAAGACTTAATTAAATAAATAATGATTAGTTTAATTAGGAGATGAAAATTGTTGATAAGCTGAGAGTATGACTCAGGATGAAAACAATGTTAATAAACAAGGATCAGGTGTGTTGGATCAAATTGTACATTTTCCATGTGTACATTTTTCCCCTCTTTGAAGCAATGTACTTGTTGCATTGCTTCAAAGAATAAAGTATTGTGATCAAAGTTTAAAATTTCTCAATTTTACAAATGCCCCACTATTGCCCCAGCAGAAGGATTATGCTGGTATATTGCCCCCTCGAGAAATCAAGCGAAAATACTAATTTTTTGATCGATATCATGATAAAATGTGAGAGGAGTGGTTCTACTGATCAAAGGATGAAATATAATTCTTTGATGTAGACAATTCTGATGATGTGTAGACAGTCATCAGCCATGGGTAGCCTCGTGTATATTTTGATACAACACACTGATTTTAGATAGAAATGTTAGTAAATATAGAAGAATAATAAGAATAAGAGGATGGAAGGAGGATCCAGCAAGCCTACGTTATGATGATGATGATGATTTTCTTACCAGGAGTTGGGATTTTCAAAGTGCCAATTACTTTATATTTGATAACACATGTAGGTACGATGCATCAAGGTATAAAAGACCAGGATGGCAATGTACCTAGTGTGATGGACTTTGAATCATCAATCAGATAGGAGTATTCTTGTTCACACTTGACATACAGAAACCTTGCTAGGACGAACCTAACAAAACAAGTATTCGCCAAGTTATTTTACAAGATTATCCAACAAGCAAAATAGATAAAAAAATATAATGATCATTGCCCCATTCCTTTCTCTCTAAACCTATTTTGTTTAGGCATCACTAAGAGGTCCTAGGAATGAGTGCAAAATAAGATAAGTCAAAAAATACCAAGACAAAGTAAACAAACAAGCTAATATTCTTCAAATCGCTAGCCAAGGCTAAAATACTGCAAGGTACATGATGCTTATGTCCATCATGGGAATGATACATCCTAGGACATGTTATGATCAAGGTTTTGGTGAGACTGATTGGGTGATAAGCTATTGATAATCTGAGTTGATCAACTTGCTTGCTTATTGACTTAGACTTTAGAACTTTTAACGCTTGGGTGTTCATTTTGGAACCTGCTAGACTTGTTTCTGATTGCTTCACCAAAGGATGAAGATGACGATGATTTATTATGAATGATGATTATCGCGGGTGAAAGAGAGATGAGATGGATGCACCATTTTGGGTTTTTCAAATGTTTTGAGGCTATTTTGGTATTTTTGAGATTTTTTACAATTGTTTTTGGATTTTGTGTCTCGGGGGCCGATCAAGGATGGCCTTGCCTACGTTTAAGCTCAGAGATGATGTAGTTTGATTGACAATTGACCTTGATTGCTAATGAGATATATGGGCAAATGGATTTCCATTGCGACAGATGCCTAAAGGACTGACCTAAAAGTGAAACTAGATGTGCAAACGGATTTCCATTGCAACAGACGCCTAAAATCCTAAAATGTAAACTAGATGGGAAAATGGATTGCTATTGCAACAAATGCCTAAAATCCTAAAATGTAAACTAGATGGGAAAACAGATTGCCATTGTGATGGATGCCTAAGGACTGACCTAAAATGTGAAATAAAAGGGCAAACGGATTGCCATTACGATGGATGCCTAAAGGACCAACCTAAAATTTCTCAGGGGATGATAAAACATCAACCTTTCTTACGTTCAAGCTTAGAGACAACATAGTTTGGTACGACGTCTCTATTTTTTATTTTTCAGATTTTTGACATGTGTTTAGATTTTGGATTTTCGCATGATTTTGATGATTTGGATGTGGATATGTGATGGTATCAATACTCTATTTTGGGATTTTTTTGAAAACCAATTTTAATGTTGATCGATCAGATTTATGGATTGATAGTTTGACTAAGTGTGTTAAGTCAAACAAAAGTGATAATACACTTGTAAACTCAAGGAAGTTGTGTTATCCTAGATTAAACTTATACATAAGGGGATGGTTTGACTAAGTGTGTTAAGTCAAACAAGTTGATGGTGGATTGGATAATTTGACTAAGTCTGTTAAGTCAAATAAGATGATAATGCACTTGTAAACTCTAGGAAGTTGTGTTATCCTAGAGTAAAATCATATACAAGAGGGTGGTTTGACTATGTGTGTTAAGTCAAACAAGGTGATAATTGATTGGATTTGATTGATCAAGATTTGATGAAGCTTGATTTGGAACAAAATTGTTCTGATGATTTGATGTGATGTTGAAGTACACAATAGATGCAACTGATATGGATTATTTAGATTGATGTTCGATGAAAGATAAAGCTTGATAAGGAACGTCTTCTTGTCAAAATATTCCATGGGCTAGCGATTTGGATTTTTGGATAAAAAATTCTTGACCAATTTGATTTCATGTTTTCAAATGTTCACATCACCACATAAGATGGAGGATATATATCAAGATTTATTCTCGAAGCAAGATGTAAATATTTGCCCCCAGTGTCTAGCAATGTTTGAAAGGCCATGGGTGGATTCTTGGATAAATAGATGGAGGAATGGATATGGATCATCTTGCGATAAGATAAGGGTGCTCAAATAGAGGATATTCATTTGGATAATTCTTTAAGGCTCAGATGGGATCAATGAAAATGACCCATGTCAAGATTTTTACCACAAGAAAGTGTAAAGTGTGTACCAAACTTTATAACGATCAAGATAAGGTAGATAGATGGCAGTGGGTTGGATAAATGGTTTGTGGATGAATGAATGATATGGATGGAATGATGGATTCATTTTGGATGCAATAAGATGCTTTCTCCTGAATGGCACACATAGATGCTTGATTCTACACATGATGGCTTTTTTCCAAGTTTTCATCATAGTACCTGACCATAGCGCCACCAAAGTAGTTTTCACTAGCGGACGATTTTTTTCCTTACTGTTTTCAATCCTTTTTCTATTTTATTTTTGTTTAGGATTTTTTATATTTTGTATTTTTTTGCTGAAATATTTTAAGCTCATGCTGAACCACCTGATGGTGTTGATGTAGATGCTTTTTTCATAATGTGCCATCGATATCTTGCTTGAAGAAGCTTCTTTTCCAAGATACATGCATTTGAATGCAACTTTTTAGATTCCTGATCTGCTTTGCAGATACCAGGGTTAACTATGTCTTTGTTTGCACATCGTGATAGAGTGCCTTCTGAATCCTTATGATGAAGGGTCGTTGCTAACACATGGTTAATATAAGAATTGGATATCATGCGTGGAGGTGTGGATGGAGTGTGTTTAGTAATAAAATATGGATTAGTTGATAGTTTGGAACCTTTGACTCTCCAAACTTGGGAAGATGAGCAATAATGGGTGGATACGGAAGTGTGCATAGAATTAGGACCAACAACTTGATATACTTTGTACATTTCTTGAGAAGCCTTCTTTTTACTCTGTGCACATTTTTGATGGATAATTTCTCCTTTTTTATTTTGCCCCATAGTTTCTTTGACTAATGGAGTATGATAGGGATTATCTTTCTTTGTATTTTTTGGTATCCACATATATTTGATTTATCCTTCATGATTTTTAGCTTCTTTTTCTTTGATAACATTCTTCATTCTTTGATTCAAATATCCCTTTTAATATTGGTCCCAATTCATGGATGGGGTGATGGGTGGATGAAGATTCATGACGTAGCGAGTTGTAGTATTAGCATTGGTTTCATCATAAGGATTCTTCCTACCCCCTATGTTGAGGTTTTCTTGAGATGAAATTGCCCCCAATATGGTGATAGTAGCACCTTTGTTCTTTGATTCTCCTTATTTTGAGATGCCTTGTTCATAATGCATTTTCTGATAAATGACCACTGTAGATGACGTTATTCCATTTTGCTACTCTACTGACTACAGAATATCAAGTTCATTTTGACCTATTTCCTTGAGTGGATAATACTAGACATATTCATACATGATGTCCTCAATATGAATTTGGGATATATCTGATCCTCATGTTGACAATTTAGTTTGATTGTAGGAATCAATAATCTGCTCTTTTTGTGTAATAATGTTAGGAGTAAAGGAATCCTGTTCTGAATGAAGATCATCTATGTGTCCATCCAAAGAAAGAATCTCATGGGTAGATGGAGGATTATGTTCTATGTATAGATAGGAGAGTGCCCATTATATCATTGTAGTAGCTTGGAGATACAAATTCTTGATCTTGAATGATTTCGGAATCGCTTTCGACATGCTTTGGATCATGTTCTTGACATGGGTCAATTTTAAATAATGGATTGCATTCTTGGATATCTTCATTAGGCATAGGAAGATTCTCAAATTCCATGAGGTCAAAGGATGTCCATATGTTTTGGAAAGTATCATTGCTAGACCTTGGTGAAAGATGTTGAGCATGCTTTGGAATAAATTCTTGAGATATGTCCTCTAACTCATTAGGTGATGTAGAGACATTTTCAACATGATCATTGGTAGAAGGGTCTTGATCATCATTTTCAATGATTGTGGTGGAAATATGTTGCAATATTTGCTACGCGAGTGGGGCTTGTTGATATGCTTGCTGAGCTGACAACGCTTGTTGTTGGTCTTGCTGATGATGTTCCAACAAAGCTTGTTGTTGGTCCTACTGCTATTGTTCCAATAAAGAATGTTGTTGGTCTAACCGTTGTTGTGCTAAAAAAGCTTGTTATTGTGCCTAAAAATATTGTAGGGCCTATTGATATGTGTTTTGATGAATTGCTTGCAGTTGTGCTCGGTATTGTGCTTGCGCTTGTCGAGCCTGGTGTTGAGCTTGAGCTTGAGCTTGTTCTTGTTGGGCTTCTTGTGTCACTTGCATAGCTTGTGCAAATTTTGTGGCTTGTGTAACTTGTGTAGCTTGTTGGGCGGATAATTGTGCTTGCACTTGTTGAGTAGCTAGCTATGTATCTTATTGGTTTTGGGGTGCCTTTTAGCAGGCAACTTGTCGAGCGGCTTGCAACACGATGGAATATGAATTTTCCATGTTGTGTTTGGGTGATGGTGGCGGTGGATTAGGAATGGTTTTGACCATTGGTGTTGCTTGGATGGTTGCCATCTATTGTATCGATGGAAAAATGGGAGGATTTGATATGATGCTTTGATTTATGAAGGGGGTGTTGCTCGGATTCGGTTGATTGATGGTTGGTAACTAGGGGGAAGGCTCATGCCTTGATTGTTTGTTTGATAGATTTGTAAGTTTTGACTTTGATTTGAATCTACCATAGGAAAAGACATTCCAAAATTTAGATTGGGCATGCTCACTTTTGATGTACCATTTAGGTTTGGAAGAGATAATGATCCCATGTATGGTTTATACAAATGCAAGTTTTGAAAATCAATTGGCATCGTAAGGCTTGGATAGTTTGGTTGAATTGGACTACTCATGATGTATGAATCAAGTTTATATTCCATGTTCCTCTTGTGTTTTGACCTTGTTGACCTCTTAAGGGATTTAGGACCAATGATGAGATGAAGGATGAAAGGGGTGAATGATATGGGTGTTTAACTTTTAGGAACTTTGGATCAATGCCAGACTTTAGGACTTTATTTGATTTGATTTTGATTGCAGATAGTTTGACTAAGAGTGTTAAGTCAAAAAAAGTTATAATGCACATGTAAACTCTAGGAAGTTGTGTTATCCTAGAGAAAACGTGTACACAAGATGATAATTTGGCTAGGTGTGTTAAGCCAAATAAGGTGATTTTTGATGATAAAATTATAAACCCTAGGAAGTTGTGTTATCCTAGGGGTAAATTTTCTCAAGAGAATTGATAATTTGACTAGGTGTGTTAAGTCAAACAAGGTGATGTTGATTTTTCCTAAAGTCTAGCATAAGTGGTGTTTTCAATGTTCCCGAGAGTTTGTTGATGAGATGTTATTTGATTGATGTTTGAGATGCGTGAAGTGTTTGACTCGATCCTAGATTACCCTATAAGGACCTGCTTACATGACCTTTTGCACCAATAAATAGTTAAGGATTTTGGCCTTTACTAAAAAAGGGTTTTAATGCGAGCATTCCATTCGTGGGGGACTATCCATGTGGCGAGAGACCATTGCTGCCCTTCTCATCAGAATAATCCTCGTGATTCTCAAACTTTCCTCGAGAATCCACACTTATATACCGGTTAGAAGTCGCTTGGCTTTAGAGTGTTCCCAGTTGGGTCATTCCCTTGGGTATGTACTTTTTCCCACAAGGTAGGCCTGCTAAGATAAACAAAAGCAAGTAAAAATATTTGTAGTTCGATCAACCTTTGTTTAGAAACAAAGTGAGAACACATGCAATAAGCCTACTCACACTCGCAAGATGTTTGGTTCAATTTTAATTCCAAAAAATAAATGTGGAGGCAATTATTTTACTCAACTTAAAATCACCAAAAGACCTTTTGATTCTCAAGATCATCGTGAGGCGTGAGAGAAGCACATATTCCCTTTTGATGATAGTAATTTGAATAAATAATTACAAAACAAAATAGCATTTTTTCATTTTAAGCCCACAAAGTAAAATGAATTCTTTTAAAATCACCAAATCAAATATGAAGTTTGTTTTGTTCAATTGTTAAACCTCAACCAAATCAAGTCAATTATGGTGCCAATTGATATGTCAAAATTGTCCCTTTCCCAACTCATTTGTAAGCTTTGTGATTTGATGAGTGATTGATCCACTTTTTTTATGAACAAGATGAGTTCTCTAGAAAACCTACAATAACCTAGCTAAGATCTTGCATTGAGGATGAAGTTGAGTATAATAAGTTTACTCAAGTTGTGGATGATAGAATGAGAGGAAGAGTCTCTCATTTATAGATTCCAAAATTATAAAAATGAGGGATTTGAATGAATGTAGGATAAAATACCAACCAATGAGAAGAGGCCACTTGTCCACATGTGATTGGAGGAGGAATGAGCACATTTTGGTCAATGTGCATGATAAGTGCTATGAGATTCAAATTTGAAATTTGGATGTGACATGTTGGAGGGAGAAAGAAATGGAGTTAATGTCTCTTGGTTCGATGCAAAGGACATGTAAGAGGTATTAAATTCCTTGTTGGAAGGACCAAGTCCATTTGAATCTGAATTAAAATTTGAGGGAATATTCCCTTTTTATGCCATGTTGAGAGAAAATAGAGATTTAATAAATCAAAGTAATTGATTTATTGCGCAAGTGGTAAAAGCTAGAGGATGGGACATAGATTAAGATTAAATTAACCAAAGGTTAGTTAATTTAATGGGAGATTAGGAGATGTGATAATTTTGAATTGAATTTTTGAGTTAATTTAAATCAAGAATTGAGAAGAAAGATTTAATTAAATAAATGATTTGATTTATTTAACTAAAGGGGATAATGTTAGATTAAAATAAATAAGGTTTAATTTATTCAATTTAATAAGAAGACTTTAGAGACTTGATTAAAAAAAATGAATTATTTAAATAAACAAAGATATAAGGTTAATTAAATTAAATTGATTAATTTAATCAATACAGGAGAAAGACTTAATTAAATAAATAATGATTAATTTAATTAAGAGATGATTTTTTTTGATAAGCTGAGAGTATGATTCAGGATGAAAACAATGTTAGTAAACAAGGATCAAGTGTGTTGGATCGAATTGTACATTTTCCATTTCTACAATTTGATTTTTTGATAAGTGATTGCATGGATCAATGATCTAGAAGTGTGCTTAAGAAGTTAAATATCAAACCCTGGAAGAGAATTATTTAGTGTTATTGTGCATCCAAAGACTGATGAATAGAGTTGGCAATGAAAAAAATAGATAAGATAAGAGGAAGGTAGTGTGGTGCGTGAGAGAAGAAAAGGAGTGTTTCATCTGAGTAACAATTGTCTCTTGAGATGGACATAAATAACCCTAGTGAAAATAAGCATGAAGGAAAGAAATGTCCTTGTTTAGCACCTAAAGGCAAGCAAAGAATGCACTCCTAGAGAAAGTGAGGCAATACAATGTAGTGTATTTGTAAGTCTCTTGAGATAGACATAAAATACACTAACAAAAAAAGGGGGACTGCACCTGGTAGAACCCTTAAAAAAAACTGTGTTCCACTAATTAAAGTTGTTCAAAACCTTGCTATTTTTCATTATTGTGGGCTTGTTTTTAATCCTGAAAATCATGCTTTAGGGTTTTGTGCTCCTTAACCCTCTAAAAGGTCTAAGTCTAAAATTCCTTATTGGCATTCTAATTTTTTGTTGACCCCATGCTGTTGGTTCCTTGTCATTTAATTTTTGCCTTATGCCTTTCACCTTGTTGATGAACTGCCCCCTTTACCTTATTAGTCCTGGTTGTTTCCCATGGTCGTGTTTAAAATATTATTTCATTAATATGGGTTGAAACATGTTTAAGTCTTTATTAGATCCTAAGTTTGGATTATTTTTTTCAATCATTGGCTTAAGGTATTAACCCTTACACACATTTCGTTACCCATCGTGTGCCTAGCCAAGTCCCTCTTTTAAAACTAACAATTTTGGCATGTGCAAATATTGAATTCTATGATGACCGTTCGATCATCACAAGAAAACTTCCAGGGTTCCCCACTTCCCCATTCTACTTAATTTCTCATTAAAATAATTAGATGGGCTAGTGGGCCCCTTCCACATGTCATGTCCAATTGTGGGCCCAATATTTTCAAAAGGGTTAGAAAATCGACTTTTGAGGAGGATCAAAGGTCGATAATGGGTGACATAGGTCAATCCTAACCACTCCTCGCTATCCCATGTGCTTCCCATCCCTTCTGGAAATCTCTCAATGGGGAGACGAGAGCACCATGTGGAGAAACCTAGAGGGTGTAAGGGAGATTAGAATGAAGGCTAAAATTAAATAAATATTTTAGCACAGACATAGATGGTAAAGTGTGTGCTACTAAAAGGAAATTTGAGGCACATGTTTTGACAATTTTTGAGATCTTTTAATCTAGGTCATTGGTTATGTCAGAAGAATATGGTCGCAGACAAGTGGTCTTATATTAAGATATGAATGTAGCGGCCAAAAACAAAGCATCCCATGTGAACAAAAAGTTTGTTGGTCGCCAAAAATAAAGCATCCCATGCGAACAAAAAGTTTCCAAGAGCAAATATGTCTAGGTAATCCACCAGAGTGTGAAAACACAAATAACTGAATAAAATATACTTGGAGTGAAATTTGGAAAAATTCCATGGATGAAATTGAAGAGCTCTGAAATACGATTCCAACACCGCTGAGATTGCAAAAAACGGAGAAACTGATCAAAAGTTATGAGCTTGGGACTGAAAATAGCCCCTTTGTCTTCAACTGGCTGTAGAATGCACCAACGGAAAAAAGAAGTGATGAGAACCACACCACTGGAAAGATGAGAAAAACAGCTTTGTGATGATATCTCGTTTTCCAAAAAATGATATCGTATGCCCAAGTTATGACCTCTGGAAGAAATCAGCTCCAAAGAGGGAAAAAACCAACATTGGGTTAAATTTGACGGTCATACGGCCATCTCAACAAAAACACTGGGTTAAATTTGACGGCCAAACAGTTGACACCGTAAAAGCGCAATAGGGCTTATTTTGTAAAAAAATATTTTTTAAATAAAAAAACAATAAAAAAAAATTATACAAAGTTAATTTAAAAAAAAAATAAAAAATTAATAAAACAAAGGGACGGGTCGGAGGCTCTAGAGCTCGGTGGAGCTCGAAGGTGCTGGTGGAGTGGCGACCAGGCAGCGCGATGGCCAGGCGATGGCCAATAGGGGCGGGGGTGGGTGGAGTGGCGGCCGGGCGGTGGAGCGGTGGCTGACGGGCGGCGCGTCGGCCGTGTGGCCAATATATGTGCGCAACGCAAAAAAAAAAAAAAAAAACTTTAGGTCTTTTTCTATTTTTTTAAAAAAATTTTGCGATTTTTGTTGTGGATGACCTTTCTTGAGGCCGTACAGCCAAAACCCTAAAAAAAATTTGCTTCCTTAGTCAACTCTAACCAAAATTGACAAATTGACAATCAATTTAGGGGTTTTTGGGCACTGCGAATCCAATGGCACTGTCTGTTTGGGCTCAAAGTGAACCCAAAAATAGGAGTATGCTGAATCCACCAAAAAAAACTAGCGGGGGCCATTGCCAGTGGCTGGCAATGTATCGCTGGTCGGCATTAAAGCTGATGGCGGTCGGCAGTATGCCGACCAGCGTACTGCAGGGCCCACAGGTACCTACGTGTACAACAAAAAAACTTTATTTTTCATAAAAATCAAAACTTTTAGAAAAAAAAATTTGCCCGATTTTAAAAAAATAAAAATAAAAAATACAATGACAATAAGCTATTTTAAAAAAAATTGACGAAAAAAAACGAATTTTTTTTACTAGGCAGAAGGACGGCCGTACGGCCGAATTGCAAAAAAAAATTTACCCTAAAATTTGACTTTGTCCAAAATGGACAAATGAACAATCGATTTAGGGGTTTTGGACCGCTGCGGACGCAATGACGAGGTCCGTTTGAGCTGAAAATGCTTTAAAATTTCAGGTATGCCCTGGATCAAGAAAACAAGCCTCAAACCCTTGAAGTTCCAAAAATCTTCAAAACAAGAATAGGAAGCAGCAGGTGTGGAGCTTTGATACCATGTTGGAATTGAGAAGATACAACTACATAGGAGCCTAGTGACTTCTACAAGAAAATAATACCTGTTACAAGGAGAAGCAAAGAGAATGCTCAAGAATGTGGAGCAATTTATTCACCCAAAATGTAAAATGAATAATAATACAAAAGATAGTTTTCAACCACATATAGGTGAAAACCCTAAAAAAGAAAACCCTAGGTTTGCACGATAATAATTAATTATTATGCACCTAATGTTAGCTTAAGTGAAAAAGAGGTAAAAGGGAACTTTAAGTAATTAAACAAATATTGTTTAATTAATAAAGTAAATAACCAATTACTCTAACACCCCCCCTTAAGCTAGACTTAGGGAGAAGCTAAAACCTAGAAGAAGCTACTGAAAGCAAAAGCAATGGGTCCCGACAATAAGGCCAGATCAAGTACCCAAGTACAAAGAAATCTCTATGAAACGGAGAAAAGGAGAAAACCCAATGGGAAAAACTCCTCTCCAAAAAGAGATAAAAGAACATGCTGAAAGAAACATGAAGGAAGGAAGGCCTCATAAAGACCCCCCAAGGAAAAATTCCTTCACCCCAAGCATAGAGCACAACTAAAGATAGCACGAAGATGCAAAATATTTCACGAAGATGTTTGCAACCTCCTCGGTAATGGGAATATACTCCAAGATGAGAGAACCATCCTAAATCAATTGTTTGATGAAATGAATATGAAGCTCAATGTGCTTCATCCGCTGATGCTCCATCGGGTTGCGAGAAATGTGTATAGCACTTTGATTGTCACACCAAAGAATAGTGGGACTATTAGGAGGAAAACCAAAATCAGTCATCAACTGACGAAGCCATAAAATCTCCTGACTAGTGAGCACAACAGATCAGTACTCAGCCTCTATAGATGATAATGCATGAGTAGTCTGCTTCTTGCACGACCATGTGATAAGACCAGAGCCAAGACAAAAAATAAATCCAAAAGTAGACTTCCGATCATTGACATCACCAGCCCAATCTGAGTCAGTGTAGCCAACAATGTGAGGATCCCTTGATGTGTAGTGAATTCCATATGAAGTGGTGCCCTGAATGTACCTCAAAATACACTTGGTAGCTTGCCAATGACTCTCATGAGGATCATGGGAGAATCGAGAGACAAGGCCAACCACAAAGGAAAGATTAGGATGAGTGTGAGTCAGGTACAACAAATTGCCAACCAACTACCTATAAAGTGTAGAATCTATTGAAGGAGTGGGGCAAGTAGTAGTCAAAACAACCCCTCACTAAAAAGGTGTGGGGGCAGGCTTGCAATCAAGCATGCCAAAGCATTGAAGTATATCAAGAGAATACTTTTGCTGGTAAATGGAGATCCCCTCTGAAGACTAAATCACGTGAAGACCAAGAAAATAGTGCAGAAGGTCAAGATCTATCATCTCAAACTTCTCCATCAAAGCTAGATGACAATGCTGAATCATAGAGGATGAGCTACCTGTGATGAGAAAATCATCAACATATAGAGCAAGAATCAAGATCTCACCCTCAAGATGTTGAATATAGATCATGGGATCAGAATGACAGCGAGTGAAACCAGTGGAAAGTAGAAAAGAGTCCATCTTCTCATACCAAGCCCGAGGGGCCTATTTGAGACCATATAATGAACACATCTGCAAACCAAAGAAGCATCATGCACAAATTCCTGAGGCTGATCCATATAGATCTCCTCCTGTAGGTCACCATGCAAGAAGGCACACTTCACATCCATCTAAAAAATGGGCCATCCCCTAGAAGCTGCAAGTGATAGTACAAAATGAATAGAATTCATCTTGGTGACAGGGGTAAATGTCTTTGAGTAATCAATACCCTCAACCTGTGAGAAACCCTTCACAACAAGACGCGCTTTGTACTTATCAATAGAATCATAAGCAGCATACTTGGTGTGATACAACCATCGGCACTGAACCATCTTTCTGCCCTTAGGAAGAGGACAAAGATCCCATGTACTATTCCTCATCAAAGAAGAATACTCTTCCTCCATAGCACTATCCCACTCAGGGTGACCTGTCACCTCTGAAAACCTCTAAGGATCCTCTGAAAGAGCATGACTCAAAAGACTAGAACTAGCAATATGAGAATGGGTGTGACAAGTGTCTGAAGGATCACCGGCCATAGATCCTGCTACCTCAATAGTAAAGCGAGCCCATTTGGGCCTTTGAGGTGGAGCAAGTGGAGGTGGAGATGGGGGATCATCAATATCCTCATCAAAATCATCCTCAAAATAATCCTGAAAAGTTGCAGTGGGTGGAGTAGGTAGTGAAGTAGACACTAGAGACAGGGTATCAACTGCAGGAAGGCGCTGATCAAACTGAACATCCCGTTGAAATAGGACCTCTCTGGAATCACAATCAAATAGCTTGTATGCCTTAACATCCTCACAGTAGCCAACAAAAATGATGGGTCGACTCTTCCGCTCCATGGCTCTCCTCTGAGCATCAGGAATAAATGCCCATGCTTCACTATCAAATAATTGAAATGATGAAATATTAGGCTTGTCATGAGACCAAGCCTCCTCAGGAGTCATATGTCGAATCGCCTTGTGAGGCATCCAATTCTGAATATAGTTTGCATAATTGACTTCCTCAACCCAAAAAGACAAATCCATGGACTTGGACTGAATCATACAATTAGCCATCTCCCGTAAAGTCCCGTTCTTTCTCTCAGCTATACCATTCTATTGAGGGGTGTAGGGAACATAAAACTGATGTTGCAAACCATGCTTAGTGTAAAAATATCTGAAATCCTAATTCACATACTCCCCCCCATTATCTGTACATATCCGTCGAGTAGAAAGGCTAGACTGCTTCTCTTCAAATGTCTTGAAGACTCAAAAGGAATCAAAGACATCAGACTTGTACTTAAGAAAGTACACCCATGTGCGTCTGGAGAAGTCATCAATGAATGTGAGTACATACTTGGCCCCTGAGAAAGAAGGAGTGGTAAATGACATGAGGTCACTATGAATCAACTCCAAGGGTGCCAAAGCACGAGTGGCACTTCCCTTCGGAAAGGGATCCCTATGATGCTTTCCAAGCACACAACCATGACAAACACTATCAGTGCAGGAAATTTGTGGAAGACAAAGAACAAGTGCTTGTGTACTCATCTGCTGAAGATATCTGTAATTGACATGGCCCAAATGCTCATGCCAAATCTTACTCATAGAATCTGCATGTGCTATAAGAGATGAATCTATACCCTCAGAAGGATCAAATCCATCAAATCTGTAAAGACGAGATGTAGTGTCAACACTGCCAATAGCCACAACCAAATCAGAGTCATGGAGGTCTTGAATAACCACATCATGTGGTGAGAGCTCAACTATCTTACCAGAGCTAGTGTGGCAAATCTGATAAATGGACAAAAGGTTCGTCGAGATGTTAGGAACAACCAAAATATCCTGTAGAATGCCCCCATCCAAAGAAACAAAACTTAAACCCAAGACGGAAAGCTATGAAGAGTCACCCACTGAAATCTATGAAGTACCACAAGAGGCAAGAGAAGTGACCAACTATTGAGTGTGAGTCATATGGTGAGAAGCACCAAAGTCTAAAATCTAGGTGGACACATTGGTCGATGCTCTAGCAGTGAGATCATGGTTTTTCCCTATGGAAGAAGAAGACAAATAAGGTGAGGAGATGTGTTGCTGCTACATGGCTTCCTCTAAAGCCTCTAATCATTTCCAACATCTGGAAACTGGATGTCCTTGCTTGCCATAGAAGCTGCAAGTGTCTCCTGATTTCTCCTTAGTCTTGGAGGAAGACTCACTAGACTTCAAATATTTCCCATGTTTTGGATGAAATGGTGGTTTAGAATCAAACTTAGGAGGAGGTTTGGAGGAATGCTCATTGCCTGCAAAATCTTTCTTGGGCCTCGATTTCTGCTTTTGTTTCCCTTTAGGTGACTGAGCAGCCAATGCTTTGTTTTGCGATCCTAAGAGCATATCCATCTAAGAAAGGTGTGAATGCTCACGAGACAAATGATCACAAAACACATCAAAGGTAGGCATGGTAAAATGAGTACCCAGGCCACCCATGGTGGAATAGAAGGAAGAAGAAAATATCTGAAATGGACCACGAAGCTTCGAAAGAATCAAGTAAATGCACTATGTGTCTGACTTATTCTTGCCACAACCCTGTAAAATAGTGCGAATAGTTTTGAACTTGTTCAAAAAATCCTCAATAGTGGGAAATGATTTAGGTAACAGTGAATTCAACTCTGCCTCAATCTATAATGCTCAAAACTCATTAATGGACCCAAAAAATTGTCTCAAACTTCAACCACATGGCTCAAGGAGTGAGCAAAGCATCAAGGTGAAACAAAAAACTTTTTGAAACATGCATGCATTGCAAACCCATAGCTTCATCCATCTTGTTCCTGTGCTGCATAATCTCAAAAGGATGCTGCAACTGAGGCTGAACCTCATCTAAACAAGACCACAACCCTCATGACCTGAGTAGCCTCATCATCCGAGACTTTCAAGTGTGATAGTTATGTGATGTGAGTAACTCAACTAAAGAGTCTTCCATGAAACCCTGCACCTGTACCTACTTGTGTTTTTATTATTATGTGATCTTTTAGAATAGACAGAAGATGTAGAAGGGTTTGATTTTTTTGAGAGTTTTGGTGTTCTGGTTTTCTGATATAAATGATAAAAAGCAAGAAAAAAACACCCCCCACAAGAGATAAACCCAAACCCTAGTACAAACTGAGAAAGAGGAAGCAATGCATAAGAAAAAATACTTCAAAACAAATTCTCATGTACCTGGTGAAAATTCTAATAAAATAAATCACATATCTGAATAGAGCATGTTGAGAGCTTTCCAATGCCTATTCGAGTTTGAAAAACGGAGTTTGTTTGCACCTTTTACAACCCCGTAAATGAAGAAAGAATACCTCACTTTGACTGGAAAAATAATATCTAAACTACTAAATTTTGGAAAAAATTCCTACACCATCAGATCAGTGCCAAAACCAGCTTTCCAATGCCTATTTCCATTTGAAAAACGGTGCAAAAATGCCTGAGTTATGCCCATTTGAATGAAAGTTGCTCCAATGGGCCCAAGAAGACCACCATGACCCTCAAGGGCTTAAATAAAAGGTCCCTGGTCCTATCAGTGACCAGGGGTTTGGCAGCGAGGAGCTAAGTCCGAAGCCCTTGGTCACTAATGTGACCACGGGCGGGTGTTGGAAGAGCCGACAGGGAGTCGGCGGAGGTCGAAGTTTGCCTTTGTTTGCCATCACACCTTTGTCCAACGAGTGTCCCTCCATGAGGACCATAGATCCATATGATTCCAGCCTCATGCATGTGTGCTTTGTTTTGCACAACACTTTTTCAGTTGCAGGTGCTATCTTGCGCACTTTTAGATGTTTGTTCTCCTTCATGCACTATAAGGTGTTTCACATCATTTCAGTGGATCTCTCAGGCTCTCCCAGTTTAGCATTATGGGGGGGTTATTATATTGTTCGTGCTAATTCTTCCTTGGTTTCGCCTTGGAAGGGATCTTCCATCTTTAGCGGAGGTTCTTTACCACCATAACAGTCATCTTTCAACAGTTGTTTGCAACTTCTTCTGCTTCAGTGATGTTCTTCTTTTTGGCTTTCTCCATCTTTTTTTTGGAGTAGACCTTTTTCCCATGAGGTTTTCTCTATTTCTCCATTTTACAGAGATTTGGTTGTATTTGGGTATCTGATATGGCCTAGTTGTCGGGACCCATGTTTGCCTTCTTGCATTGTAGTTACCTTTTCTTTCTTGCATTTGTTTGTAGCTGCACTGTTGCTCATCTTAAGTGGGGGTGTTAGAGTAAAGGTTTTAACTTAATTATGTTGATTAAGTTACCTTTATTCCCTTCTTATATTTCATGTTTAGGTCTTCTATTAGGGTTTTTCCTATTAGGGTTTTACTAGGGTTTGCATGATATCCTTTTTATAAGGATTGATCCCATTGTATTTCATATCAATTCATTCTCATTCTCTCTGATATATACATTTTCAGCTTTTAGAGAACCCTTGCTTGTTTGTCTCCATCTCTTCTTTTGTGATAGGTTATTTGCATGCTAGTGATCTTCGAGGTTTGTGAAGTTGTATTTTCTCAACTCCTACAGTTTTGTTGTGAAAGATATCTTCACTTGGTAAGAAACTATAAGAAAAAGATGTAGATGGATCAACAGGATCCAAGAATTCAACATTGATGTCTAGATCACCAATTTAACTAGAGGATAGGGTCTAGCTAAATTAATGACAAAGAATAATTTAGAAGTTAATCAGATTAATCAAATAGAGACTATTGATGTTGCACCTATTTGTGATATGCAAACATGTGGTTGGTATAGAAGGATTTTCCAATATTTACAAACTTTACAATGTCCTATAGATATGGTTGATAATGAAAAGAGAACATTAAAGTTGAATTCCATTAAGTATGTAATTATTGATAATGAGCTGTGGTGGAGAAGCCTGAATGGTGTATTGCTTAAATGTGTGGATGAAAAGCATGCATTATAACTATTAAAAGAAATGCACAATGGACTATGTGGTGGTCATTATATGACAAAGACCATTTCTCATAAGATCTTGAGAGCATGATTCTGGTGGCCCATTGTATTTAAGGATTCCCACAATTTTGTTAAGAATTGTGATGCTTTCCAGAGATTTGCAAGAAAATTAAAGTTTTTGGGGAGCTTGCCACTTAGGCCCATTGATGTTCAAGCTCCTTTCCAACAATGGGGAATTGATTTTATTGGTGAAATACCAGAAAATTCTATTGGAGGGCACTCGTGGATCCTTGTTTCCACTGAATATTTCACAAAATGGGTAAAAGCAACACCCACAAGTAAAAAAACATGTAAAGTGGTAGTGTAATTCCTAATGAACAATATTCTAATCAGGTTTGGAGTCCCATAAAAGATCATTTCAGATACTATTATGTTTTTTAGATCAAAAGAGTTTAAGGATTTTTGTGATAAACATGGTATATAGATTTCCTATTGTTCACCTTATCATCCTCATGGAAATGGTCAAGATGAGTCTAGTAATAAGATATTAATGAAGATCATCAAAAGGGTGATAGAAAAGAACAAGAAAGCCTAGGAATCAAAGTTGAAGCTTGCACTCTAGGAAAATAAGGTTATCATGAAGAATCCTACTGGTCACTCACCATTTGGTTTGGTGTATGGTTTAGATGCTAGGTTACCACAAAATAACTAAAGATGTATAAATTTGTGTAGGAATATGATGATGATATGCAACATATAATTGATAACCTTGTACAACTGGATGAAACTAGAAGAGAAGCTCATTCCAAAAATGTAAAGATGTAGTTTCAAGTTAAAAACTTGCATGACAAGAGAGCGTCTCCCAAAAAATTAAAATGGATAGTATGGTACTAGTATAGAATGCAAGGGCTCAAGATAAGGTCAAGCATGGAAAGTTTGAATATTTATGGTTAGCCCCTTATTTGATAAAAAATACACATGGGGAGGACTCATACTTCTTCCAAAGATTGATAGGTGAACTTATCGAATTTCTAGTACATCGATAGTTCCTAAAGCCATACTTCTCTTAAGTATGTTCTGCTCCATGTACACTATATGTTTTTTACTTTTTTTTTATATGTGTGTTTTCTTTGGGTTGTGTCTAGTTTGGTCCTCTTGCCTTGTTCGAGCAAGTCCTTTTTTTTGGGTTGTATGTGGTTGATCTGCTTCAACTTGAGATTATTGGATCTCACCATGCCTGTGAGAGGCATGTGTCCCCAGTCAGAACCACTGGTTGAACCCTTAAAAAATTATGTGTTTCACTGATTAAAGTTGTTCAAAACCTAGCCATTTTCATTATTGTGGGATTATGTTTTATCCTAAAAATCATGCTTTAGGGTTTTGTGCTTCTTAACCCTCTAAAAGGTATAAGTCTAAAATTCCTTATTAGTATTCTAACTTTTTTTTGACCTCATAATTTTGGTTCTCGGTCATTTAAGTTGTACCTTATGCCTTTTTCCTCATTGATAAACCAACCCCTTTACCTTGTTAGTCTTGGTTGTTTCCCATGGTCATGTTTAAAATATTTTTTCATTAATATGGGTTGAAATGAGTTTAAGTCTTGATCAAATCCTAAGTTTGGATTAATTTTTTCAATCGCCGACTTAAGGTCTTAACCCTTACACCCATGCCCTTACCCATCATCTACCTATTTGATTCCCTCTTTTAAAACTAACATTTTTAGCATGTGTAGATATTGAATTCTATGATGATTGTTTGATCATCAACAGAAAATCACCATCGTTCCTTGCTTCCTTATTTTGCTTCATTTGACATTAAATTAATCACATGGGTTGGTGAGTGCCTGCCATCTGTCATGTCCAACAGTGGGCCCAATATTTTCAAAAGGGCCAACATACAAAGTTTTGAGGAGGATCAATAGTCGATAATAGGTGACTTAGGTCGGTCTTGACCACTCCCCGCTATCCCGTGTGGGTCCCATCCCTACTACCAAGCTCTCAATAGGGAGATGGGAGAGTGACACATGGAGAAACCTAGAGGGCATAAGGGACATTAGAATGAAGGCTAAAATTAAATAAATATTTCAACATGGGAATAGATTGTAAAGTGTGTGCTACCAAAAGGAAATATGAGGCATGTGTTTTGAGATTTTTTGATATCTTTTAATCTGGATCGTTGGTTATGTCAAAATAATATGGCTGCAGAAAAGTGGTCTTATATTAATATATGAATACATTGATCATGTGAGATTTAATCTCAACCCTTCCCTATATCCCCATTGCCCAAAGTTGCATGAAAGATAAGTTTCATGGGGGCAAGAGAAGATGACACGTGGATTCTTGGTTCAATGGTAAAGAAATGGTGGAGAGCGTGCGTGACAAGCAAGCTCCTCCACATGACTTATTTTTATTTAAAGGATGTTGCAATTGCTTATAGTAAGATTTTTCAAATAAGCTTGATTAAATCTAGATCATCTAACACATCAATACATCTGCACGATCAACGACTAGCATTCAAAGCTTAGTTTGAAGGCAAGTGAGTCATTCTGGTTCATGTGAGCGAGCCTTAATAGTGGAAAGGATGTCGAGCTACCGAGGCAAGAGATTGCATAGCTATTAAATACTATTTTAGGGTATAATTGAGCATTGTGAAAGAAATTATACACATTTGGAGGGCTCGTGTTGTGGTTTTCAAGCATGTCCAATGTCGAAGCTAGGATTATTAAACTACAAAAAACTAGTAAGTGAATTATTTCCTTCTCATCAAAATTATCAATAAACTGTGGTCTCCAAATCTTTCTATCAATTAGCGGTTTTTTGGTCTTACATTCTTTTAAGGTTTGGCATTCTTTGAAGAAGAATTAGGTTGTCCTATATTTCTATAATTCATGTCGAACCCTTATATGAGTTGTAATTTTTATTTTAGGGAAACAAGAAACCATGATTTGTAAAATCCTTGAGTTATGGCTACCAAAACAAAAGCATCTTCATCTAAAGGGGAATCCTCTATTCTTAAAAGGCCTTTGAGTAAAGACCTTCCTGACCAGTTGCCACCTTTGACTAGTAAAAAATCTAAAGGTCAATTTATTTTTAGAGGTCTACAAGTAGTCATGGGCTTAGTTGACAAAAAGAGTTCTATTAGGGATGTCAAAATACCTTGTATGGGATGGGAATTTTTCTATGGCTAGTTTAAAAATAGAAACATGGGAATTCTAGCTGGTAACCATTGGAATCTTGACATGTGGAAATAAACTATACCTAATTTATATCTGGATATAGATTTGTTGAAAGAAATGGCTGTGAATTATGATCTAGCCACCAAGACTGTGAGATCTTATGATGGAATTGACATGGTTAAGATCACAAAGGAAGAGATTGCTTGTGTCTTTGAACTCACCGTGTGGAGTGATGATATGGCTAAAATTGATGAAAAGGTTCTTAAGGAAGAATATGATAGGACTAAAATTGCATTCAAAGTCCATATACTACTAAGGTACCTAGCAAAATTTAGGGGCTGAAGAATTTCATTAGGGCCATTTGATAAAGAGCCTTTTCCTATTAGCTACTTTGTTCCCTATTTATAAATAACTTCTTATTCCATTTGCTAGATAATTGGTTATGATCTTGCCACTGGAATGCCCATGGCATGGATGTATATGGAATCCCACATTCATCACCCTCATTATTGCACAATATTTGATTATGCAAGGTTTATGGCAAAAAGAATTCATAAAGGTTTGATAAAATTGAAGAAGGGTGCGGATGGAGTAAGGTTTAGTTGGTACTCATTGTTAATGCACATGTTTCTATTCAAAGGTTCATCTTATTTTGGGTAGAATAGGATATTGGATAGGAAGGAAGGTACTTTGGATCTTCCTATTTAGTGTTGGAATAACGTCTTGGATAAGGATGATAGGACTTATGATTTGTAATATTTGAGAGCTTATTTTCTTCATAGTTGAAAAGAGCCGTGGTTATGAATATTCCTAGACTTTCAAAGGTCCTGAATGAATTCTTGAGACCCAAAGATAGGAGGTCAGAGTTAGGAGTTGAGCATAATTGGGAAGATGTTATCTCATATCCTTTATATATTATTTTGAGAGTATATGGAGCTACTATTGTACCTCACCTACTACCAAAATGTGTGCTAGAGAGAATTGGTTTCCTTGAAGTAATATGGCAATTGGGAAGTGTGGAAAATGAAAAGTTGTTGAATACAGGAAAAGGAACATTTTTTCCTTCATGCACATGGTTCTCTGATTTTGTAATGAAAAAGGGAGGTTGAAATAAGATAAATTATGTACTCAAATATTTTTGCATGAAAAGAGTATTGGAAAGGGACCATTATGATCTTGGAGGCTTCATAGCTTGGTTAAAATTGAGAATTTGAAGCACCAAATTTGAGCACATTTTCTAGTTCCTTGATGATGTGATAAGGAATTTCTTTAAATTTTTAGAGAAAAATCATAGAAAACCAAGATGGATTGCTTTTTAAAAAATGCAAAGAAATGTGAGGGAGAAAGACCCTGCATTTAGTGTTTTTCCAGAAATTCTAAATATCATCCAAAGAATGGAGTATGTATTCCAAAAAATTAAAATAGTGGTGGGCCACCTTGAAGGTGAGAGGATGACTCTAGATAAGGGAAAATCCCACATTAAAGAAGAATAGGGTGGGGGATAAATCCATGTTATGGAGGAGAAACCTACATCTCAGCCTAATGAGGAACCAAGAATAAATTTCTTCATAAGGAGAAAGAACAAGGAAAAGAAGAAGGATGTATTTGTCGCTCCCCCCCAACAAGAGGAACAAAGACCTCCTTCTCCAATGTCAAAAAATCCACCACCATCTCCTCTAAGGACAACAAAGACTGATATTGTGGAAGAGCCTAAAATTGTAGATGTTGATGCTCCATCACAACATGCCTCACCACCAAAAGAGCCACCATTGAAAAATAAAAAGGTTGAAACAATAGGTTTGGTGGATTATGTTGAGGATGAGTCTGATGACAAAATTTGGGTGTCTTAGCAATAAATGCAAGAGTGAATTCCCTTTGCACCAATAACAAATATGTCACAACAATTGGGTTTAAGGTTGAGCAAGCTTGATCTCACTGGGGTAAATGGTAGTGATGATGTCAGAGTGGAATCATGCAAAAATTTCATGGATTATGATTCATTTGTGAAGTCTTGAGCTTTCATGGAATTTTCCTATAGGGCTAAAAGGGATGAATATGCCATAAATCTAGCTAAGGAAAAAAGTCTTCATCTAGATTTACTTGATGCCACCATTCAAGAAAAAATCTTAAAAGAAATGAAAGATAAGTTTCATAGAATGATTGCTGACGAGGGTAGAGAATTGGTAAGAAATGGTGGTATTTTATTACTACTAGAGTGGGATATAGATTCTGCTATAATATTTGACACATTAAATAGATGTGACATATGTCTCTACAATTCAAAAGAGGAAGCTACAATTGCATTACAAGGATCTTCTATAAGTGTGAAGTGGGATGCACTAGCTATTTGGTCCTTGGCCTCAAGTATAATGAAGCCTAATATTGCAAATCTTGCACCAAACTACAAGGGAGGCTTGCTAATTAAAAGGGTGTCAAAAAAATCAGTTGTAGAGGAAGAAAATATGTCAGTGTATATAGCTTAGTTCACAAGAGCCATAGTGGAATCAACAACTACAGAAAATAATAAGTTTAGGACACAATAAAATGACTTGTTAGTTGAGTATGGGAGGATTGAGCAACAAAAGATGCAACTACAGATGAAAATGGCCTTATTAGAGGAGAAGTTGCAAAATTTTCAGCCAAGAAAGCAAGAGCAAATTGGTGTTGATTCCCCTACCACTTCACATGAAGCTGCATCCATTGATTTTACCCCTTCAACAAGTTCCTCATGGGAAATTGTGCCATACAATATGGGATTTGTGCCCATTTCAATGATAGAGCCTAGTACATCATAAGTACCATAAGCTAAGGAAGATATTAGCAAGGAGGAGTTATTTAGGAAGTTAAATAATTATAAAGAGAAATTTGACAATCATGGTAGAGAAGTCCTTGTCAGCAATATAAAGATTGTCACAAAATTCTTGGAGCACTTAAACAAATGGGTTACTAGCATATTTAATAGTATTCATGATAGTTATTCCACCAAGAAATTATCTATAAGTAATTTTGACAATGATAAGGAAAGGTTTATTCTAGTTATGTAGATATGGATCGTTAGGTTCCAAGAACTTAGAATGATGTCTATTGGAGCTAAGCAGGAAGCCAATCCCCTTGAAAATTTGAAGCCCACTATGACTCTTGTAAATGAAATTAGGGGGTACAAGGAAAATATAGAACCTTTGGAGGTCAAAATAAGGGAATTGGTTAACAAATTTCATGAGGCACATCATGGTCTTATACCATCTATTTTGAGGGATGATGGTAGCATAAAAAACCTGTAAGAATGGAGAAATGAAACTAATGATGGAATTTTAGAGAAAGCTACTTCAACTTGTCAAAGGTATGATATGGGAACATTAAAAAGAAATATGGTCATGCTAGACCATGCAGAGATTGTCCTATCAAAATTTGATAAGGAGGCCAATCAAGTTGTTACCAAATATTCAACTTATACACAAAAGGTTGATGATGTAATGAATTTCAGCTGGCCCACTAAAGAGGAATTCCTGGCATGAAAGAGAAAATACTTGGATGAGTTGGAGGATTGAATGGCAACGGTGGGGTGGTGGTTATAATTCAAGTTTTGAAATCTACAATCATGAGTAAAGAATAGGATAAGTGAAATGCATAGCCTAAAATTAGTAAAAATTAGGCTTTTGCTAAAGTATTGACAATATATTGCTTTCTCCCCAAATTTGAATTGATGAATATTTTGTAGATGTGGAAATATTTTGTTTCCTTTCCTTCTTTATTCTTTCATGTTTTCTTTCATTTTCACTTTGTGTGTGTGGGCACATTTTTTGAGAAAACTTCTTGAATATTCCTTTGAAAGGTGGGACCAGATCTCCAACAAAAAATGAGGATGAATTTTGTCTCATAAATTTTTCCCACCATCAAAGAACTCAAGTGTAATCATAAAAGGAATATATGTTGTAGTGGTCCAGTAAAATATTGACATGTGTACTTTCTAGCTTGAAGATTTTTTTCTCCTTTTGATTTGTGTTCTATCAAACAATCTGTAAATATCATTATTGTGAGTTTGATTGGTGGATGCCATCAGATATCTAAGTAAGAGCTCAATGTAGGGAGGAGGTTCTTCCTTGGAGTGGGTTCTCCTAAAATTAGGGGATTGGTGTCTCCTTAGGAAAAAATCCCTTAAACATTGTAACAAAACTTTCATTGTGAGGCTAGATTAGGACAGTAGCTCCTATCAACATTTCTCACAGTGGTTTTTCTCATCTTGGGTTTCCACATACACATTTTGTTATGTGATGCTTGTGTGTGTGCTTGTTCATGAAATTTCATGTTTAGTCTTAGCTTTCACAAAGCATTTAAGGGTTAAAATTTTAATATCTATTGATTCAACCCCCTCTTAGTAGATTTTTGTGTTCCAAAAGAAAGTATCCATACTCATATCAATCTATGATGAATGATCATGTAGAGAATGAATAAGAGGGTTAGAGTGACCCCTCACAATAATTGAAGAAGATTCAACTTCATCAAAGAGAAGATTAATACAATCAATAGTGTCTCCAAAATCTGCAATATGCATCTCCATAAAAAATATGAAATGTCTATCAGAGATCATCCCACAAAGTTATATTTGAAAGATTGTGTATTTCTTGCTACAAAGTATCACTAGAAAATTTTGAAGAATCAACACTAGAATATGTAGTAGAAAAATATACAATTACCAAAGATTTTTCCTCAAAGAGAAGATGTATGTCCTCGATAGTGTCATCTAGATCCGAAATGAGGGACTCTAAAATAAATAAGAAATTTCTAATTGAAATTAGTCCCAATGGTCTAAATCCAGAAGACATAAATGACCCTGCTATAATGAATTATTGGAGGCTCTTGAAGAATGATATCTAGAATTTGAAACTACAATAGGTATTTTTGATAAGATATCAACATGAGGATGAGAAGAAAGAAGAGAAGTCTCAATTTCATCTGAATTTTCAAGACCTGCAAAATACTCAATCTCCTCTAAAGTAGCATCATCAAAGGGTATATTATCTACATCATCAAGTGGAATGAGGAAATATGAAGCAAGATCATTTGAGAATGTAGAAACATGAGGGTCTCCAAACATCTCCTAAATCTTGGTCCAAAGTGTGTAGGGAAATTCGATGTCCACTATAACCAACATAGTTTCATTATAAACATGAGAACCAATCAATCCTAGTACATGATCAATTTTATTACCCCATATTGATTTCCTTCCAAGTGTGTCCAGTTCAAGAATGAGCCCATAAAGGTAAGGGAAAATTTTGAGCCATCTGAGATGGGTTAGGATGTCTTTATTCCAAGGCTCATAATTGGCATTATCCAGGATTATCATAGAAGGCCGAGTAGAAAATTCCATGGTACATTCCTCAAATGATTATAAAAGACATAAAATTAATACCAATATACTCCCAACCTTTTCACTAGTATCAAAAATCACCTCCCCCAAATATTATAATGTTGGCACTTTGTAGTTTAGTGCATTTACAAAGCCATTTCCAAGATACAATTCTCAATAGGCTCACAATAGCCAAAATTAAAAAATTTGATACAAAATGAACCTAAGAAAAAATCTGAAAAAAATATTCTTTTAGCTATATAGTTCTTTTCAATACCTTTACAATGCCTATTCGTTTCCAAAAAATGGAGCTTTTGGACAAAATATGAAATTTTGAAGAAATTTGCAACAAACGGCTTCAACCTGCAATATTGGGAAGAAAATAGAAAAAAAAGTTTTCAATACCTTTGTGGATAGAAATTTCGTGTCTCGATATTTCCGACGATATCTCATTTACAAAAAATAGACACTGTAATGAAAAGTTATGATTTTTTTTTAAAATAGTTGAATTTAGCCTGTAGTGACAACCCTCCTAGCAAAATAAAAAATTTCCAAAAATCAAATTTATTTAAAATAGAAAAAATTCTAATAGGGGGTTTTGGGCCATCTGAGTGCAATAGAAAGGTTTGTTTGGGCCGAAAATTCCCAAGCAAAAATTTGTTCACCAAATATGAGCTTCAAACCCTAGTTTACAACTATATCAAACAATGATCAAATTGAGTGAACCAAAAGCTATATTTGTCTTTCTTGGACGTTCTACACTCAATAGTGAGCTTATATTTACACCAAAATGCTCCAAAATGAACCTATAATACAAATCCACAAAGAGAAAACCCAAAATTTGGTATTTCTATCAAGTTTTTTTGATTCTCTAGGTCGTCATATGATGTAAGAGAAGAGCATACTCAACTTTTCAAGATCTCACATAAAAATCTCAAATTCTCAATTAGGAATTTATAAAACTAGAACTCTCAAAATAACTGATACTTTGTTATAAATCTAAAATAGATTGAATAACCCAAGGAACTTTATAAGAAAAATTCAAAGTTACATAAATTGGAAAAACATAAATAATGTAAACTATAACTTTGAGAGATATCCAATGTTAGGATGACAAAATTGCATTAAGAGCTTCCAAGATGAAAACTACAAACCAAGTATTGAGTTTATATAAAACTAAGGAGAGGATGGAGGTTGAAAATCAACCAATAGGAATTGACCACCAATAACCACCAATATTAAATAAAGTGATGAAAAAGTAAATACTCTTTCCTTAAAGGGTGGAGATACCCCATTACTTTATCTCATATTTATTAAATAATAAAATTACTTTATTAACCTAAGTAAGATTAATAAAAGTGTAGGAAAAACCTATAACTAAGGAAAAATAAAATGACCCACTAGTAAGATAAAAACCTACACCAACAAGTTACAATGCTTATAGATATCAAAATCAAGATTACATTATTCAACTCTTCAATAAGGTTTTTATTTTTTAAGGTACTTAGAACGTTTTCTCAAATATGGCTAGGTCTTTGGTGACATAACATAGTCTTATTTGCATGTAGTTTTTTCAAGAACTAAAAGAGAACCATTGGGTACCAAGAAGCCATGAACATATATTGAAGATAAAACCCTCACCTTTTCCAATGAAGTAGCAACAAACTTTATTTTCACAAAAGTACTATTACACTCAATATGTATGTGCCAAGCTTATAAAATGTGATAAATATAACACCTCTAGTAATCACCATAGAACCTCTAACCATCTTGTATCTTGCATAATTATATACTACCTACACACCTATGTCTATTAGTTTTCTCATAAATAATAAACTTTGTGCTAATATAGAGATATGAAACACACCATTAATCCTCTTTATTCTACCATTACAAAAATGATTCTAGATTTACTATTACCAACAATATTTAAATGAGAATCATCACCCAGCTGCACCTTATCTTCATCAAATTATTCATATTTAGAAAACTATTCTCTATTAGAGGTCACATGAAAAGATGCACCTGATTCAATTAATCATGCATCGTTACCTTTGTGAGTGGATAAATCTATAATAAATACATCACCATCTTCCTTATTAGAGTCAATCAAAAACAATTTTAATTTTCTTCTTCACACTTTTTTATGGAAGTGTCCAAGCTTACCATAGTTTCAACAAATAGCTTTGGAATTTTTAGGAGATTTGGATCTCCCCTTGGACTTGGATTTATCATGCTTCTTTCTCTTCTTACCTTTTTCCTTAGGTATTCCATGAAAATTTAGTGATTACTTTGCATTGATATATCCCTTCTTCCTCAACTCTTCAAAAATTAAATAACCAACAACATCTTTAGTTTTCAATAAAATAGGTATACTCCCAACATAAATAATAAGAGAATCTCTTGAATTAGGAAAATAACAAAGAAATATCTGACATCTCTCCTCTTCATCCATTTTTATACCAATTGATGCAATTGATCCACTAAAATATTGAATGCTTCTAAGTGGTCTAATTTTTTTTCCATCTTCCTCCATTCTCAAGGGATATAATTTCTTCCTCAATATTTGACTTGATATGTCTCACCAAGTTTCTTCCATAGTTTTTGTAAAAGAATCTTCCTGGAAATTGATTAGAATAGAGAATTCCAAGCACAATATGATTAGACTTGTTGATGATTAAAATGACACAAACAACATTAAAACAGAATATTTCTACTCTATTTCTCTTGAAAGAGAAAGACAACATGTAGTGGCCTAACTCCCAAGGTCCTGGTAGTTGGTTCTCAACTATCTGATGTCACTCAATTGGTTCATGCAACTATAATATTCAAGGGGCCTATGCTGGTAACAAAGGATTCAAGCTATGACTCTCTTTATCAAAATAGTTCCTGTAAATCAATGGATTTTAAATAAAAGAAAAAGATAGATCAAAGGGGTAAATCAGCAAGTATGAATTAAATTTATCTAATATCCAAATATATACTTCTAACAATGAATGTTTTCTCAACCGATCACAAAAACCATAGCATGACACAACCCACAATATAACTATACCATCGTATACATCTTAGGTGCTTAATTCAATTCCACTATTCGCATATCACAAGTATTTCCAAGATTTCAAATCAACCCACATTCATTCATCATCAAATATATAGATCAATAGACTTCAATAACTTTAATTCAATGACAATTTAACAAGATAATCTTTAAACGTGGTTTCTTCTAATGAATTTCATCACATAAGAAACTATCATGCTTCAGCACAATCACTGGCATTCAGGTGGGTTATAACTCATTAACCTTATCAAACAACACAATTCAATGTAAACTCCATATTTTGTAAACCTGCAATTCTATTAACTGTCAAAAGATCTAGTACAATGTATCTCTGCAAAACTCTCTAAAATTCTATCTCCCAGCACTAGGTAAGCCAATCCAATTCTCAATTAGCCAACCCTTACAATGTGATACCCATCTGGTATTTATAGATATACAAAAGAAGTTCGAACTTCACTTCTATCTTAGGCTTTCCACCTTTTTAGGAACGATCAACTTTCTTGGAAACTCAGATCAACTTTGATCTTGAGTTCTTACATTATGCATTCAGTTTGATCTAACAATAGAAGATAGAAATAGAAGAAAAGAAGTCATGCACCCTTAAGACTGTCAATGTTGCCTGCATGCAACATGCAAGGAAGAAGATCATCATTCATGCGACATGCAAGGAAGAACATCATGCATGCAAGATTTTATGCATGTGAAGCTGGATCCGCTATGAACTCATCATAACTGGTGAAGACTTGTTGTAGCATATCCATATCTGGCCCATCAATCCAGTCATCTTCAAATTTGATGGGATCCAACTCAACTACAACAAACTCTTTCATACTTTTTACTTTGATCAACTCTCTCCCTGTAGCTTTTATTTCTTCTTTGACTTCTACAAGCCGATCTATCAATAAGTCTCCTCCATCACTTTCTCCTGCATGAGTCCTTGGAATCTTTCATTCCATTTCTCTCTAACCTGACTCAACGACATTCCATCTTTAGTCATTACATTCACATCTACAATTATGGCCATAACCGCTTCCAACTCTTCTAGCTGCTTAGTTAAATTATTAACTGCTTCCTGAATCTCATCCTTATGCTTGCTCAAAAAGCCAGCCCTAAACTTAAGTATGTGAGAAGTCTTTTCTACAAAATATTTGTTATCATCTTCGAGTATAGATTATTCTAGAAGAGTAGTTAGAGGCAATGTATTTATCTTCTCTAACTTTTCAATATACTCCTTATACTCTTCTTCTGGTTTTTTAGATACCTCAATGTATTGATGCATCTCTTTTATTACTCCTTCTGCTTCTTTGTAAGTTTCAAACCCTTTTTCCAAAACCTCACCTACCTCCCGGTTCACTTTGTCTATCCATTTGTCAACCATCTCCACCTTACCTCTAACCTACACCAAATCATCAACCTCCTTTTTGCTTAGCAAAACAGGAGTCTCAATTGCTGCAACCTGTTGTGACCTTGGAGAAGAGACACTCTTCAAGAATGAATGTAATTGATCCAATTGAGCCTTAAGCTCATCTTTCTTTTGTTTGTCCTTGATCATTCTCGATTTAGTCATTGAAGCCACCGCATCAATCAGATTCATTTGTTGATTTCTAGTGGGTCTTCCCAAATTAACCGTACTCAATTGATAGTCGGTGAGCTGCATATCCCCTACCTCCTTTTTAGTCATAGGCACGACACATTCAACAACTATCTCCCCTTTATCTATGAGTCTGGTAGAATGCAAAACTTTAGCCCTCTTCTTAGGCCTTTCTTTTTCAATTTCCTTCATCATGTCCTCCCAATTAAGAGGTTGAGGAGGTGTTCTAGCTCTCTTCTGCAAATCTAATTTCAACCATGTAGGAGTACTAGGAGTCATATCATGGAAGAGGAAGCAACAACTGTAAAGGATGCTGAACATTTACCTCAAGTTGAGAATCAACCTTTGCTTTCTCTTGTTGTTCCTACAGCACATGCTTCTGCACCAACTTCTCAGCCTCTTCTCTATCTCTTTCTTCCTATATTTTCTTGTCTTCTTCTTCTTTTCTCAATCTTTCTTCTTCCATCCGATCCTTCTGTAACTTCTCTTTCTCTAAGGCCTCCTTTTCCAACCGTTCTGCCTCCAAAGCTTTAAATTTTGTAGCTTCGGCCTCTTCTTCCTTTTGCTTCCTGATTAGCTCTTCGGTCTCTTTTTCTTTCCTTATCCTCTCTGATTCTTCCTTTTCTATTATTTCCATTTCTAAGGCTATGAGTTTCTCTGCCTTTTCCCTTTCTTCTTCAGCTTGTTGTTTCTTTATTAACTCTTCAGCATCTCTCTCCTTTCTCAGAGCTTCAACTTCTTGTTCTTTCTGTCGAGCCTCCTCTGCAAGCTTTGGTCTAGCAACCAGGGCTTCCTTTTCCCTTCTGTTTCTTGCTTTCTCCTCCTTGAGATCATGGGTCTTCTATATTAATTCTAGCTTGTCATTTTCTACCTTGACCTTGATCTCATGCTCTTGTAGTCTCATTTGCTCCTCCATTTCATCATTTTTTGTCCTTGTTTCAACTTCTTTTAACTTTAATTGCTGCTATTGAAGTAGAGCATCAGCTTGTAACTTTGCCTCCATTTCCTTTTGTTTCTCCACAACAACCCTTGCATCAGATTCTCTAGTAGCATCTTCAAATTGTTTCCATTGTTCTTCCTATGTAAGAATTTTCTCAATAGTATGATCTAGAGGCACGTTTTCTTGCAAGTCCTTCTCTGACAGAGTTTCATCCGAGTCTATCTCAATTTCTACCAATTCTTCCTCCACTTCTTTTCCTTTAGCAGCTTCAACCATGGCATAAAGTACTCCTTGAACTTCTTTACTTTTCTTTCTTGTGAGTGGGGCTTGTGTAGATGACTCACCCAATGCGGATGTAGAAACAATAGATTCAATTGGAACATCTCCCTCGGGTGTCTCTTCTTCTTCATTGACCACCTCAAGTTCTATTTCTTCAACATCAGGAGGAAAGAATTCTAATGGCTCTTTGGGAGGTGTCTTCCTTTTAATCCTCTTGTACCCTTTACCTTTTTTGAGGATTGGTCCCTGAGGAGCTTGAGTTCTCATCATCAACCATTGCACACTTCTATCCAAGACTGTTCTTCCAATTTTCTTAATATCAATTGTTTCTTCCTCATTCCATTCTATTGGATCTAAGCTTTTAGTGCCAATATTCAAAGCTTCATATGAGGGATCTAATACAATTCCATCATCCACCAAAGTGTTAGGAATATTTTCTTTAATACCAAGTTCTGACATGAGTGAGACTGATAATCTCTCATAATTCTTCTTCCTCAAGTCATACTCATCCTGCCGATCACACCAAAAATCCTCTAACAAATTAAAATGTCTAGTAAACACTGAAAGTAATAAAGCATACATCTTCTTCTTTGGATCAAAATACTTACGAGCTGTATACAATCCCAATTTCAATTGTATCAACTCATTACAAACCACCTTTGCTCCCTTCAAATGTTGACAATTGTATTCACCTGGTGTCATAGGAAACTTATGGCATCCTGTCTTGTGCTTGATCCCAAACCTAGCATTAACTCCAATGGCTTGATATACAAATTCCATAAGCACTATTCTATCGCTGCAACATCTTGGAATCAAATGGGGATGACCTTCAAAATCAAACAATCTAAATTATGTAAATTTGGGGTATTGGATGTACCAACTTCCCCATTCATAAATGAATGCCATAGCTTCTTGACTTAACCTATATTTCACATCTCCACTCAACTGGTTGATAACCACATATAAAAATGCATCATTGACTCTTCTGAAGTGAGTCTCAGCAACCTGAAGAGATAATTGATCGTAGTGTTCCCATACCTTCCTTTGTCCATCCAAGACTCCCATTATACCTACTCTATTTAATCCTGGGAAAATCCCCCATCTTGCAGCAGCATAGACCACATACGAAGTCATGAAGAAATATTTGGTTTGTCTGACCCTTGTGAGCTGATCATGTATGGCATCAGAAATAATCATTGACCAATCAAACTGGTAATCACCCTGAAAGATTACTTGAATAAAATGAAACATCCATTCCTTGAAGTGGAAGGCATCCCTCTTTCCAAACATTCTGGATAGCATCAATATCAAATAAGATATCTCCTTTTTGAAATCTGCCCTCTTTGGTTGGTCTGCAAGCTTGCTTAAAGACTTCTTCTCTGTGCTTAACCATCTTTTGTTTAAGTGAGACTTATTGGAGTCTTTATGCTTACTGTATTTCTCCAATGCTTCTGCCTCAGTTAATTGCACCAAATTGTTGGGATCAGGAACATTAAATATGCTTTGGAACATTTTTGGAGTAAGATCCATAATCACATTATTCTATGAATCCATGCATAATCTTGTAGCTGGATTATAAGTACTGGCCACTGTTAATATCAACTCCGAACACTGAACTGATAAAGGAAACACAGTGATATGTGCAAGACCAGAGTCAACAATCCTTTGAGTTCTCCCTATCATGTTTTCCCATTCTGCAAAGGTCTCTTTATGTATTTCTTCAAAGCTATACTGGCCCAGATTAGTATCTGTGATATCTGACTAGTCTGATTCCATCTTGCTTACTTTCACCACCGGATTCCTATGATCATACCTCAATGTATAAGGTAGTTCTTCTGGTTTTACCTTGTTGATTTTCAATGCTGTCTTTGATGTTCCAGCCGGTGGATTCCTTCAAGCAGCCTCTCGTGACGTTCTTGACATCTCTCAAATCTCCTGCAAGCAAACCTCTAATTAGACCTTCAAATAAATCATCATAAAATATGCTTTAAAAACATACCTGTTACACATACATCAGAGTCAGAACCGGATAGAAGCACAAAAGAATCTCTTTTACAAAATTGGTGGACTCGGAGCAAAAACCAATATAGGAACTTCACCTAATAACAAACGGGCTCGGAGTCGGAGTCGGGGAGGTTATCGGAACCAGGATCAGAACAAAAATCGGATTTGGTTTTGTTTGAATTTTAGTTTTCATATTCTATTTCCATTCCACCTCCGCCTCCGATTTGATCATTGTTACTTTGAAGAAAGACTTTCCATTATATGCGGAGCCGGACACGGGATGAAAATAGAACTGATAACCTTTGCAAACAAAATTCTTAAGTTCAAGATCAATTTTGATCCCACCTCCTCCAATTTATCCTATACTTCAAGGAAACCTTTTAGAACTTGGAATCGAAAACAGGATAAAAATGGAATCGATATCCTTTATAAAACAAAAACTCTTATGTCCATAATCCATTCCAATCCTGCCTCCGCCTATGCTAATCATGACATCATCAAATTTATTCATTTTGAACATAACTTCATGATTAAACCTAGGTCGCTATAAAATGGCAAAGGAGCCTTAAAAATACCATACTCATATGACCATGGGGAACAATTTTATTTTAGGGCCATTTATTTAAATCTTATTTAAAATAATTGCAGAGACCAACGAAACCCTAATCTAACAAACCTAATAAAAATAGGGCATAGGTTTAAAACCCTGCCATTCTACCAAATGACAAAACCCTAATTTAAACAATAAATCTAATCTACCCTAACTCACTGTAAAATCTCTAATCTACCTCACTCTAAATTCTTAATCTAACTCATGCCATTAAAAACCTTTAATCTAATCTAATCTACTACAAATCAAAAATGACACAACACAATCACGATTAAGACGTGGAAGTGACAAAACCCTAAAATAGAAAGAAACAACATGATAAAACAAGACAAAAAATATTAAAGCAAAACAAACAAGCCAAAACAAGAACCTACTCATTCAATCACAACGATGATCATAAAATCACTTTAAAACACAATGATTGAACACGCGAGCAGATACAAAGCAAAACACAACAAACACAACTGCAAATAAACATTGAACAACAAAGATAAAAGACCTACCTCAAACGTAAACAAAGCCAAGCCAACTTTCCGAATCAATTCACACACAATATCCCTTCTCTATCTCGATCAATTTGCTCAAACAAACTCTGTGATTGCTCTTCGCACTCTCAGACTTGTAATAATAACAATAATGATCGGATTTAACCATTAATAAAGAAAAATATGTGAATTTCTACCTACACCGGCAACCACCATTAATGCATTAAAACGCAGTAAAGGCGGAGTCGAAACTGTAAGAGAACGAACACTAGTCTGCAGTGCAACTTTAGTCAAAAATTCAACGACAAAAATTGGTGGGGGCGGAACTAAAATGGAAACAAGATCTTAAAATCATAAAATTTCCAAACCTTATCCCCATTCTGGCTCCGCGTCCAACAACTAAAACAAAACAAAAAAAAAAAAACAAAAAGTTAAGTAAAAGACCAACCTAATAAAACAAAACACAAAAACCGAGACAAAACAAACATTAAAAAGTAGCGAAGGTGGGATCAGAATTGAATTTTATTTTGCAAATTTTGATAACAACCATCCCAATTTCCGCTCTGGCTCCGCTTCCGCTAAAGACCAAAAAACAAAGGCAAAGAAAAGACCATCGGGATAGAACCAAAAACAAGCCTCAAAAGAACTTTCAGAACCCGATTCAGTTCCGGTTCCGATTCCGACAGAGAAACCAAAGAAAAACAAAGTATTGGCAAAAGTAGACTCCAAACTTTGTTTCAAAAACAACTAAGTACAAAAAATACAAAGGGGGGCCCATTTTGACCAAGGTAAAAGATGGGGTGGTTATGCAAGGCATAACAAATGGCGACTTGGCTGGGAAAATGGTTTACCTATTTTCAAAATACCCAAAGAAAATTTTAGTCACCCAAAAACTACTTGGCTTATAAACACCTTACCTTGAATGAGATCAGATATTTGTAGGATAATCTTGAGTCTGAATCTCAGATGTTATGTGCTCATGAGTTATTTCTAAATCTGAGTGTGTGCCTATATTGTGCATCATTCTTTGTAGATACTTTCTCTACTTGTAAACAACTATACCTAAGTTTCAAGCTACATAAGTTGAGTCCTTTAACTATCGTGCAGTAAAATCCTGGATATTGCTCTGCTACCAGACAGGTGTCCATAGCCCCGACGGAGATACCTCTAGTCCTCTCAAAGCATTGCTCTACTGCCAGATAGGCGCCCATAGCCCCAATAGAGATACTTGGTTACCCACTTGATATTGAGCTTGATTTTCTTTCTTTCTTTCTCTTTCTCTTTTTTTTATGGATGGAAATTCTTTTATGCATCTCTCAATACTCAGATTCAATGAATCTAAAATGTGGGTTGAGTACTACAATGGATTTCATGATAGTTTTGGAATCTGATTTTTCACTTGAAACATAGATAGAGTCATTCTAAAACAAATAGGTAATTACTCATGCAGATGTTTTTCTAATTTGGTGATAGATCTTTGATCACAATTCATAAGATATTCACATTTACATCTTCTATCCTCAATAAATTTTCCAACCCAAACTAGAATGATCATAAAACATAAGTTTTAGAATGAAATCCTTTTCAATGATTATAATGAGAATACCTAAACTGATTTCTCTCCTAGTACCAATAGTATACTTTGAATAACAACCCCCTAACTTGAGATGAGAAAAATAAGAATTCCCAACGAAACAAGACAAAACAAAACAAAACAAACAAAAACAAACAAAACAAAAACTAAAAAACTAAAAACTAAAAATGAAAACTTAATTACATATGATACAATATTGTACATTCTTTTTCAAAACACCAGAATTTCTATGCACCAAAATAGTGTTTGAGAAACTGACCATTAACTAGTAATGGATTAGGCTCTCTTGTTAATGTACTCAAACAAAAGGCATTCTCCCCTAAGATTTCAGCTATTTGGTAGGGACCTAACCAAAGTCTATCGAATTTCTGATGGTCTCCCTTCCTTTCTCCAGCCTCCCATAATAGCACAAGGTCTGATATTCTAAAAGCTTTCACTTTGGCTCTTTTGTCAAACCAGCGCTTGACAGTAGCTTGATGTTTAGAGAATTGCTGCAAAGCAGCATCTCTTTGTTCTTCCATGTTCAATAAGTTAAGTAGTCTAACCTCAATCCTATCATCCCTATTATAAAACTCCTACATAAATTTCAGAACATGTATTTGTAAATGTATGGGGAAGATTGGATCTAGCCATAAACTAGCTTAAAGGGTGAATTACCTAGGGCTGCTTTAATTCTGGTTCGATCTGCCCATAAAGCAAATCTTAGCTGGGTATGTCAGTCCCTAGGGTTACTTGCTAACAACTTTTTTATTACTTCCAATAAATTCTTATTTGTGGACTTAGCCACTCCATTCCCCTGAGGGTAATAATTGGAAGAATATTTTAATACAATCTTATGCTCATAAGTCGATGAAATAAATTCAGCAGAGGAAAAAGTAGGGCCATTATCACATACCAGAGCAAATGGAACTCCAAACTTGGTTGTGATGTTCTCTGTCAGAAACTTAATAACCACTTCCGTGGTGCTATTCTTACAAGGCAAAGCCTCCATCCAATGTGTGCAATAATCTATCACAGTCGAGATAAATTTGTGACCTGCAGAAGAATTTGGATTAATCACTCCTACAAAATCAAGTTCCCATTGGGAAAATGGCCTTACCTCATAAACCGGCTATAGGGGCATCACAGGATTTCTTTTTCTTGATGCAGAAGTTTGCCATACATGACAAGTCCTGCAATGTTGATGTGCATCCCTAAACACATAAGGCCAATAGTAACCTGACCTTAAAATCTGATGAGCCAACGCATCAGCAGATCCATGTCCTGTTCCATGCCTACCATGAAATTCACTTATAGCATGTTTAGCTTCTTGTTGATCCAGACAATGCAAGTAGATTCCTTGGAAATTCTTTCTATAGACTGACCCTCCTTTAAGCATATAATGGGAGCTTTTCATCCTTAGTGCTCTTCTTTGAGTTGCATTCATCCCTTCTGGGCACTTGTTGTTGAGGAGGAAAAAGACTAAGTCTGTATACCAGGGATCTTTTGTGAATGATTGAACAGTGTATTGTTGACAAGTTATACTTTTGTCCACTTCAGCCATCACCTTTGACAAACCTTGACCTCTTACAAGCTTCATTGGGTGAATCTCCAAGTCAAATTCTTGTAAAATTGCCATCCATTTCCCTCTTTTTTCTCCTAGTTCACTTTGCATCAGGAAGGACTTTACAGCTAGATCTGGGACTATAGCCGTCACTTGACTTCGGATTATGTAGTGTCTGAATTTTTTCACTGCTCGCACCAATGCAAAAGCCTATTTTTCTATTGATGAATATCTTACCTTTGCATTCTTAAAGGGAGAGCTCATAAAAGCAATAGGCCTCTCCTCATTCTCTTCTCTTCTTTATGTCAAGACTGTTGCACATGAATGTTCAGAAGCAAAAGAATAGATGTAAAAGGGTTTTAGATAATCTGGGCTTGTTAAAATAGGTGCCTCAGATATAGCTTGTTTAATTTGCATGAAAGCAGATTTAGCCTCTTCACTCCATTCAATATTCGCATCCTTCTTCATCATTTCATTAAGTGGTTTAACAATTTCTGCAAACCCTGTTATAAACTTCTTGACAAAATTAACCCTTCCAAAGAAAGATCTCATCTCTTTCTTACTTCCTGGCCTTGTCAACTTCAAAATGGCTTCTACTCGATCAGGATCTATGGAAATTCCCTCCTCTGATATAATGTGACCCAAAAGCTTCCCTTCAGAAACTCCAAATACACATTTCTTTGGATTGAGAGAAACACCATAACTGATACATTTCTTTAGTACTTTCTCTAAATTAGCAGCATGATCTTCTCTACGCTTAGAGATGATGGTCAGATCATCAACATAGATGATTATACACTTTCCTATCAGGTCTTTAAACGCTACATCCATCACTCTTTGAAAAGTAGCACCAGCATTAATTGGACCAAATGGCATCCTCCTATAGGCAAATGTGCCCCACTTTGTAGTGAAAGCAGTCTTCATCCTATCCTCATGACTTACCAATACTTGATTATATCTTGAATATCCATCCAAGAACGACATCATTTGAGATCCATTAACCTTTTGCAATACTTCATCAAGAGAAGGTAATGGATAATTGTCCTTCTCATAGGCTTTGTTTAAATTTCTGAAATCCACACATAACCTGATTTCCCCATTCTTCTTCCTCACAGGAACTAGATTAGCCACCCAGGTAGAGTGTCTAACTGGAAAAATTATTCTTGCAGCCAAAAGCTTCTATACTTCTCTCTGGATCAGAGGCTTGATTAATGCATTGACTGGGCATTGCTTTTGGTGAAATGGCTTGGCTTTTGGCTTAAGAGGAATCGTATGTGCGATGACAGATGTATCAAAAGTTTTCAAATCATCATAGCTCCAAGCAATTGCTTCAATATTTTGCTTCAAAACTTTGATTATCTCATCCTTTATTTCTTGAGGACAAGTCTTTCCTATAAGAACATTCCTTTCTACCCCTGAGTGAGTCAAATTAATGGATTCATACTTGCCTCCCTCACTCTTTGTAGGTATTCTCTGATAAGCTCGTGGATCCGAATCAAATATCCTCTCCAATGCTATCATCCCTTTTGGAATGTTATTCCTCTTTAAATCCATTATCCCTTTTGGATTGTCACTTTCTGTATTGTCACTTCATGGATTCCAGTCTCCTTGATCCCTATCAACATCATCAACTATCTGTCCTTGAAATACATCAGAACTCTCCAAAAAGGTCAAAATATGTTGATCATCATTAAACACCTGGAAGTGTCTAACATTGTCAAGAATTGCAGGAACTGAAATCAATTCCACAGAAAACCTTTTCAGATTTGAATCCTGCATGGGCTCTAATGTACTTGTTATAATGGCAAGAGCATCTACTATTTTATTTGCTTCCCTTGGAATAAGAGTAATCCCAAAGGCATCAAAATCTTCTATTAAATTCCAAACCCTATTCCTATAAGCATCCAATCTTTTATTATGGCAAGTGTATTGGCTACATACCTATTTCACAATTACCTCAGAGTCTCTCATCACTGTAAGAGCAATTACTTTCTTCTTATGAGCAAACATAAGTCCTCTTGCAAGTGCCTCATATTTAGCCACATTGTTAGTGCAACCATACTGCAATCTGTAAGAAGCAAAATATGTTTTCCCTTTTGGGTTAGTTAGTTCAATTCCAGCTCCACTTCTTGCTTTAGATTTAGAACCATCAAATTTAAGAGTCCGTAACTGGTCTTTAGTTGGGAGCTCTTTCTTTTTAGAAACTATGGGGATTTTTCCACTTGTGACATGTGGCGGCTCAGACTTTGGTTGTTTATCAGAATTCATGTTGAGAAGAAGCTCAGTTAACGATTTTCTTAGTTCCTTAATTTGTTCAACAACTACCTCTTGAGTGATTTCTTGGGTTGATTCAAGATCTAACTCATCTTCTATTAACTCCTTTGGTATTGACAAAGCATTTGGAATAGGGGTATTAAAATGAAATTGAGATACTTCCACTTCCTCTTTTTGATCTGAAAACCCTAAGACCTGAGTTTGTTCTACTAGTAAAGGAACCTCTTCTTGAGAAAGACTAATCCGTGTAAGAATAGTTGCATCCTTAGCTTGGAAAGAGAACTCATTGATGGGAGTCTCAGTTACCTCTTGAGATTCTTGCTTGGGTAGATCTACATGCCTTAGAATATCTATGCATGACTGACATGTCAACTCCGAATGGTTATGGTAGTGTATTATACACCAATTAGGAAGCAATAGATTACTCAAATCAGTTTCTGTTCCTAAAACCAGCCTGTCTTGTTGCAATTTCCTTATTAGAACTTGCTGGTTGATGTGAATCATTGAATCAGTGTGGTCTAAAGATAGTGTATCCTCAGAACTAACTATAGAGAAAGTAAGGACTTCCTCTTGCTTGTAAACACCCATCTCAGTCTCAAAGAATGCTACTTCATTTGGAGTATCATACTCTGTAATCATGTGTTTGAGCCTAGGTTCACTTTCAATTCTTATCTGAGTGGCAACCCCTTTCCATGGTAACAACATGTGTGAGAAGTCCAAGGAAAGATATCCACCTATGCTTTTCATTAGCTCTCGACTTAAAAGCATCCCATATGTTTTTGGGATGTTAGCAACTTGAATATCTATATAGGTCTAGATCGTTGGGTCTGATCCAACTTGCAAATGCATGTTCTTCAACTCACCTACAACATTAACTTCGGTTTTATCCAATTGAATTACCTTTTTATTGGTTGGAATAGGACTCAATCCTAACTTTTTACAAATTGAAAAAGGCATGACATTCCCTGATGCTCTAGAATCTAATAGGAAATTGTGTAGATTCTTTCCAAAGATTTTCAAGCTTAACAAGAAAGGTAGGGTACTGGTCTTACCTTTATACATAACAGCATTTGTCTCCTTTGTGGGATTCACTTTACCTTTTCCTTTCAAGTGATCTGTTTCTTTCAAAGCTTTTAATACCACCTCCCTTTGAGCTGGGCACCACTTCATGATATCAAAGAAAGATAGTGATGTCTTCTGCCTTTGCAATTCTGCAACAAAATCAAACTCTGAATCATTCCTAAATTGATATTTAGGAAAAGAAGGGTGATTACCTCTATTCTAAGTATCAGAAGGTCCCTTTGGTGGGCGTGGATTGTTATCTGCATTCTGATTTGGTGGAACCATGTTGTTAGGGGGTGCAGATGTAGTGAATGGCCCTTTGTTTTGGTTCCTCAAAAAATGACCACCCTTAGATTGGAAGGCTTGAGCATCATAGACATCTTCTTCTGGCTCATTATCCCCTTGCATAGGGAATTGATACTTTTCTTCAATGGTTTCATAAGTCATGGCGGTGCTGGCCAGCCCATTGCCTTGATTAGAATTTTCTACTTGAGGATGGGCATCAGCCTGTGCAATTTTCACCATCTTCTCCATTTCTGGGCAATTGACCTCAGAATGGGCTACTGTATCATGCAACCTACACCAATTTGTCATAAAATTTAAATCAGCAACATTAGCAGTATTTGATCTCTCTTCACCTGCTTGATAATTATGGGGAACTCCTCCATTGTTAGGTCCAGTGTTCCACTGCCTATTGTTGTTGTTGTTGTTATTGAATCTCTGATTGTATCCTCTGTTTTGATTTTGATAATTCTGGTTTGAGAAATTTTGATTCTAGAAGTTCCTATTGGTGTTCTGATTAGAGTAATTGCCCTGATAGTTGTAACCTCCCTGATTGTTGTAATTCTGGTTTTGATTATTGGGAGGGTTTTGTCTGAGCTGTGCCATGTCATTTGACATCTGAGAGAGAGTCTTTTTGAGAGTCTCTACTTCACTTGTAAGTTGAACAGTTTGATCATTCTGCACATTTTGAACTATGGTTGGGCAATGGACATGGGTTGGTACTCCCCCTTGTTGTGATTGATTTTGAGGTTGATGTTGAGGTTGTTGTTGTGGGGATTGATGTGAGGAATCATGCATGCTATTGCCAAATAAGGGCATAGTTGGTGGATCTTGCAACTCAGATATAGGTCCATAATGGGAATAAGACGTCCCTGGGACAGTGTTGTATAATGGTGGATTAGGCATCTAATAATTCATTGGAGGAAAAGGTACTCCCAACCCTCCAGGTTGCAGATTTGTCTGCTATTACAATTTGATAGCCAAATGATAAATCTTAGATAGTGAGTCAATCTCATCGGGTTGATAAGTTCTTTGTAAGAATAGACCAATCAAAGGATCAATAGCTCTCAGATATGCCTGTATGGCCATGGCTTCCGGCACTAGGTAAGGCTCTTGTAGCCTACGATACATTCTATGGAACCTAGTGTTGAACAAGGGCAATGGTTCACGATGCTCCTTTCTAATAGTGTCAAATTGGTGATATAGTATTGTAGGGTCTACATAAACCCTGAACTGATTAATGAAAGCATTCTCTAAGTCTATCCAACCCAGAATGGATCCTTGGGGCAGATTTAGATACCAATTATATGCCATATCTCCTAAACAGAAAGGAAATAGTCTACATACCACATCTTGATGAGAAACTTGAGCTCATGTGCAGGCATCTTTGAATGCTTGTATATGTTCCTCTGCACTTCTTGATTCTTCATGCATGTATTTCAGAAAGAACTTCTCTGGGTTCTTTGGTAAGTCATGGAATCCACCTGGAACAGTCCCTAACGAGGAGGGATTACCCACAAAATAAGCCATTGGTGGGATTGGTTGGACAGGTGGTGGTGACAAAGGCCTACTTGATTGTGGTGTGGATGGAATCGGTGGAAATCTTGGTGGAGTAAGCGGTGGTGGTAATGTAGGTATTTCTACCCTATGAGCATGAGGTCTTGATCTAACCGGGGTTTGAAGTTCTTCGAATAGTTCAGGATTAGTAGAGGATCTAAGAACCCTCTCGTATCCCTTTGGCGAAAAAGATCTTTCGCAAGCCAGCTTGTCCTTTAAGGCCCTCCTAGTGCCAATTTCTATTGATGATTAAAATGACACAAACAACATTAAAACAGCATATTTCTACTCTATTTCTCTTGAAAGAGAAAGACAACATGTAGTGGCCTAACTCCCAAGGTTCTAGTAGTTGGTTCTCAACTGTCTGATGTCACTCAATTGGTTCATGCAACTGTAATATTCAAGGGGCCTGTGCTGGTAACAAAGGATTCAATCTATGACTATCTTTATCAAAATAGTTCCTATAAATAAATGGGTTTTAAATAAAAGAAAAAGATAGATCAGAGGGGTAAATCAGCAAGTATGAATTAAATTTATCTAATATTCAGACATATACTTCTAACAATGAATGTTTTCTCAACCGATCACAAAAACCATAGCATGACACAACCCACAGTATAACTGTACCATCATATACATCTTAGGTGCTTAATTCAATTCCACTATTCGCATATCACAAGTATTTCCAAGATATCAAAACAACGCACATTCATTCATCATCAAAACTATAGATCTATAGACTTCAATAACTTTAATTCAATGACAATTTAACAAGATAATCTTTAAACCTGGTTTCTTCTAATGACTTTCATCACATAAGAAACTATCATGCTTTAGCACAATCACTGGCATTTAGGTGGATTATAACTCATTAAAATTATCAAACAACACAATTCAATGTAAACTCCATATTTTGTAAACCTGCAATTCTATTAACTGTCAAAAGATCTAGTACAATGTATCTCTACAAAACTCTCTAAAATTCTATCTCCTAGCACTACGTAAGCCAATCCAATTCTCAATTAGCCGACCCTTACAATGTGATACCCATCTGGTATTTATAGATATACAAAAGAAGTTTGAACTTCACTTCTATCTTAGGCTTTCCACCTTTTTAGGAACAATCAACTTTCTTGGAAACTCAGATCAACTTTGATCTTGAGTTCTTACATTATGCATTCAGTTTGATATAACAATAGAAGATAGAAATAGAAGAAAAGAAGTCATGCACCGTTAAGACTGTCAATGCTGCCTGCATGCAACATGCAAGGAAGAAGATCATCATTCATGCGACATGCAAGGAAGAACATCATGCATGCAAGAATTTATGCATGTGAAGCTGGATCCGCTATGAACTCATCATAACTGGTGAAGACTTGTTGTAGCATATCCATATTTGGCCCATCAATCCAGTCATCTTCAAATTTGATGCGATCCAACTCAACTGCAGCAAACTCTTTCATACTTTTTACTTTCATCAACTCTCTCCCTGCAGCTTTTATTTCTTCTTTGTCTTCTACAAGCCAATCTATCACTAAGTCTCCTCCATCATCTTTCTCCTACATGAGTCCTTGGAATCTTTCACTCCATTTCTCTCTAACCTGACTCAACGGCATGCCATATTTAGTCATTACATTCACATCTACAATTATGGCCATAACCGCTTCCAACTCTTCTAGCTGCTCAGTTAAATTATTAACTGCTTCCTAAATCTCATCCTTATGCTTGCTCAAAAATCCAGTCCTAAACTTAAGTATGCGAGAAGTCTTTTCTACAAAATCTTTGTTATCATCTTCGAGTATAGATTCTTCTAGAAGAGTAGTTAGAGGCAATGTATTTATCTTCTCTAACTTTTCAATATACTCCTTATACTCTTCTTCTAGTTTTTCGGATACCTCAATGTATTGATGCATCTCTTTTATTATTTCTTCTGCTTCTTTGTAAGTTTCAAACCCTTTTTCCAAAACCTCACCTACCTCCTGGTTCACTTTGTCTATCCATTTGTCAACCATCTCCGTCTTACCTCTAACCTGCACCAAATCATCAACCTCCTTTTTGCTTAGCAAAATAGGAGTCTCAATTGCTGCAACCTGTTGTGACCTTGGAGAAGAGACACTCTTCAAGAATGAATGTAATTGATCCAATTGAGCCTTAAGCTCATCTTTCTTTTGTTTGTCCTTGATCATTCTCGATTTAGTCATTGAAGCCACCACATCAATCAGATTCATTTGTTGATTTCTAGTGGGTCTTCCGAAATTAACCATACTCAATTGATAGTCGGTGAGCTACATATCCCCTACCTCCTTTTTAGTCATAGGCATGACACATTCAACAACTATCTCCCATTTATCTATGAGTCTGGTAGAATGCAAAACTTTAGCCCTCTTCTTAGGCCTTTCTTGTTCAATTTCCTTCATCATGTCCTCCCAATTAAGAGGTTGAGGAGGTGTTCTAGCTCTCTTCTGCAAATCTAATTTCAACCATGTAGGAGTACTAGGAGTCATCATCATGGAAGAGGAAGCAACAACTGTAAAGGATGGCTGAACATTTACCTCAGGTTGAGAATCAACCTTTGCTTTCTCTTGTTGTTCCTACAGCACATGCTTCTGCACCAACTTCTCAACCTCTTCTCTATCTCTTTCTTCCTATATTTTCTTGTCTTCTTCTTCTTTTCTCAATCTTTCTTCTTCCATCCGATCCTTCTCTAACTTCTCTTTCTCTAAGGCCTCCTTTTCCAACCGTTCTGCCCCCAAAGCTTTAAATTTTGTAGCTTCGGCCTCTTCTTCCTTTTGCTTCCTGATTAGCTCTTCGGCCTCTTTTTCTTTCCTTATCCTCTCTGATTCTTCCTTTTCTATTATTTCCATTTCTAAGGCTATGAGTTTCTCTGCCTTTTCCCTTTCTTCTTCAGCTTGCTGTTTCTTTATTAACTCTTCAGCATCTCTCTCCTTTCTCAGAGCTTCAACTTCTTGTTCTTTCTGTCGAGCCTCCTCTGCAAGCTTTGGTCTAGCAACCAGGGCTTCCTTTTCCCTTCGGTTTCTTGCTTTCTCCTCCTCAAGATCATGGATCTTCTGTATTAATTCTAGCTTGTCATTTTATGCCTTGACCTTGATCTCATGCTCTCGTAGCCTCATTTGCTCCTACATTTCATCAGCTGCTGTCCTTGTTTCAACTTCTTTTACCTTTAATTGCTATTGTTGAAGTAGAGCATCAACTTGTAACTTTGCCTCCATTTCCTTTTGTTTCTCCGCAGCAGCCCTTGCATCAAATTCTCTGGTAGCATCTTCAAATTGTTTCCATTGTTCTTCCTGTGTAAGAATCTACTCAATATTGTGATCTAGAGGCACGTTTTCTTGCAAGTCCTTCTCTGACAGAGTTTCATCCGAGTCTGTCTCAATTTCTACCAATTCTTCCTCCACTTCTTTTCCTTTAGCAGCTTCAGCCATGGCACAAAGTACTCCTTGAACTTCTTTAATTTTCTTTCTTGTGAGTGGGCCTTGTGCAGATGACTCACCCAATGTGGGCTTAGAAACAACAAATTCAATTGGAACATCTCCCTTGGGTGTCTCCTTTTCTTAATCGACCACCTCAAGTTCTATTTCGTCAACATCAGGAGGAAAGAATTCCAATGGCTCTTTGGGAGGTGTCTTCCTTTTAATCCTCTTGTACCCTTTACCTTTTTTGAGGATTGGTCCCTGAGGAGCTTGAGTTCTCATCATCAACCATTGCACACTTCTATCCAAGACTATTCTTCCAATTTTCTTAATATCAATTGTTTCTTCCTCATTCCAGTCTATTGGATCTAAGCTTTTAGTGCCAATATTCAAAGCTTCGTATGAGGGATCTAATACAATTCCATCATCCACCAAAGTGTAAGGAATATTTTCTTTAATACCAAGTTCTGACATGAGTGAGACTAATAATCTCTCATAATTCTTCTTCCTCAAGTCATACTCATCCTGCCGATCACACCAAAAATCCTCTGACAAATTAAAATGTCTAGTAAACATTGAAGGTAATAAGGCATACATCTTCTTCTTTGGATCAAAATACTTACGAGCTGTATACAATCCCAATTTCAATTGTATCAACTCATTACAAACCACCTTTGCTCCCTTCAAATGTTGACAATTGTATTCATCCAGTGTCATAGGAAACTTATGGCATCCTGTCTTGTGCTTGATCCCAAACCTAGCATTAACTCCAATGGCTTGATATACAAATTCCATAAGCACTATTCTATTGCTGCAGCATCTTGGAAGCAAATGGGGATGACCTTCAAAACTAAACAATCTAAAGTATGTAAATTTAGGGTATTGGATGTATCAACTTTCCCATTCAGAAATGAATGCCATAGCTTCTTGACTTAACCTGTATCTTGCATCTCCACTCAACTGGTTGATAACCACAAATAAAAATGCATCATTGACTCTTCTGAAGTGAGTCTCAACGACCTGAAGAGATAATTGATCGTAGTGTTCCCATGCCTTCCTTTGTCCATCCAAGACTCCCATTATACCTACTCTGTTTAATCCTGGGAAAATCCCCAATCTTGCTGTAGCATAGACCACACATGAAGTCATGAAGAAAGATTTGGTTTGTCTGACCCTTGTGAGCTGATCATGTATGGCATCAAAAATAATCATTGACCAATCAAACTGGTAATCACACTGAAATATTACTTGAATAAAATGAAACATCCATTCCTTGAAGTGGAAGGCGTCCCTCTTTCCAAACACTCTAGACAGCATCAATATCAAATCAGATATCTCCTTTTTGAAATCTACCCTCTTTGGCTAGTCTGCAAGCTTGCTTAAAGACTTCTTCTCTATGCTTAACCATCTTTTGTTTAAGTGAGACTTATTGGAGTCTTTATGCTTACTGTATTTCTCCAATGCTTCTGCCTCAGTTAACTGCACCAAATTCTTGGGATCAAGAACATTAAATATGCTTTGGAACATTTGCGGAGTAAGATCTATAATCACATTATTCTATGAATCCATGCATAATCTTGTAGCTGGATTATAAGTACTATCCACTATCAATATCAACTCTGGACACTGAACTGATAAAGGAAACACAGTGATATGTGCAAGACCGGAGTCAACAAGCCTTTGAGTTCTCCCTGTCAAGTTTGCCCATTCTACAAAGGTCTCTTCATGTAATTCTTCAAAGCTATACTGGCCCAAATTAGTATCTGTGATATCTGACTAGTCTGATTCCATCTTGCTTACTTTCACCACCGGATTCCTATGATCATACCTCAATGTATAAGGTAGCTGTTTTGGTTTCACCTTCTTGATTTTTAGTGTTGTCTTTGATGTTCCAGCCGATTGATTCCTTCAAGCAGCCTCTCCTTATGTTCCTAACATCTCTTAAATCTCCTGCAAGCAAACCTCTAATTAGACCTTCAAATAAATCATCATAAAACATGCTTTAAAAACATACCTGTTACACATACATTGGAGTCAGAACCAGATAGAAGCATAAAAGAATCTCTTTTACAAAACTGGCAGACTCGGAGCAAAAACCAATATAGGAACTTCACCTAATAAAAAATAGTCTCGGAGTCAGAGTTGGGGAGGTTATCGGAACCGGGATCAGAAAAAAAATTGGATTTGGTTTTGTTTGAATTTTAGTTTTCATATTCTATTTCCATTCTGCCTCTGACTCCAATTTGATCATCGTTACTTTGAAGAAAGACTTTCCATTATATGCGGAGCCGAACATGGGATGAAAACAAAACTGATAACCTTTGCAAACAAAATTCTTAAGTTCAAGATCAATTCCGATCCCGCCTCCTCCAATTTATCCTATACTTCAAGGAAACCTTTTAGAACTCAGAATCAGAAACGGGATAAAAATGGAATTGATAACCTTTGTAAAACAAAAACTCTTATGTCCATAATCCATTCCAATCCCGCCTCCGCCTATGCTCATATGACCATGGGGAACAATTGTATTTTAGGGCCATTTATTTAAATCTTATTTAAAGTAATTACAGAGACCAACGAAACCCTAATCTAACAATCCTAATAAAAATAGGGCACAGATTTAAAACCTTGCCATTCTACCAAACAATGAAACCCTAATTTAAACAATAAATCTAATCTACCCTAACTCACTGTAAAATCTCTAATCTACCTCACTGTAAATTCTTAATCTAACTCACTCCATTAAAAACATTTAATCTAATCTAATCTACTGCAAATCAAAAATGACACGACGCAATCACGATTAAGACGTGGAAGCGACAATGCCCTAAAATAGAAAGAAATGACACGATAAAACAAGACAACAAAGATTAAAGCAAAACAAACAAGCCAAAACAAAAACCTACTCATTCAATCACAACGATGATCATAAACTCGCTTTAAAACACAATGATTGAACATGCGAGTAGATACAAAGAAAAACACAATGAATGCAACTGCAAATAAACTATAAATAACAAAGATAAAAGACCTACCTCAAACGCAAACAAAGCCAAACCAACTTTCTGAATCAATTCACACATAATATCCCTTCTCTATCTCGATCAATTTGCTCAAACGAACTCTGCTATTTCTCTTCGCACTCTCAGACTTTTAATAATAACAATAATGATCGGCTTTAACCCTTAATAAATAAAAATATGTGAATTTCTACCTACACCGACAACCACCATTAATGCATTAAAATGCAGTTAAGGCAGAGTCAGAACTGTAAGAGAACGAACACTGGTCTGCAATGCAACTTTAGTCAAAAAGTCAATGACAAAAATAGGCAGGGGTGGAACTAAAATGGAAACAGGATCTTAAAATCATAAAATTTCCAAACCTTATCCCCATTCAAGCTCCACGTCTGACAACTAAAACAAAACAAAAAAAGAAAAACAAAAAGTTAAGTAAAAGACCTACCTAATAAAACAAAACACAAAAACCGAGACAAAACAAACATTAAAAAGTAGCGGAGGTGGGATCGGAATTGAATTTGATTTTGCAAATTTTGATAACAACCATCCCAATTCCCACTCTGGCTCCACTTTTTCTAAAGACCAAAAAACAAAGGCAAAGAAAAGACCGTCGAGATAGAACCAAAAACAAGCCTCAAAAGAACTTTCAGAACCTGATTCAGTTCTGGTTTTGATTTCGACAGAGAAACCAAAGAAAAACAAAGTATTGGAAAAAGTAGACTCCAAACTTTGTTTCAAAAACAACTAAGTACAAAAAACACAAAGGGGGACCCATTTTGACCAAGGCAAAAGATGGGGTGGTTATGCAAGGCATAACAAGACCCTTATATTTATAATTCATAACATCATATTGAGAAGCTCTAGTAGCATTTATAGGCCTTGAAGCCTTCACATCAACATCACACAAATCTCGATCAATTATCAAACCTACATTTTAGCTTCTACATATCAAATCTATTACAAATAAACTTCTCTACCACTTTCTCCCTTGTGTACTTACCAATTAAAAATTCCTACAACAAGATTACAAAGTATCTTTTAACTAAAACCAAAGGTGATCAAACTCTGATACCACTTGAAAATAAGCTAAGGTAGTAGAACAAATTCTTACATTAATATTGAGAGGGTCCTTATGCAAAATAAAAATATATTGACAATAGTTACAAAAATTAAATAAAAATAAGTGTAAATACCATTCATACCACAACACAATGATTTATGTTTGGAAAACCCTTTCGAGAGAAAAAAACCCACACTCCAAATTTTCCCAATATATTATTTATAAATTCAAAATATTACAATATAATTGTAGATAAAGATTTCACAGGAGTATTACCAACTAGAGATATGGAGGAAACTCAACATCTATAATACTCTCACACACAAACCCCATATCAACCATCTATTATATAGGAGACACAATACATGAAACTGTCAAATGACATTTATAAAACCATCCAAAAGTTGTGCCCAAGTTATATCGAGTCAAATATACCCTATGATGTGTCAAAAAATACACCAACATGTGTAACTCTCCCTTATAGCTATTCTTTATGTCCAGCACATTTTCACATTTCCCAATTTAAGAGGCCCAACCTTTTAAGGCTATAAATTTTGATCTAAAAGTTCAATTAATGAATCATTTGAATCATTAGAAAGATAGTGAAGTACTCTACCAAGCTATAACTTAATTTTCTAGTTACGACCTATATAATACCTAAAAATGACTTCTAAGTGTCTTAAAATTGACTTTGAAACATTTAAAAATAAAAACTTTAATATCTTGAAAATCAAACATGATCTTGGGTTAAAAATTTATCAACATATTTATTTGGAAATTCCATAGTTTTAAGAAATAATTTGGATCCATTTGTGCTCTAATGTCAACTTACTATAAATAGTAATATTTTATAATTACAAGATTCAAACACCATTTTATTAATAGAGATAACCAAGAAAAATTTCCTACCTTAGGTAGATAAACATAGTCCCAAAAAAGAGATGAAGTCCATTTTTCTAAATTTTAAGAGTGGGTTAGTGGAAGAAATCCATGTTTTAGTAAATAATCTCTAGTTTCAAAATCAAACTAACACAATTCATCCTCCTTTTTGATACAATAATTTTTCCTTTAATAAATTTTTGTAAGTTCTCTAATCTAAGAATTATTCAAGTTCATTGGTTCAATACATAATGGTGTGGGCATCACATATAAAAATAAACTACTCTTGTTTCTTCTTTCTTAGACATGCTCAGGATAAGAACACATAGATACTTTATTGATATTTTCATACATATTGGTTGTTTGTGGAGGTCAAAATACTGATAGATGGGATTGACCATTCTTGGAAAGCTCCAAAAAAATTTGAAAAATTTATTTGTTTCTTTGGTTGTTTTTTGGAGAAGATGCCAAACCACATGGTAGTTTGTTGATATATTCTTTTCCTCGTAGTTTTTACTATTTTAATTTTAATAAATATATAAAATATTTTTATCTTAGTTTCTCTCATTACTTGGTAGTCTATTTGGTGGTAGTTATTTCATTGTTTATGTAGACTAGGAAGGATTTTTGAGAAAGAATAGAACTTTGGTTACTCTCACTATATATACCACAATGTGATACAAAAATATATCTACTAAATATACTAGTGTCCATCATAGAGGTTTCCATAATTTTCTTTTAGATTCCTCTCTAATTAATATTTATAGTTCATATTTTAACTTAATAAATTTTATAATTTTATAAATTAGTACCAGATTTCTTTTTTATCATGTTTTAACTTTTTAGAAAATAATAATTTTTCAAGGGTAAAACATATTAGAATTAATTAGATCAATCTACTCTTCCTAATATATTATTAGTAGATTAGCTTCCTTTCCAATAAGGGCTAGTTGATATTAGTGTAGTTTTCAATGAGATTATTTAACAAAGGAAAATAACATTTATTTTATTGGATTGAATTTCATACCTACAATTACTAGGTCTAGGCTATATAAGATAACTAAGTGTTCTATGTAGGTGTCCCTTTTTAGTGATGCTATGACATAAAAATAATATTATGTAATAAATTCATAGTTTATTTTGCCACATAACTGATTATTCACATAAATAATAGATACTATATTATAATTCTTTCTATCTAGTTTGAATTTTTGTAGCTGGTGCACTTGATTATACATGTTTTGATATTGATAAATATGAAAATGAAGGAGGATTTTTTTCTAAAAAGATGAAGTAGCTAAAATTATAATAGAGGAAGTTTCCTATTCTGTTGAGCCCTTGGGTGGCTTATACTTGGTCATTTCTATTGTTCCTCTCTTTGGACACCATGGGTAGACTCTTGCTAAGAATGTTTGTTTTCCTCTTCTAGGAGATATTCTTGATATATTACTTTCATGATTCCTATCTTTTATTCTTGTTTGTATCCTTTTTTGTTAGTGCCTTCTTTAAATTCCCTTTCTCTTTAGGATCATGCCTTCTTAGGAGGTGTTATTTTAAGCATTGGCCAGGGATTTTAAACCCATTTATTTGTTTTATCGACTACCACTTGTGTTCTTTCCTAGATGGAGGTATCCTCAATCATTGATAAACCCATCTTGATATTTTATTGAGTAATTTAATTATGTAATACCTCAAGCCGACACACCTAGAAAAAAAATTGATGTGACATTTTTTTTAAATAACAACACCAATATACAACAATAACATGTTACACTTGCACAAAAATATGCTCACAAGTGTCACAACAACAAAAAAAAAGAAAAACAATAAAAAATCACCATTTCATAAGCAAGGAGGCCATAGTTAAATAATAACCACTCATGGGATAAATCCACCACAAATGGAGAGAGAGAGAGAGAGAGGACAACACCTACATAGTGATCAATCACTAAACCACGATCATATTCTCTGACAAAACCACACTAGGATAGGATGGGGGAATCATAAACCTCAAATTCACATCCAAACAAACTTCAAAACTCTAGGCATAGAGGAAAACCTTCACAAGAGGTTTCCTAACCAAGATGCATAACTCTCCACTAACTAGAATGATGATGAGTCACTTTTACCCAACCAAACGCTTCCCAATACATCCCATCACAATACAACATCACAAAAGGGAAGAATAATGATTCACAACACCACATGACTAGTGAGAAATTTTGAGGACACCAAAAAGGCCAACCACAAAGGATTACAACCTTCCCAAGACTAGGTGTACAATCTCCCTAACCCTAGGTTTGACAATTAGGAAACTTTGGAAGAAAGCACATAAACCAAGACAAGACAAGCCATAATTTCTCAATAAGAACACATAAGAACATGAAAAAAATCCACTATACCCCTAGGACCATGAGGAAAAACTTCTTTTTACATAGTTTTACCATATGAGGTCCCAAAACAAGGAAGAATGGTCAGGTCTGTAAATAGAGATACTTGATTAGTTTTTTTTTGGGTTTGGATGAATAAAATGATTGGAATGAGAAAAATATAAGAATAAAATTTATTCATCAGTGGAATTAGGCTTAGAAAACCACTGGCTAACTGAGTTTAAGAGGGTGAACACCCTATTTTTTATAAAAACAAGGCTACCCAAACACAAGACTAGACCACCTAAATAGAGACAGAAAAAATTTGGAGTTTCTAGCCTACTAAACCATGCCCCCCACTAATGGCCAAGAAACCAAACATTAACCAAGCTGCCCAAATTTATTAGGCCTCCCATCTAGACTTAGCCACTTTTCTAGTCAATTTGGGTTAACTCAATGTAAGACAGGGCCACCTAGATACAATACCAAACCACCCAACTATGAAATGTGACCCCTAAAATAATTTTAAACCCAAAATAATTGTTCCTAAGTTTATTTTAACTTTAGAAGACACAAATACAACATAAGATAAGTATGAAAATTTCCAAAACCAACACTGAGATATATAATTAGGGATAAAACACTAACATTTATAATTTTTATAGTCCTTCTTAATGAGAGGCCCAAATTTGATCTAACTAGGATCAATCCATGTAGAACATATGTTTCACAAAAAATAAATTTTACTTGGAAATGATTAAATCCATTTGTTCTAATATAGCTCAACTAAATTGGGATAAAAATTTCAATTTCACCCTTAGATACCTCTAATATTTCCCCTTCTCAAGTTTCCACTAAAGGTTTTGAAAAGGTGGGAAAAAAAGAGGAAAACCCTAATTCCCTTAGTGATAGAGAATGGTGGTTTAAAGTCCCTCTTCCCATGATTTCATTAGAATGCACCAACCACAAAGTCAAGAGATTGAATTTCAACCTCAAAGGTGAGTCAACTATACCTAGGTTGGTGGATTCTTTAAGGAAAAAAAATGATTAGGAATGATTTGAAATAATGCAACTAAATGAACTATATGACCTAGTATGCAAAGTGTAGATTCTCAAATATGTACAGACTGTAACAAAACTTTGCAAGAAGATTTGGAGGATATCTGAGAAAGTGCATCTATCACCAAAAGTTGATTTTGATGTGTGTAGAGGAGCTAATTCACCCTTGGGTGAATGGGTCCTTGATATGGCTTGTGAAAACACTTTTTACACTCCTTTAATGTCATATATGAGATGTTGATTTCTACTTGCAAATTTACTAGAATGATGGAAATAAATTCTGCAACTTAGTTTTCATGTCCTTGCAAGAATGATGACAACAAATATAATAATTCAAAATTTCTCTTCAATATCTCTTCAATCTTTCTTCAACCTATAATATACACATAAACAAAGAGGGAAAAATTGTTTTTTTTATTTGTATGGGGGTTTTCCTTGGTCAAACCCTAGTTTGGTAATTAAACCTTGATAAAAAGATAATAAAAGGGAAGGAAATGATGAATGAACACTTGCTACAACTCACCACCCTTCAATGGATTCCTTGAAGGATTGAAATCATACACATCTCTTCAAAGGAATTAGATCTTGCTTGTTTGATTGTCTTGAATGCTTGAATTCTTGGATGCTTAAGGATCTACAATGCTTGCCAGCCTTTACAAGACAACATGAACACACATAAAATTTGACATGATGTTAGGATCCTGATTGTTTCTTATAATGGCTGATAATGCTACTCTTGAATGCTCTTGACAATAATATTTGCTCTTAAATGCTAGGAAGGTGTTTGTTCTTAGATTTCAAATGATAAAATGGCTATTATTTATGTTGAAATAATGAAGAAGGTTATCATTAATGAGTTTTCATTGATTTCAACACTACATGATGTATGTAAAATATTATGAAGGATGTTTATAGAAGAGTTAATTTACAAATGGGTTTTTGATAAGTATCTACATCGATAGTTTCAACACATAGTGCCCTCTGGTAATTTGGTTTGCATTTGTTCGCCCACAAAAAAATAATTATGTGATTCTAATACATGATTTATGGACATCACTAGAATAATAATCCAAAATTTTAGTTGATTTGGATAAGTGGTCCAAAAGTTGCAAGTAATAGAAGATCGACATATATGGTTTACACAGTTTTTTATGTATTGGTCATAACCTAACTAGTCCAATTCCTCCATGGATTTGAGTTAGTCTTTGTGGTTTTGGGAAAAAAATTATAGGTGTTAGTGCATTATATTTTCTAGTTGGCATGAGATTTTTTGGTCTATGTATTCTATGGTGATGATAAATTGGAATATTTTGCTTTTGGGTTCGATGCCTAGTTGTATGCAAAGAGTTGTGGAGATTAAATATGTGATGCAAATGGAACATGGAGTTATTGTATGTCCATTCTGACCTATATTTCATGTGTTTAGCTGTGAAGATATTTTGATTGGATTTGGGTTTCGAGTAAGCACGTTTTGTATGATTTTAAGCTACATCTAATTAGGCCAACCTAATTGATCTTGTGATGAAGTTTGGTATATATACAAGGTTCATTTGAGTCTTTTTTTATATAATCTGATGTGTACATGATCCAAATGCAAGTTGTGATTTAAATTTTTGTAGAATTATGTGAATAACTTATGAGTGTTGGGAAAAGGTGTGTGAATATAGAGAAAAGAAGAGACTTGTAATTTGAGTTGAATGTTGGATGTTGTAGTTGTGTTGCTGATATGTGGTTGTAATTGATCTCAACACTATTAGCATTGGTGATTTTGAAGGTTGTATATGTCAAGGAGATTGAGAAAAGTGTAATAAATATATTGTAAGCAGTCTATGATACCGTGAATATCCAAGTGGTGAAAATTTCTATACATTGAGTTTTAGGTGTCGTGCACTAAAGGGTTTGTTTCCGAGCCTATCTAGTATGTTGTCCAAAAGTTTCGATGGTACGTGTCAAGAATGGAGGAAGTTATGAAGTTTTGTGTTCCTATAGTCATTTTGTTACTGTAGCAGGTGTTTTTGGAAGAAGTGGATGAAATTATGTAAATTACAGTTATTGTGCATGTTCTTGTGATGTTTGTGGATGATTCTAGACTATGCTTTATCCTTGCTACACATCCGCATTTTTTGGTATGATTGTGATTAGATATTTTTCCGATGTGTGCTCGAGTTTTCATGTTCTTGGTCGACATGTTGGTGGTAGTGTGTTGCGGATCCTTATGGATTAACATTTTATTTTTTGGCATGTTCAAGGATGTTGATTTAGGTCCTCAATATGTTTTGATCAACTTAGGTTGATGTGCATTAAGATTTGTTCATGCATTAAGGCTGACAGTTGTAATTTATTCTTTATTCTTGGCCAACAAAGTTGTTGATGTAAATCCATATAGCAGATATATAAGAGCGATTATATCTTCATTATAAATGTATGCTTAGTGAGTGCTCGGTGTATGTATGTGAAATATATGTGCGAATAAATATCAAATCATTCAGGAGTAGAGCAGAGTGTAAAAGAGATTGAGCAAAGTGCAAAGAGTTTGAGCAGAGTGTGTAGAAGTTTTTATGTGACTAACTAGAACTGTCATCAGGATTTTTTAGAAGCTAATTTCACAGTTCAACCTCAGTAGATGGATTTAATCTAATTGTTTTATGTAAGGTAGTGAGCCTTCCTCTTAGCAGTGAGCTCTAGGTAGTGTTACTGAATGCATGTGCATTCTCTATTCATTTATTTCATTATACTTCTAATAGGGTATAATCTTGTGGACTAACATCCACCGTGGTTTCTCCCCTAATAGATAAAAATCTTGGTGTTCATGTGTCTCTAATGTGTTGTTGATTTATGCTTTCACTATTAATTATCAGATCTAAGATTAAAGGTTGTTTAAAGCTGAATAAGTCTTAATTTTGTGACAACTAATTCACCCCCCCTCCTAGTTGCCTATTCTTGTTTTGCCAACAATTGGTATCAGAGCAAGTTCCTCTGAAGGGAAAGCTTAACATCTTGAGGTGATTTGAGATGGCATCTTACAAGAAGGAAATTCCTAGATTCAATGGAACAAACTACTCTCTATGGAAAGTCAAAATGGAATGTCATTTGAAGTGTATTGGTGAGACTTTCTGGAAGATTACAAAGAATGCATATAATATTCCTTAGAATGGTCCCTCTACTGCTTATGAAATCAAAGAAGCTGAAACAAACACAAGAGCTATTGAAGCATTGTTGAGTGCTTTGATAGATTCAAAGATGAAAAATGTGATAGGTCTAAAGATTGCACATGAGATCTAGAAAAAGTTGGAAACATTATATGAAGGGGATCCACTAGTGAAAGTTGCTAAGCTACAAATTCTAAAAGGCAAGTGGGAAGACATGAAGATGAGTGAAGATGAGTGAAGATGAGAACATCATTTATTTCTCTCAGAAGGTAAATGAACTAGTGATGAGCATTAGGTGTGTTGGTGGAGTCTTGGATGAAGAAGAGATTGTGACTAAAACACTTAGATTTGGGCCTCCTTCCTACAAAGCAAAAGCTCATGCTATTGACGAACTCGAGACAATGACAAATGTGACAAGAGACATTTTTATTGGAAAACTTGCTACCTTTGAGTTAAGTTAATTTGGTGAATATTCTCCTAAGACCGAATCTACATTCAAAGCTATTGTATCTGGGAAAAAAAAGAAGAGACATGATCTAGGAGAGAGTTCCAAAAAGACATTCAAGTATGAAGATGAGATGAAACAAATTGAAGATGAAGAAAAATAATTAAAGGAACTGGAAGCATTGATTGTGAAAAGAAAAGCCAGAGGTCATGGTAAGTACAAAGTAAATTTACCTATTAAATATTTTTCTTGCAGTAAAATAGGTCATTTTTCATCAAGGTGTCTTGAAAGAGTCTCTAAGTATAAACTTGATAAGACTAGATTTCAAAAGAAATTTTATTATGTTGAAGAAGGTGTTATTGATGATGAATATGATAAAGAAACTAGAAATGAAGATGAATGGGTATTCATTGCTATCAAAGAAAATGGTCAGGTGTCCACTAAATCTACTATTAATATGAATGTTGAAAAGGCTCTTGCAGCAAAAAATAAAGAAAAAGATGAGTGGGTAATTGACACTGAATGCTCACATCATATGACTGGTGACAAGATAAAGTTTTTAAGCTTGGAAAACTATGATGGTGGTGTTGTAATATTTGGAGACAACACTTCTAGTGCGATTTGTGGCAGAGGCACTATTTATTTTGGTGGTAAACATAATACTAATGATGTTATTTATGTAAAAGGCTTAAATCATAACTTGTTGAGTGTTGGAAAAATGGTACACAAGGGTTACAATATTTAGTTCAAGGATGGTAATTGTAGGATAGGGGGAAGTTCTATAAATATGATTGCTTCAAGTACAAAGACAAGAGGTAATATTTTTCACTTAAGTGTTGCTAGTGAAAGTTGTTTAATTTCTTAATATGATGTAAACTAGTTATGGCATAGGAGGTTGTGTCATGTGAACTTTGATAAAATTGTCAAAATAATTTATTCTCAAGAAGTTAGAGATATTCCTAAGTTAGTGAAGCCTACTAACACTATGTGCAAGGAATGTTAGATGGGAAAGCATACTAGAAATTATTTCCAGAGCAAACAATATAACTCCAATGGAGTACTGGATTTGGTACATACCGATC